>JAPZEB010000025.1:20317346-20343390 GCA_029783705.1 Chaetodon striatus | reverse complement strand
AATACTGACATCCAAATCAAGTACTCGAGTACTCATCCCCCTAACTTTTACACTTTTAGAAAATAAGAGCGCTGTACCTGCATGTCAGCCACGGGCCATTCAAGTACTTTCACAGCAGAGTGAGAAGAGCATCCACAAAGTTGGAATCACCCTATTGTCTAAAACAGTGATTTTCAACGACCGGCTGCAAAGATGTTATCCGGACAACTGATCATCCAATTACCAACGGTGCATGTAAATGCGCAGTTAATTTGGCAGCCTCTCTTAATTTTTGCTGAGCACTGAGTATCCACCCTCAGGCTATCAGCAGTGAAACCCTTACTACCCCTCCAGACCACAGACTTCTATATCTCCACTTCATTGCTCCACTCCAAAAAAAAAAAAAAAAAAAAGAGAGAGATTGAAGAAAACAGAAAAAAGTCACACCCTCTATCAGTCTCTGATATCGATCATTCACACTTGGAAAGATTAGCTGTGAATATGCCTACATTTCTTATTGAGTGGTGAGTTCACACATCTCTCCTTCTGGCAATGTACAGCACGTGCACTCCTTCTCTCTGTCTTGCCCACTCAAACACTCCCTTTCTCTCCGATCAATGCTGCTGGTGTAACAGCACAAAATGCTGAGCTAGCAAAGGGATACTTTACTTGTGAGGTAGAATTAAATGAATAAACTTATCTCTAACTTACTTTATTGATTTATTTTTCATTGTGCCTGAATGTACTTATTTGTTCGGACTGTAATTGGACTCTAACAAACTTTTTTTTTCTTGTTAAGTCACTGTGATGTCATCATTGTCCAGAATGACATATGTTCAAGTTTGTTTTCACATTCATCATCTTACATCTCTGAAAATGTGGTGTGGACATTTGTACATACACCAACAATAGACATCTTGTATCACCACATTTGCATAATGATAAATTCTGGATTTCTGAATGAGGGTGAACAACGCTGTAAATCCATACATCGGGACAGAACATTTTATTGTAAGCAGATTCTTTTTCTATGTTTAAAAAGATGTCTAGAGACAACCTTTAAAGTGGAGTTTAGTCCAGCCCTCATTTCCACCCACCCCACTGGTCCATGAGACCACTGTGTGCCAGCTTGCTGTCCCCACATCCACAGAGGCAGAGAATCCCTGGTCTAAAATACCTTTATGTGCTGTAGCATGATGATTTACCTTAATTGGAAGTACAGTCCAGCCCAAGTCACATCAAACGTAGAGGAAAAGCCTGTGGACACGGGTGGTTTGCCAGCTTTTGGCCATATGGTGTACTATAAAAACTTGAGTGTAAAAGGCACTGATAACGTCACAGGAACTACCTTCATCCTTTCAGTGAAGAGAATGAGGTTGAGCACTGTTGTTGAAACCATCACTTTCATTGAACTGTTCTTTAACTAGGGTTTGACATTTTAAATAATTTTAATACTCAAGTGCTCACATTAAATTATTATTGAGTAGTTCCAAAAAAAAAAAAAAAAATGCTACCGCTAGCAGTCAGCACAGTTAATTGTATCCAAAATCCAGCAGCTTTACTGCGTCACAAAAACAAAAATTCATTTTAATTTAATTTTTGAAATACTTTCAGAGCAAAAATTAATGTATGTGATTAATGTAGATTAATTCACCACAGAGCATGGAATAAATTAGATTCATTTTTTTAATTGCTTGACAGCCCTAATATGTTTTCCTTTATGTGTTCTGAACAAATACTGACGTCTACCAACTTGAGTACTTAAGTACTCATGCCCATCCCTAACTTTCATATTAAACTCCACAGAAAATAAGAGGAGCACTGTGCCTGCATGTTAATAACACCAGCATTATCCATAAAATACAGACAGAACCTGCCCAGAGGCGTTCTCCAACACTTGTCCTTACCTAAGTCCTAAATAATCAATTGCAGCTGACTCCTTGGGGAGCGAGGTCGACTCAGAGCGAGGCCGGGCCAGGCTGGGTCAGCTCTGCCAGGGCAATGCCAGCAAGGCAGAGCTACACATTTCCCATGACCCCTCAGTGACCTCCAATAATACCTCGAGATTCATTCAGCAGCTGCGAAAGACCTATGCCCCACTGACTCAAAAATTCACACAATTCAAAAGAAAATGCGTGAAAATTTACCCTCTGGCCTTCTGTGCACTGCATGAGTAATTTCATATGAAAAAGATAAAGGAGCAAGCACTGAGGCATGAATCAGGTCTCCGAACCATGATTAGCCCCGGTGCAGAAGGTTCTTAAGGAGATGCTGTTTTCCCTGCCGTCTCTCGCTGAGCCCAGCTAACTGTGTGCTCCAGCCGACAGAGAACACTGCCCATAATAAAAAGCCTCGGGCAAGCAAGCAGGTAAGTTCAAAAGGACACTGCTTTTTCTCATGCCCTCTACAGTACTTGTCCGCAATAGACACACACACAGACAAAGAGTTGGTAAAACAAGTTCTTTCTCTTAACAGCTAGTACCACACACACACGTATTTCTTTCACTGGGGGGCTTTTAAATGATCGATCACACCTACAGTGCTTCACGTGTGTATATGGATTCATACAAGTAAATGCAAATATTTACAGATAAATCTTTATTTTTTTCTCTTTGGCACGTAAAACAGCGGTCACTTACACAGACATTTTGCCAAAAGTCTTAACCTTCTTGTTCATGGCAAACATCTTCATCAAACTGCTGAGTCATGCACAGTGCACACGCACAGACACACAACCATCTTCAAAATCTTTCTCTTTCTTCTCTCTAATAAACCTGCATCTTTAGCCCCCAGAGCCCTGTGTCATCATTACCCTCTCTTCTGTGTTTGTAACCATTAAACTGTGTTTTCAACAAAAAAATACTGCTTGGCTGCTCTCTTGGTATACACTGTATAGGTTCAGTTGAGTTAATGTTTTCTCCATCTCCTCCTACATCTTTCTACATTAAGTTAAGAAGACAAAAGTGAAATAAATTGTGCAAAAAGAGCTGTATCTTCAATGTTTCTTCCACACAGACAAATACGCTCAATTTTCTGAGGTCCTTACCTTCTTCTCTCTGATAACTATGCCACCCCTCCACAGTTCGCTATGGTCCACACAGCTGTGTATGTCAGCAGGCTCCACCAGAGCGGCACTCAGGTAGGACGCTGCTTTTTGCCACCTGGGAAAGAAAAAAGGATAAATCAACGACCAGCGCAGGGGAACTTTAGCAACTTCTATTCTTGATTGTTGTATAAGGAGTAAAAGCCCTGATTCATATTAAAATCTCCTGAATAAGTGAATTTTATCTATATAACCAAATCACAAATCTGTCTGGTGGGGGCTTTAGTATTTGTATAATATATTAAAAAAAACTTTAATGGAGAAAAAATGGAGGAAACCTCAGGAAGAGAAACTAAGGAGGGACCACTCAGACAGACAGTCAAAAGATGTTGTGTTTACAAAGTAACCAACATAGTAAAATTATAGCAAAGACAAACCAAATGTCAAAAATTCTACATAGAATATAAACATATAAGAAGAAAACTGATCCCTGCGGATGTCAAGCAGCTTTCAGGTGTCACAAATCAACTAGAGCCTGAGCCACACCGCCTACTCTTCACCGTATAACCTGGAAAAGGGACAGGCTACACAAACACACAAGTACAGCAGCAATATATTGCTAATGATTTAATGTTGCTGTTTTGCCATAAACTTCAGTGACTGCCTCTGTAAATGTTGCTCTGATAACTCAAGCGTGACTGTAAAATTGCCGTGCTCATATTTACTCTTCTAACCCCCCCTAGTGGTAAACTGGGAGAAATTCACAGGTAATTATATTTGAAAATTAACACAATGCTGCTGCAGATCCTGTTTTTAAAGCCTTCTTTGAAATTTCTCCTCAGATTTTCATGTTTTGGAATGAACTGGTAGGTGCGTGTGTATGTGTGTGTGTACTGGCAAATGCACATTTCAACTCTCGAGCCCAGGGAATGTACAGGAACCCTGTTAATACAATGACTTTAGCGAGATTCTCATGTTAGTGTGTTTGCATATTAAGGTTAGTTTTAAAGTGTATTCATCATTTGCTTTGTGCAACTCAAGAAATGTAATGTATGTGTATTATTCATCTCCTCACCCCGTTGTGTGCTGTGTGACTATAGTGATCTTAGCAGCATGCCAGCAGGACATATGTTTGAGAGCTCCCAGCAGAGGCAGCAGGTCTTTAACAGGAGGGGACTGCTCTGCAGAGCCCAGCACCAACACATCCAGCAAGGCTTTACCTGAGGGGTGGAAATGGAAAGAAAACAAAGAGGAATTCATTAAAACGTTTTCTCTCATTTTTTTTCTTTTCTACATGTCTCTATAGAATTTCATGAGGGGTCAGTGAACTCAGCTGGTTGCTCCACTGACACCATCTTTTTAACAAGTCGGCAGAGTTGCGCATTTGCAATTCGAAATATCAAGAAGAGTTAGAAACCCATAGTGACGTCAGCCCCTCAGGGCAGCTAACGATGCTGGGTGACTGTTCCTAAACTCCTGTGGAGGTGGTGTGCTAGGAAATGCTCTTTAAGAAAGTGAAATATCACTTCAGAAGACAGACTTGCTAAGATGTAGTCAAAGCAGAAGCAACCCATATTCCCAGTGGTGAGTGCATATTCATGAAGCACAGTAGGCCACCTTTTCTACGAGGCTGCCTGCAGCAGGCACAGTTTCAAAAACTAATTGCTTGAAATTGGACTGGATCATTGTCACACAGCTGAGAAGTTTGGCTTGAGTAAAGAGGTTTTAATTCCTCATCATCTGAAGCTTTTGGCAAAGACAAAACTCTCACTTGAGACATTGTTTTATGCAGTAAACCAACTTTGTGCTCTGTTGCCCTATCAGTAAACTAGACCACTGTTGTTGTCCTCATTAAAGGAAATGTGCTGCACAGACAATCACAACATCCAGTATAATTTGAGGAAAAAGTGTGTGGAAACATTTTGGATTCAATACCAAAAACTGTGCCCTTGAAACAATTTGAATAAATTGCCATGTTGGTTGTCATTTAGTCTAACTATATATTTAAAAAAAGTGACAGTCCAACTGAGCTCGGAGTAAATATCCTCACAAATGACAGCTACAAAATTACTCACAGCAGCTATGTAATTGAGTGCTATGGATTGGTCAACAGTACCTGGAGGTGGTAGCTTGTCTGACAGTAGATGCAGTCCTTCTGCAGCCTCCTCTAACAGCCTGTTCAATAAACAAAATCAGATCTGATCAGAAAGACTTCCAGGCACAATGATGAGCAGAGGTTTAATATTCAGATAATATTACCCCATTATGATCTCACATCAGATGTATTAACAAGGCACATACCTGCAATACTGAGCAGAACACAAAACAAGTTCATTTTATATAAAGAAGAGAAATGATCATCTGTCGCTCACTCTGTCAGCGCTGGCTGGTCAGCCTTTTGGTCCGGTGCCCCCTGATTACTCAGAAAACTGAGACATGACTCCACAGCATTAGGCTTCTCCTCTTCACTGTCAGTTTTCTGATGACCTGTCCCCAGCTCCTCCCACTCTGAGCTGCAAAACTACAAAACAAGTAATACATGTAGATTCAAGTATAAATGCCCCTCTTCCTTTATCCTTACATCAGTATTTAAAATGATAAAAATCCTAATACACTTGCTCCTTAAATGCCCCTTTCTTAAAGTGCATTAAATAGGAAAAAATAAAGGAAGACTTCTATTGGCATATTTCATCAGATCAACTGGTCAGCATACACGTGGATTCAAATCAACACACAGATGTGATAAAGTGCAGTGACAACAAGTTGCAAAATCGCTATAAAGTTAATTAATTTCTTTAACCACTTATCCTATTGGGGGCTGGAGCTTATCCCAGCTGACATTGGGGGAGAGCCAGAGTACTCCCTGAATGGGTCACACAGGGCTGACACATAGACAGACAACCATTCACGTTCACATTCACACGTATGGCCAATTAAGAGTCACCAATTAACCTAACCTTCCTCCCACAGTCTTTAGAGCGATGACCTGTTCCCAGCTCAACAGTCTTTGGACTGCGGGAGGAAGCCAAAGCGCCCAGACACGGGGAGAACATGGAAGCACCACGCATGGGAGCAACAATGCTTACCACAGCACCACTGTGCCACCATTATAAAGTTCTGTGTTTGTAATTTTACTAACAGTATAAGGTCAATTATGGCTTTAGCAACTTTGATGAAAAACATATTGTATCAATACTTTGTCACTTGACATAAAAGGGAAAAAAAGGATTGTGTTTACATGTTGTATCATAGAATTATTGAACACACTAACCCAACACCACAACAGCAGCAACACCAGTGGTATATACTATAATTCGACTTCCTTCTGTAAACTCAATAAGGCAATAAAAAATTCAGCACTTCTCCAAATTCACCTCCTATTTGTTTTTCTCTATGGGGCAATTTGTTTTTTTAAGATTTCGTTGTGAAAGTCTAGCAGTAAGGAGATTCATATGGTTAGTTTATATATATGACAAACTTTTTTATGTAAGGAACTCTCCATATGATTAGAGCCACAAAATGACTATCAAAACTTTGTTTGCTTTATTTAATTTTCTGATCTATGGATACTTTTCTTTTCAATACACAGAGGCATTTGCTGCATCACAGATTGGAAAAGACTGTAGGCACATGTAAAGGCCAGGGTCCTTGCAACATAAACGCATATTAAATCAACCATATTAAATCTTCTATATGTCTCACCTGTGTAACTCCTTGGCAAGCCTGAACAGCAAAGTACCACCTCTGAACTGATGGGCTGCCACTGAGAGAGCAAGCTGGGAAACATGCAGAGGGAGGACAGAGGTGAGGAAAGATGTAAACTAACAGCAGCCTCAGTGGTCAGATAATGCTTAGTGCACTGTACCTGGAAACACAGAGACACCTCTCACTGATTCCTGAGTTGAGATGTCCACCAGTTTGTCATATATCTGCTGTACTGGCTCCAGACCTGTGAACGGTAACAGCTCAGTGGTCACAACCACACAACTGGTTTATTTAAGATTAAAACATATACATAAAAGCTTGCACCTCTTTTGGTAGCATGGATTAGATTATGTAATCAAGGGGGGAAAGCGCTGCTCGCATATTATATGATTTAAATTCCTGTCGGTTGAAAGCTTTTAAGTCTTTAGTTAGCGTTACCAATTCAACTGAACGACAATCTCCTTTTACCACTGAGTGGTTTGACTGGGTGGCGTTAACGTAAATGTTTAACGCTACGAGCCAATGTAAGCTCATGTGGCTCAACTCTCTTGACACAAACGCCATTAACAATGTAAACTAACACTAACCTTACGTACAACCAGAAACACCTCACAAGTAAAGAGTTAACCTTTATGTAGATGTGAATACCGTCCGTTAATTGTGACACACTTTTTGAGCCACTGGCTAACTCAACTTGGTGTAGCAGCGTTGACGTTAGCAAAGTATAAACTTACATGTATACTCCTCCGCCACGCCGTCATCAGTTTGGCAACACGATATTACCAATATGTAGCGGTCCATGTCGTGTTAGCATTAATATTTTCACGAATAATGTTTGTTGGGAGTAAAATATCGGTTATTAGTAAACAACAGTCTTTCCCGCACTGTCAAATTTCCCACCAGTTCTTCTTCTCCTGTAATCTTTGGGTACAATGTACGGACCGGTTGCCCACTAAGCGTACTACTGCCACCTGCTGGACTGAGACTGAACTATCACAAACACCCATTACTGTTGTTAGGAAATCCAAAGAGTCTGCCTCACATCAGATGGTGTTTAAAGTCACCTGCTTTTTATTGAGAACTGGACGAAATGGTAAGTATATGTCTTAAACATTAGACCTGACTTTTTCTGAATAAGTATTAACACTTTGTGGTGTGATTAGTAGCCCTCCACTGTCTCTCTACATGTATGTCTTGATTCAACACCCTGGTTAGCACAATTTATGTATTTGTTATGTGCTCTCTATCCTTATTTCATGGTATGATGTTTATTTGTGTTATTACTAGTAAAACTTAACTTCAAGCAAAATTAAATTTAACCACCCCCAATATGATCATTTGTTTACATATGATCATATTGCTTTTATAAACCAATAAAAGGAGGATTGTCTTAAAAAAAACTTTGTGATACATTGCAAAAAGTCTGTGTTGTTTCATATCATGTTATATTGTCACAGAATTGTGTTGTAATTTGAAAACATTCATGATTTTTTAATAATGAGATGTTTGAGTTTCATGACAAAACATCTCGAGCAACAACTGCAGTGAAATCAGCAACTCAGAGATTTGTTTTATATATTGTATAAAAATGTTTCATTTTGACTTTTCAGTTCATTATCCATTTTTCCTTACAGTGCCTTTCCACCAATGCAACATTTGGCACAAGTCTTTTCTGTTGGCCTACAAACTTCTGCAGATCACACAAAATAGATCTCTTCATCACAGTAGGACTATTTGTGTCTTTCAATCCATAAACTGGATGGTGTAAAGATTTTTCCACTGACTTTACAGATGGACACAGTCGGATCAGAAGGATTGGCACACCCTTCATAAATTAGCTCCAGAGATAGTTTGCAGAGTGAGGGTAAACTAGACAACAGTTGACAAGAATTACTGCATGTGGTTTCAGGCAGAGTTCCAGGTACACTGGCTTATCAAGGAGCTGTTGCAAGGGCTGATGGTAAGTGGGCAAGTAGCTTAAGTACATCTGATCACCATAAAGACAATGAAGATGGCAAACTGTAACTCGGGGTCTTGACCATGTAGCCACCACTGACCAATGACTGCTGAGCAACATCCCCCGATTTGCTGTAACGGCATTAAACCATGAGCCTGAGTGGATCACATCTTGTAATTACACCATACTTGAGGTTCAGAGCTTTGACAACACTCTAAACTTCAGCCAGATAGACTTTGTCTCACCAACTTCAAAAGTACAAGCTCCAAATAAATCTTTGAAGATTCGTTTTTTTAGCAAATGAAGCCACCCCAGTGCACTGAGCAGAGCAGGACAGGAATTTTATTTAAATATACTTTGTAAGTACAAAATACACCTCATAATCACAGTATTGCACTTAATGTTTTAGAAGTTACCAATAGTGACTGACTGAGAAATAAGTTTGATGAAGGAATTCTTAGTGATGACATGGAACATTCACGATATCCTGATTTTATTGCTTACTGGTTCATTTTATGTTACTTTACTTTGTAAACAGATCTACTGATTCTCACTGATCCTCTAAACACTGATAAATCAACAGGTGTTCAAATATATTACTAGTTGATTTCTACAGTGTGTTCCTGGACGTAGACGATATAGTGGTGAGCGTTTTCTCCCTGAGTGAGCACTGTCAGAGCCTCCAGGCTGTGTGCGTCCTCCACCACCATCACCTGGTTACCGGTTAGACCCCCCTCTGCGTTCACCACCATCAGCTGGTTGCTGCAGTTACCGACTTCCTGCTCGTCAGCCACCTGCAACTTCAGCCACAACTCAACATCAGCATTTTGCTGTAACCACTCACGGTTTCCTGAGTATTAATGTGATGTTGTGTACCTGTTGTACGACGGTAACAGTGCCTGGAGCCATGGCGACCATGGAGGTTACAGCGTCGTGAGTCTCTGAACTTAATTCAGTGATCTGTTGGATATTAACTGAGCACACAAGACACACACTTATTTAAAGTTCTGTCTTTTGCTTTGTATCTACTGTGTGTTTATCACTGTCACTGTTGTTACCGTTGTCCTGCAGGGCTGCTACAGGTACTTCAGTCAGCTGCTCTTCATGCTCCACAGGCACGTACTGGGCCTCTACTGCCTCCTCCACCTGCATATTCATACATATGTATTATTAGATTGTATTATCCTTAACATACTGGCTTTGACTAATAAAAACAATACTTATACTACATGCCCATATGATTGCAGCAGCACGTTTGTCAGTGGAATTCCTGCTTCTGATATTTTACCAACAGTCTTAAGTTGCTAAATCAGGAATAAGAATTTTAATGACAAAGGCTGGGACAAAAAGAGTCTGCTAGCAGCTATAATGTCAGCATGCAAACATGCTCACAATGATAATGCTATCCTCATCATGTTGACCTTTAGTAGAAGAAGTCATCCTCCTCATGAATGTACATGTACAAAATTTCACAGCAATCCATCCAACAGTTGTTAAGATATCTCAGTACCCAGAGCCACGTCGCCATCATGGCTAAAAATAACCCAATGCCTTTTTTAAGTGTCTCCTGTCTGTGTATGTGTGCACTGTTTACCTCCCAGGTGTATTCCACCACCTTCAGGCTGTGCTTGCTCTTCAGGTGGCGGTTCAGCTCCCACTTGGTGCCATAAACAAATTCACATTCAGGACACTTCATACCACCTAAACAAAGGCAACCAAAAGTTATGTTGGGTTATGGTGAACGCACTACAGGCCCAAAGTAATATTAAATGATTTTTGTGGTGGCATCTCGGAGATTTTCAAAGAGGCGGGACCAAGCCATTGTATTGCAAGTCACAAGTAAGTCTTAAGTCTTTCCAAACAAGTCCCAAGGCATGTCTCCCATCCTAAACTTTGAGTTTCGGGTGCTTAACAAGTCATAATGCGCTCTTCACCGAATGTAATGCCATTTTAACAACAGAGTAACATTTTATTAAATGTACAAAAATCGTGAATGCTTTTCAAAATTTGTCTTCACTTGTTAAACCAAGTTTGTTAAAAGACACTTAGCTGCTAAGTTAACGTTAGCTTAGCATTAGCTCGGTCACTATGTTATTAGCCTTGACTTATTGTTCTTTGCGCAGCTTCAAATGTCAAACTAAGTTGGAAACTGCTGCGTCTCTGTCTGTAATATTCCACCCACTGCATAGTTCTTGTACATGAACAAAATTATCTTTGGTAAAAATTTTTCCAACTGACACTCAGTAATGCAACGTTCCTCATGGGTCTCTCCCACAACTTAACTGGATGCTGTCAGATCGGTTCAAACAAAGTGGATCTGGAGAATAAAATGTAGACCTGCTAGGAATGAATAGCGTTAATGTTTGTTGATTCAGGAAATACAGGTAAATTAATTGATTTCTGGTACACTTTTAACTAATATACTTACTAATACTATACTAATATTTGGGCTTGGGTGAGGGTATCAAGTATTTTTAAGTCAAAAGGCTCAAGTACAAATGAAGTCACGAGTCACTAGTATTAAAGTTAAAGACCAAGTCTTTTTTGATTTTGCCAAATCGAGTTATCAGATTTGTAATCTGAATCTGACTCAAGTCACGTGACTTGAGCCCACACCTCTGGATTCTCCGTCATCAGACTGTCCTTCATATTGCCAACCATACTATAGAGATCTTTACACCTTACAAATATCCTACTGTAGTAAAATGCGACTTTAGCAAACATGATAGGACTAGAGAACAGACCTTGCTGTTTCAAAGCATCAGGGTTTGGCTGTCCAGGTCCAGCATTCTGATATTTCTGATCTGGGTGTTTCATGTTGTAGTGTCGCTTCAGGGGACCAGCAATGTTACAGGAGTAGTGGCAGTGCGCACAGCGAAATGGCTACAAAGACAGACAAAAATACACAAGGTAAGGATAACATTAATTACTTTATTTTAGGATAACTTTATTTTCAACCTGAACACTATTTTCCCATATTTTTTGTCTAAGTGACTAATACGAACAACAATTTTTGAAATTAGTGCAGTGTTTAGAAGAGGGCTGCAGACGACAGTGACTAATCTAACCACTCAGGAATTTGTGCACCCTCTGTCTGCCTCTGACAGGCTCAGATTATTATTTGAAGTGTCTGACAACATCATGGAGAGGATCACTACAGAGACACAAAATTATGTTAAAAATAAGATCTTTTTTTTAATAGAAACTGCCCTGAAATCAATATTGCCAAATTTACCAGACTCAATTTTAATAAAAATTTAATTTTATTTTCACATCTAACTGGGTGAATTGGGGGTTTATTTCAACCAAACCAAAGTTTGTGATTGTTGGAACAGTGAAAGGACAATCCAAGACAGCTTTTGTGAGTTTTATTTTGTTTCTGTTGACTTTGAATAAAGTGTTTTATAAGTGTGTGTGTTTTGGGGCTGTTTCTGGTAAAACATAAAGTAGGGATTCTTTTCTTGTTCCTGGCTATAGTGCTCTCACTCAATACTAGACCAATTTTAAAAATTGTTGTTCCCATTAATCACTTAGACACATAAACGTGGGAAAATAGGGTCCAGGTTTAAAAATACAGAAGTTACTCTTTAATTTAAAAATGTTAAATGATTTTCCTAAACAACGTAACAGTCATTTTGTCAAAACAATGACTTGACATCATGAGTGAAGCTTGTGTGTGTCTGCCTGTGTGTTCATTCTGACCTTAAACTCAGTGTGTTGCTCCATGTGTCTGAGCAAGGACGGTTTGGAGACCGAGGTGAAGTCACACTCGGTACACTGAAACCGTTTCCCTGAACAAACAAACAAAAAAAATTCTCCTTTAATTTATCATTGCTTTGCACTTTCTTGTCGAGCTTGAATACTTGTGACGTACAATAATCAGTTATAACACAGATAATAACACACAGACAAGTGATGCCTACCTTCGTTGGTGTGGCTCAGTCTGTGGCTTTTGAGCGTGACTTTAGATTTGAACTTTTTACCGCACAGATCACAGAGGTGGCGTCTCTCTGTGTTGTGTCGGTTCATGTGGGTCTTCAGGTTACTCCTGCTGCGGCCTGCATAGTCACACACAGTGCAGACGTATGGCTTCAAACCTACACACACAAACACGCATACAAAAAATAACCACATGAAACAGTCAGACCATTCCAAAAAAAATAAGACTTTTACGGAGTTGAGGGATGTGAAAGTTTAAAGAAATGAGGTGGTATTTGGGGGATGAAGGTACCTGAGGTAACACTGCAGAAAACAAGACAGAGCTTTTGATAACAGAACATTGAGCAGCAGTGAGCCAGAAAGCACAGCATAATCTTAAGTAACAAGGACAGTGGCAGAAAGCTACAAAAAACACAGAGCCAGATAAAGCTGCAGAAAATAGCACTGAGCAGATGCATTGCAGGGTTTTCTGGCAAATTGGCCGTGCTCACTGAGACCTTCATCAACACCTGTGCTGAATTTATGTCTGCCAGCTTCCTCAGCCTTAAGACAGATGTAACTTCAAGGTAAACAGCTCATCAAGGTAAAGAAGTGTTAAAGCAGGGACTGAGAGAAACAGGAGTAGACTACCAATATGTAGACACGCTTTATGTATTACACAACTTCAGCTGAACGACCACACATTCATTAGAAGTGATTTTAGCAGCCTCAGATTAGATTCCCAGATAAACAAACATGGCATTATAGCAAAAATGACGTGTTGACCAAGAGATAACTGCAAGAGAAATACAGTCCTTAAAACTGGAAAAACAGCATGTCTCATAACTTTCGTGTAACTTCTGCCAGTCTTCTTTGCCAGATTTCTATTTTGTCTTCTTTGGTACAATGCCAGCAGCATACTAGTAGACAATTTTGATTGATTGTGTTCTCATTATTTCACAAGTAATTTCACCAACAGTCCAATTTCCCTCTCACAGCGTCTGCTGTGTGTTGTCCATTCTCCTGGAGGGCAGCCAGCAGGAAGAGAGACAAATGGAAAGCTCAGACCACCCAGTAATCAAGCAGTGCAATACTGTGCATGGTCAACCATGGGCCCAGATGTTTCTTCACACATGTGCTGCCTGTATGTGTTAAAGGTAGAGGAATATCTCACCTTCGTGAGCCCAGATGTGCCGCTGAAAGTCACTGCTGTTCTTTAGGAAGTAGGAGTCACAGTAGGGGCACTTCTCTGCGCGCTGCACCATCAGTCCTTTACCCTGCACAGGTAGTGTGTCTGTCCCAAACATACATGTAGACACAAACACACATAGTGAAATAACCTTGGAAATTTTCTTGAACTTGGTTATATGACTGGCTATTTCTTTCAGTCAGGTGCAATACAGCAGTGCCGCCACGGTACTGGTATTTCTAACTTCGATTCAATATCTTGGAAAATATTGATATTCTATACCAAGGTAGTGTGTTTTGTCTATGTGTGTCGATATATTTGTGTTTTCTTTACCGGGGTGGGATGTTTTGATGTGGTGTTTTAGTTTGTGCTCTGGATAGCTTTGCTGGCAGACGGGACAAGTCACACTCTTACCCTGTAAAAAAAAACAGCGAGACAAAAACACAAAGATGACTGACAAATCTCACCAGGAGAAAATCAAAAGTCAATGTTTGCATACCTCACAGAAACAATGGGTACAACAGTGACAGTCTTCACCTAATTAAAGCTTGGATAAAATTTTGTTAAAGACAAAAAAGCTCATATCATGCAAATACGTAACATTTTATTGCAAATAAACTAAAATGTTGATGTTTTACTGAGGTACACAAATTTTATGTTTACTTTAGTTATTTTTTGGGTAAGATCAGGGCTTGTTACCTGTTCCTGGTGCGTCCTCAAATGGGCCTGAAGTTTGTACTTGTCAGGTGTAGTGTATTTACAGCCAGGATTTGAACATGGCAGCAGCAAGCCGCTGTGCTTCTGGATCTGGTGCCGCTTCAAAGAGCTCTTAGTGATGGACGAGTAGCTACACTTTGTGCAATAATGCGAGTGCTCCTTAGTGTGAGTGCGTACATGGACGTTATAGTGGACTTTGTACCAGAATAGTTTACCTGTGCAGGAAAAAAACCACAATACTTAACACTCAAAGCAGATAGAGAAAAAGCTGAGTAATAAATAATAACGTGAAATGTAAAGTAAAATTAAACAAAAATAACAGCACAAAACAAAACCAGCCTGCTGAGTGGGGTTTCATCATCTCACCACAGTATTGACATTCTAGGTCTCCGTAAATTTTCCTGAGCCGCTGGAAAGACTCCATATTGAGCTGAATCTTCTGAAGAGATGAGAACACCTGCTGAAACGCACTCTGATGGAGAACCTCCGACGACTGCTGGCAGAAAACAAAGAACAAGTCAGAATGACAGGAGAGAAGCTGAGGAGGAGAAAATCTGCCTGAGAAGAAAATGAAAAGACAATTTAAAGTAGAATTTCTGTAGAAATTAATTATGTATTTCAGACGTATAAACTGATTAAAAACTGATACATAGTCTGGATAAATAATCATATAATAAGACTTCATTTTAATTTTCATTAAATGCAATCATTGTCTGTCATTGCCTTTTCTATGTATACAGAAGAGCATTACTTTGGATGGATGACAGGGGTGTAACGATACATCCATTTGTATCTATAAACTAACTCAGTGATCAATGATCCAGTATCGATGCAAGGTGAAAACATTGATACATATTGTCACCTTTAAGATATGTCTGTATTTTGAAATTTCCATGTCGCATCTGTTTCACCACTTCCATCAAAGCGCCCCTCCTTCCTGTACATTCAAACAGTTCTAGCGGCCTAGCACCAGACGTCAGTGATAAGATGCCAAGAAAATGACGATGAAAATATTCACTGATTTGGTCTCATATCTATCACAGGCCCCTAAATTAAAATCAAAATTGTATTGTGGCAGACTTTGATATCAGCAAATGTCAAATCATTGTCCAAAGAATTGATAAATACGGTATCATCATGAAACTTGTGATTAATACCCTCGATGGACAATTAGACATAGATGACATAATTCAGATATATCCGTCTGTTCATGCCAAAATAAAAGTCTTGTAATATAAAAGATCATAAAGGCAATAATTACTGGATTCTTAGTGCTGATATCAAGTTGATTATAATAACTGATTAATCATTCATTTTGTAAATAAAACATCCCAACTTCCTCTTTTTTGAGCTTCTCAAATGTTTAATTCTTTGTTTAAACATTACATTCAATTAAATATCTTTGGATTGTTGATTGGACAAAATAAGGCCAAATGATTGATCAACAAAATAACTGGCAGATCTTAAGTTATGAAAATAATTGCTACTTGTAATTAACTTACCTTTTCTGAATGTGGAGTTTGTCCATCTTCCCCTGGAGGTGCTATTTGTGTATTTTTGGCTGCATGTGTGCTCTCATCAGGTGGGTGTGTGTTTTCTTGAGCCCTGTCCTCCAGCAGAGAGGTGTGACTGCTGTCTGATGACAAAAAAGTCTGTGTATTGTCTTCAGCTGCAGAGGTGCATGTGTCCGCCGTGTTGTCCTGTGATTTCTCCCCAGCTGTTGCTTCCTCCTGTCTGTCAGAGGGAGCTGTGGTTTCAGTAGAAATAGCTTGATGGAGCAGTTCTTGGGAGCCTTGCTGTGCACCTCCACTTTCTAATCCTCCTTCTTTGCCTTGCACTTCTTCTGCACTTTCACCCTGAGATTTAGCTCTTTCTTTCTCCTTTCCTTCACTCACTGCTATTTCCAGCTGCTCCCCTTCCCCGTCTCGCCAGTTTTCCCCTTCTACACCATTACTTCTACCTTCCTCTCTTGTCCTCTCATCATCACCCTCCTGCTCTATCCTTAGCCCTTCCTTCACCCCTTTCTCTGTATCTTCCTGCTCCTCATCGCCCCACATGGCTCCTCCAGGCTGTATCAGATAGTAGCTGTTGTTGATACAGTCTGTGAAGGCCTGCCCCTGGTCCAGCTCCAGGTGAGCCTCATTCAAGTGACTCTTCAGTCTCTGAGAGCTGACAAACTTCCCGTCACACACACAGCACACGTACAGGAAGAGGTGCTTCCTGACATGAGCAGCAAGGGTGGCCATCTTAGTTGCAGCATGGTCACAGAGGAGGCAGGCGAAGGGACGCTGGGGCCCGTGGACCAACAAGTGGCGCTCCCGCTCAAGCTGGTTCTTGAAGCGCCGGTTACAGGTGGGACAGTGGTAGAGGAGCTGTCTAAGGCCCTGACGCGTCTTTAACCTGGACGAGATGAAACAGATTAGAAGGGCAGGCGTGTCAGACAGTAGATAGGAAGGTAAAATAATGCGGATCAAACCTGAGTTGTTGGTAGCTCTTGTAGACAGCAGGGTCCTCCAGTTTATGCCGTTTCTCCATGTGTTGCAGCAAGTTCTTTACATCCGAGTATTTTTTCTCACAGAAGCTGCAGTGCTGCTTCACCTTCAGATGGACCCGCTCTATGTGGACCTGCATTACCAGACACACAGAATGACTGCTGCAACCAGAATCACAAAAGAGTTCACATTGTGTCTCACAGCATGCATGTTAATCAGTGCTACCATTAATATCAGTAACAGTAATAAAGTCATAACAACACCTTGAGGTGTCCTGGGCTGAGGCAGTTGAAAGGGCAGTGCTGACAGCTGAACTTCTCTCCTGTGTGCTTCCTCAGGTGAACATTCAGGTTGGCTTTGAAGGGAAAATCAAGTAAGTAAGTAGATCTTTAATGTAACTGATAAGAATGTTAAGACTAGAACAGCACTCAAACTTAATTTTTTAATATTGCTACACGGACATTTTGGGCAAGACGTCCTTCTTCAACGTGTATTCTGACAGTTACACAAACAATACATAGAGGTGGGATTAATTGCAGGTGACCGCAACCAGCACAAGATTGTGAATCCCTCATAACAAAGGTCAAGTGCTGGCCTACAGCAAACCAGAGCTGGACCCACTCTTAGCCAAATACGCTCAAACTTTTAAGGGGTATTAGTGTAAGCGTATTTGTGTATTGTGGTATGCGTACTTCAGTATATGTAGTGAGGTCAAATAAAATAAAAACACAAATAATAAATAAATTATAAGTACATCCATAACTTTTAAGTTTTACAATATTGTAATTTAAAGATTGCTGTGGTCTGCTATGTGACATACAGCAAAGGGTCGCGGGCTGGAATCAAACCAGGGCCACTATGGCAACAGCCTTCGTACATGGGGCACCTGCTCTGAGCCACCATCAATGTAAGTTCTTTGCAGTTCCCCAGTAGTGGAAATGGCAAATGGTGGAACAACTGAAGTAACTGTGGAAAACTAAATGCAGTGTGCCCTGTGTTGTTGGTAGTTGCATGGCTCTGGGGAAACCAGAGAGTGATCTGGTTGTCTTTGCGACAGCAGCGCCAATAATATAGTTCTTGGAAACGCTGAAGGAAGAAAAGTTGAAGTTTTCTGTTTCCACTTTAAAGGAGAAGTTAAGACAAAAGATCTCTACAGCCCCATTCCATCAATGATTCCTCTCTGCTCAAAAAGGCAAATTTAAAAAACTAAATCTTACATGATTCAGCCTTACTTTTGATAATAAAGCTGACTTTTTTGTGTAGCCTTTTAAACAGTTTCTCCTGTGTGCCAGGGAGCCTGGATGTACCTTTGATGGCTGATGCGTAGTCACAGTGTGGACACTGGAACGGTTTCTCCTGGGTGTGTGTCCTGAGGTGGGCGACCAGTGAGTGTCTGAATTTGAAGATCTTGTTACAAAACTCACAGGCAAAGATCTTCAGCTGGCTCTGAAGTAAACTGGGAGACAGAGAGGAACAATATTACATTTACCAGTTGACAAATGTCACTGTGGTGCTATTGTGGCAGTGGAGTGTTGATGTTGCTCATAAAACTGACAAACTTGTTCAACGGGCTTTATGCTGCTGGAATAACATTTTCAATAAAGAAACAAACTAAATAACGTGTAACATAAGTCAAACATATTTTTTTTCTGTTAGATGGTTGGATAAGAAACAGTTTGATTTGCAGTAGTGTGCAGCTTGTAGTTAACACAGGATACGAGGATAAAATCTAGTCAGTGTTACAACGTTTAATGAAAAAATATTCATACGGTACTTGGGAGCATCTTGCTTGATAGAATATTCCTGGAAGCCTCTGCTGGCTGTTGTTGCTGTTGTCGTTGTGGAGGTTGGGTTAGAGCTACGAGTAGAAAACAAGAGAATCAGCCTGCTGACAAGAGAAAACACAGAAAGACTGCTACAACCACACAGTACCAGGACCTTTGCAACATTACTTATGTATGCAGTTCATAAATCACTGTCAGATTTATATCAAGCTCACTGACAATATGTTATTATGATCATTAATTACGTATTATATTCAAATTATTACGGAAGCAATCCCATTATTTTACCTTGGCTCCTGATCAGTTTTAGAGTTACCCTCACAGGCAGCGGCTTCACTTGCAAGGTCTTGTGACTGACTCTGGAAGACTGCAGGCTGCTGACAATCGAGACAAATTCAATAAATAAACCCAGTTAATACTGTGATTCTAAGATCAGTTCAAATCAAATAGATATTAATGATAATAATAAAAAGAAAAGACATGAAAAACACACCATCACAGCATCATTACTTTATATTTTTATTATTCAAAGTTCAGTTAAAATACCAGTTGAAATTACTTCTAAGCTGACATCCTGAATGAGCACAGCAGTAGGAGCACTACACATCAGGCTCTTGACAGTTTTATAGAGATAATTTCCTCAGTAAAAAAAAAACCAAAAAAAAACAAAAATCATAGAAAATGCTCACAAAAATGACGTAAAGAAGCAACACGTAATTGCTGTTGTGGGCAACACAAATGAAATTCTCTACGGCATTATTATATTGGCATGGAGGCACAAATCTAAGATATCTCAAAACCCGACCAAATAACACCCAAATAATATGTCGGGCTAGATACTTCAAGAGATAAATGAGAAATACATTTCACATTTTGGGTGAATGTTCCTTTCCTACCTGAGGCTGAGTTTGGACGGCTGCAGACTCTGTTTCTGCTGAAGTGTCCTCTACTGGAACCATTTTAGAAACACCTGTTGAATTAAAAATTAACTGTAAATATATCTTCAACGGCAGCTGAGTCAGTTGTTAGCCAAACGCAAAAGCTCTTTCAGACAAACCTGGAAGTGATTCATCTTGCGTCAGGACAACGCTGACAACTGACTTTTTGTTTCCCGTTGCTAGGCCTCCTTCTTTGGAGGTGCGGTTTCGGTTGGTTCTCGGGGGTCTGGAGCCGCCCGTGTCTACAAGTAGAGAGCAAGAAAGGGTAAGACCACTAGGATCAGAAATCTGTCAGAGTTCATCGCAGATCACATTTAATAGTGACTTTAAATGGACAATTAGGTGTCCCTCCTGATGGGAATTAATTTGAACACCTTTTTCTCTCATGAGTCCCAGTCTTGCCGGGTTTGGTTGTGTGTGATTTGGATCTCCTCCTCCAGGATCCACATTCCCAGAACCCTCAACTCCTGCTCCACCACAGATGTTCCCTGAAAATGATTATTATGTATGTGAAGCACAATCACCTGAATTGCAGAGTAAAGTAAATGTATGTAAATTATTTTCTTCTGTACTTTTTTCCCAATATCTGTTGTTAACACAGAGGTATTCAATAACCTATAATTAAAGCAAGAATAATTCCAAAAAAGCTCATCTCAAGTCACCCCAACTCTAAATGCCTCTTTAGCGCATATTAACTTTTCTATTGCTGATTTGTTTTACTCCTCACCGCTCTCCTCTTCATCCTCCTCTTCTTCCTCCTCTTTCAGGCAGATGTGTTTAAGGATCTGTCGTCTGTTGCTGAACGAGCGGTGGCAGTCTCTACATTCCAGCCCCAAAATCCCGTCATGGCTTTCACCTAGCAGGAGAAAAAACACTGAATGACGACTGCAGGAAACATAGTTTGTGTAGCAAATTTATTTTCTTTAAGTAATGGCTTAAATACCGACACAACAATTTAGTGACTGTTATGAAAAGTTATGCTGCCACTGGCAGTATTATTTGTGAGCAGATAAAACTGAGAGTGATATCTTATTATGTTAACTGTGTGTAGGGTGTCACAAAAGCAGCAAGGTGGGTTACGCATATATGGCAACAATACTACCTTGTATGGTACACTGTCTGTCTCCCTCCTCCTTATTCCCCTCCTCTCCTCTTTGAACATTATCCTCTGTAGGATGGGTAGAGTTGGCCCTTCCCTCTGTCAAATCTGTGCGTGTCTTCTTTGTAGAACCTTTCGGTCGTCCTCGTTTTCGCTTCACTGGGCTCTCTGTGGGCCAATAACACAGCAGAACAGAATGAAGAAAATACTGTTTTGTTTTTTCCAATTAACAAATCCCACAAAGAGACAAAAACAAACAATGAGTTTATTCTCGATAGTAATCCTGGCGACGGCATCCAAATCTGACCTGCCAGTGCCTCCACCGGCTCTCCTACAAGGGGCTGCAGAGCAACGATGATGTCATCAGGTGGCTCCTGCTGGGGGTGCTGCTGGGAGCAATGGGCCAGCAGCTGAGAGCGACTGGGAGAGAAGAGGTTGCACAGCCGACACATGAACACAGAACCAGCTGGGAAGACACAGAGAAGAGAGGTGGAAGAGGGAAAAAACAGAATAATTTTGAATGGAGAGTGAGAGAGATTTATGTCATTTGCCTGCTTTTAAACAATCAAGCCAATTTTGTTATTTTGAGTTATTGCGCTACATTTCCTCATCCTGATTCTCCATGCTCCACCCTGCAACATCTCATGGAAATGGGTATTTCTTTGGAATAAGATTATTTATCTCAGCTGCCAAACAAGCAAATCAATGAAAAATGTTTCAATTAATGTCACTGCAGTACATTTAAAACTTAGTTTCAGGTGTCACAGTATCTACAAAATATTGTATTATGTTGTTTTTAGTTTGTCTCCATATAAGTCAGTGTAGAAAGTGTTAAGCTTTTTCCATTTGTTTTAATTTGATTTCTTTATTGTTCATGCAACAGGAGCTAAAAGAAGGGAGAGAATAAGGGAAATGGAAGGGAAGGAGTGTGCCACATTTTGTAATTTATATGCAGTTTAATGACATGTAATGGAGGATGGCATATGGGTTTGCTGGGAAAACTGATGATATATATTTTTTAAATTGTTCATTTTCAGCTATTCATTTCTGTCATTCTACACTCCACATCTAATGGAGCAGGCTGTTAGGGCTCAGTGCCTGCTGCTTAATTTTTTTTATTTGTTTTGGTGGACGTGTCCCCTGGACTTGTCTAACCTAAGGAAACCGGTCAAACTATTATGCTAAAAAGGTAGTTTTCCTTATCATATTTTTGTCTTTGGGCATATGGAACCACTGTTTTCTTTATACTTCATCACATTTCATGAAGAACCAAACAAACAAAAAACAGTAGTCCCACATGTCAAAAAACTAAATATATTAAGATAACAAAATTGCTGAGACTTCAAGGAGCGCAATAAAGTATTTCATATTTATGAACTTACTCATTACAAGTTGATTATGACGAAAAATTCTTACTTTGACTATTGATTAAAAAAATTAATAATAATAATGATAAATATGATTTTTACTGTGATCTAAACATTTCAAAGTTGTGCTGTTAAATATTCTGCCTATGTATGTCTGGATCAGACTTCAAGACTTCAGACTGATCAAATCAAATGTTGTGGCATTATTCCTCATCATACTAAATCTAGTCTTTGGGCACTAATGGGTTAAAGAAACTGTATTCACCAAAGCTCCTGTTGGCCAGTACAGTACATTAATCTTGTTCCCATCCAGACAGTTAATAGTAAACGAGGCTCAGACTCAGACCCATGATATGATATTGGATTATCAGCATTTCTTTTGCTGATAAAGTGGATGTTATTTACATGGTTGTTGATTCATAACACAGGGGCATTGCTGAAATGTTGATATCGGCTAGAATTAAGGGCATCTGACAGAAATATCCACAACGATAATGGTCTTCCATTAGTCCATTATCTTGAGCTTATTTTTCTAAAACACTGATACGGTATGTTGTTTTTTTGTGTGAAATTGACCACATTAAAATATGAGCTAGCAATAATTTCCAGTCCTGATACATTCAAACATTTCCCTTTAAGATAAGGTCGATAATCTGTCTTTGTCCACACCGTTTGATGCTGTATGAAACCTTTCAAATTACTATAACGGTGACAGGCTCATTACCGAGCGTCAGGGCTAACGGTAGTCAACGGACACTTTCAGTAGCTGGCGACAGTGACACACAACTCTCTGCGGACTACTTACACTTTTGCTACAGTACAAGAGTCTGTAAATAATGTCTATGGTGTAAATTAAAACATAGAAGACCCTGGAACCCGGAGCAGGCACACGTTTTAAACTTAACACGCTTGTTTATTTTGATTTGGCCCAAAGTAACATGAAGACCCGACAAACATATTCGAGTTGAAGCTAGCCAAAATTCTTACCCGGTTTTTGTCCATCCATTTCTCCAGCGTCTAAACAACAAAAGTATACTAATTTATCGATGGATCTGAGGCATCATAAGACTAAATATAATCGCTAAATCTGGATTTAGAGCCTAATTTTACATTACGCACGTAGAAATTTCTGTAGAATCTGCCACACAGGTCTTCCAACTGGCGGAAGTGGACAGCGATACTGTCGTAGCAGCGCCCTCTGCGGCGGGAGGACTACACTGTGGCTGAAATGGGAACTACAGCAATTCGAGAGTTCAGTAATAAAATGCGCGTGCGTGTTGTAGAACGCGCGACGGGGGGGGGGGTCAGAAATGACAGTTCATGTGACGTATCAAAGGAAAGTCTATGTGACGTCACAAAGAACACTGCAGTAGCTGAATATAACCTAGCAGACACACACTTGATCAAATTGGACTTGAGATGTCTGATACCCATGGACCATCGAGAGAGGTGGCAAGACTGTCAATCATTTGTGAAAAAGGAGGATGTTTTGACTGTGCTAAAAGGCTAACTGACCTGATTAATGATTAGCTTTTGTTGACTGGTTATATAGGTTTTGCAAAATTATTGCTGCAGATATCAGTAAACACAGCACTTATTTGACATTAAATGCCAAATTTTTGGCCCATTAAGTAAAGAAGAAAGAAAAAACACATGATTAGCTTTTGTTGACTGGTTTAGCTAGGTGTTGCAAATTTGTTGTGGCAGCTAAGTTCACGTTAAATGAGGGTAGGCTAGTTGTTTGACATCCACTTTAATTTATTGGAGCATAGAAAATGTTATTGCCATAAAAAAATACAGCAAAAAGGACAGCCAAGGATACAAAAAGCAGTCAAATGGGAGGAAACTTCAAATTGCTTCAAAATGGCCATCAACCCTGCTCACTAGCTGTGCTAACTGGAGTCCTGCCTGTGCTGGAGGTGAAGAAAGGACCTTGCTGGGAAATCCCGAACAGAACTTCGAAAAGGTAGGGACCGACGTGCTACAAGTTATGTAGTATGTTGTCTGCCCTTTCTCTGGGTTTTTTCTCAGTGATGGTCTCGCCTGAGTTTGTTGTTACTATATGTGCAGAAGGTCTTGGTCTGCACACACGTGTCCTCACAAAAACTGATGTAAGATGTCACAGTGTCAATGACTGCATTGAGGTCTGTGGTTGCACCTTCAAAAACACTCCAATCTGTGCAGTCAAAGCAGGCCTGTAGCTCCAGCTTTGACTCCTCAGTCCACTTCATTCAAAATCCCGCAGCTGGAAACGTTTCGGTATGCTGGAAAGAAAGAAATCTACCAAACCTGTGTCAAAGTCCTGGACCTGCGTTCGCTGGCGGGGATGAAAGAGTCGAGGTGGACTGAGTTCTTTGGTCCAGACTTTACTCCGAAGGGCAGCTGGCGGTCCCTGTACAAGCTGCCCGTTGAAAAATGGACAGCAGACCTCCAGTGGAGGGTTGTGCATGGAGCAATAGCTACAAATGGATACAGAGCGCACCTTGATCCGGAGCTGGGGGAGGGGTGTATTTTCTGTGGACAGACTGAAACCGTTGAACATTTATTTGTAAGTTGCTCTCGGCTCTCAGCTCTTTTTGATTTGTTAAAAAGGTGGTTTCAGGGTCTTGATGAGTGTTTTTCTTTTGTTGTGTTTGTTTTTGGTCCAAAATACAGTACCAAGAAAAAGACTGCGCAAGCATTGCTGAACTTTATATCGGCTTCTGCAAAGCTAGCCATCTGGCTGACACGCAGGAACCAGACTCAGGGATCCGGAAGTGTGGACTTGGTGCTGGTTTTGAGAGGACTGCTTAAGGCCAGACTGAGGGTGGAGCATGCCTATTTTAAAATGATGAACAATCTGCAAGCCTTCAGTCACACATGGGCTGTGGGGGAGGTTTTGTGTTCTGTGGGGGGAGATGGAGAACTCATTGTTAACTTTTGATTTTTTGATTAGTCGAGTACATCTTTGCCCATGCAGTATAAGTCTATCGCTGCTGTTGCTGTTTGTTTTTGCTTTGTTGTTTGAGCGATGATGTGACAGTGACCTGGTTTCTCCTTGAAATGGGTAAATAAAGGGACTTTGAAAACCAAACCAAACCTCTCCTCTCCTCTCGTCTCCTCTCTATTTGTTCTAATCCTCTTCATATTCCCTTATCCTCCTTTTTTAAAAAATAGTCACACTCTAATTCTTGTAATTATCTAAATTATCTATTTAAATAAGCTTTAAATATTCTTAAAGAATCCATGAGAAAAGAAAAGATATGTAAACCTTGCGCTCCTCCTCTGCCCTCTTTATGCACCACAGCACCAAACTGCATGTAATTTTTGTTTTATTTAATTATTAAAGACAAAATGTGGGAAACGTGAACATTATCTCAAATTGAGTTTTACTTTAAAAAGACTTGTGGATGTGGGAAATCAATTCAGTAACTGTGTCTGCTTACACTGGTCAGTTGGTGAACCCAAATCTGCCAGAGAGTTAGAGGGAGACAGTGTGATTTTAGCCCAGATTAGCATACTTATTGTTATACTAAACGGAGGGTTATATATTAAACTGGCTGTATAAAAACTATCCCCACCATTGCTGAGATTTTGTGTCATTTATGGCAGAACGCTTCCCCGCCATTGACAAAATAGGAGTCGCAGTTACACATCTTGTGAAATAGAACAATACTGCCGTGTCCAAAAACAAACGAAGAAGATCTGCTGGAAACCAGGGGCCCGTTGCATGAAAGTAGGATTCAGACATCCAGGATAAATGACTGAGCTGAGTTCAACCAATCCAAAACAAGAGCATCCAGGCTTAATTGGTTGCACAAAGACCAAGCCAGGATGAGCAGACACGGATTCATCAAGCCAGGTGAAACCAATCCTG
>JAPZEB010000025.1:20301127-20317246 GCA_029783705.1 Chaetodon striatus | reverse complement strand
TCCTCCGCCTGGCTTCGGATCTCCCACTGCTCGCTCCCTGTCGGCACCTCAGCTCCCTCGGCTGGATTTCCTGGTTTCGGACACGACGCTCCTGGCTTCTCACACGACGTAAGCTCATTCGCTTTTCTGACTGTGTACGAGCTGTGTAATTCGGGTCGGAGGATTCCCATCCCCCGCTCCGGTCACGTGGCCGGGTTCGGCTTTTTCCGGCGTTCTATCCGGAAGCCCAGAGACTGCCTGTGGGCTCCAAGCCTGAAGACAAGAACTGTGTGTCGTGTTATTCATCTGTCTGGTTTCCTGTTGGCTGTTGAACAATTAAAGGGACATTCTCACTGTTCCCGATTTCCTGTGTGCTGCTTCTGGGTCCAAAACAATACCCGTTACATTCCAGCTCCGAAGCTTAGTTAGTTCTCAAAGCTTTGCTTCATGTATGTAACTAACTCGACTTCTTCTCCAGTCTGTGTGTTCCACTGTCTTGCAGGTTTCCTCAAGTCGTTGCTCGACCTGGATGGTGTGTCGTGGTTACACTGCTGCCGTGGTCCTGTCTCATACGACTGCTGTTATTATTCATCATACTTCAACAAATGTTGAATCTTGTTTTTAGTTCATTTATTTAATAAACATTGTTATTATTGTTACCGGTTTAGATGTTGACTCAACAATATGACATACATTTTTGTTGAATTTCAGATGTTTAAATTGTATTTGTCCGATTTGAAGGTGTATTCTCTTAACGCAATACGTATGACTGATGGAGACTGAGAACAAACTTGACAATATTTTAAAGAATTGACATCATATCGGACAGGATGTAAGTGTTTTTTGACTTCCTGTACGAACTGAAGGCTGCTGGAAACTGTCAGACGTGATTGCAGCTATTTGTCACTGCCCCTGCTCTCATCTACTTTCCAGATGAGGCGCAGTTCATCTCGGACGAGCCTAAGTATTTGCAAATGCTCAGCACAAGTAAAATGTTGATGCATCCACACTTAAAGTCTAATCTGTGGAAGAAACTCCCAAGTACATGTTTAATGAAATATAGGAGTTAACAAAATACGCTGGAGGGATTATAGAGCTCGTATGGCCTGGGAATGGATGGAGGAGTTTTGAGAAAAGTTTGTTTTTCTTGTGTTTTGATGCTAAATCTACCCAAATGTTTCTTCCACAAGCAGCAAGGAAACAATATGCTTCATATAAACATGCTCATCAAGCTCACAAACTGGCTTAAGTTGACTTGTAATCCATTTCCTGCAACAATAGCAGAGTCTATTGTAGAGATGGCAAAGAGGTAACACATTCACAGATCATTCAATTGTAGTGTATTTTCTTTTGATAGCACATTAATTCTCAGTAACCGGGTTTAAATTTGTTTTTGCCTTGTGTTTGTAATTTTTTGGTTTTTAAAATCCAGAACTGAACTTTATCAGACTGCAAAAAAAGGGATCCACGTGGACACAGTAAAATGGACAGAAAAATGTATGAAAAACCATTAAAATACAGGGACAACCTTTATTAAACAAGAATTTACAGACATTTACAGCATTTTGTTTTTACATTAAAAAAAAGTGTCAGCCCAGGCCAGTCCCCATGGCTAAAAACTGTGCATACACAAACACGCACACACAAACACACATTCAAACAAACACACACACATCATATTAACAAGTAAACTTTAGCCAGTCAGTAGGTAAAGATGGTAGATTCTCTTTCCTGTCTCCTTCTCAATTTCATTTTTACACCCTCTGCTCTCATTACTTTCTCCGAAATTGTTGTTCAGGACATCAGATGATGAGGAGACTGTCATAAGCAACCTACTAATGCGTAAAAAAGCACACTCTATCATCAGCAAAGAAATGAAGCAGTTTGTTACATGCATCATTCAGGAACAACACAAATGAATAAGTAAACTCCACCCCACAAGAAAACCTAACCTAGCCTAAAATGATGCACAGCAATATTTGTGCTAAGATTAGACCAGTTCTCAATTTATCCATTTATCCATTTATCCATCAAGGACTAAAACTGAGAGATGGTGTCATCATCTGCTGATAAAGTTCAAATTGCTCTCTGACACATGAAGATAAAAAAATATTTGTGATAACTGCAATGATTTAATATTATTCTTTGCAAATTTTTGTCGTCAATGAATCAGAGGAGCTCTAGAAGAATAAAAGTGATACCTCATTAATGTTATTTACAACTAGTTTACATGTTTCTGTCATTTTAGAATGTATTATTACTGTAGAACTAGTATTGACTTTTCATACAGAATATGTGCTTTAAAGTTGGGGTAGGCAGAAATCTAGAACAGCAGAAAAAAAAAAGGACAGAATTTGAAAACGCCCCACCCCTCCTACTAAGCCCCCGTCATGAGCCCCTCCCACCAGATGACCATGGATATATTTCATACAATAACAAAGTGTTTCCCATTCATTGACTTATGTAATCTTATTTCATTGTAGAGTTGTGGGCAGCACATTTGCACAGCTTCTCCATGTCCTTATCCTCTCACTATATGTTTATCAGACTGCAAATGTAACAACAGTCAGCTAACTAGCCATCTCAACAGTCCCTCCGCCTTGCTCCCCACCGTTGTGGACAGTCTGGTTGGGAGGAGAGTAGACACTAGCGTGAGAGTCATGGATCTTCAATCGGCAGCTCTAACTGCTCAAATTCAGCCACATCCCCCAGTGTTGGGTGCCACAGCAGGCTGGTGGCCAGTGGCAGCACCAGATCTATCCTTTGTAACAGCAGCAACAGAAAGTTTGCTGATCTGGCTCTGGCCTCTGTTAACAGAAGGCTGATCTATTAGCAACATTTTATCTCTATTTCTGAAATGTTTTGCTGATATTAACACGTGTTTTACTGTGTTTATTGTCAGATTCTCCTGTGGACTGTCTTTTTGATAAGTCTGTCGTCCCTCTTTGGGTTCTTTTTTGTTGCCAAGCTGGAGATAGCAACTTTCTCTGCATCTGCATTAGAACAGCCAATAGGAACACCCTCTGTCTGAAGTGACCTGTGATTGGCCAAAGTCTCCTGTCAGGGACTAGATTTTCCAAAACCTGAAAACAGCCAAGAGGAGGTGCAGAAGTCTTCTCTCAGAACACTGCCTACCCCAGCTTTAATCCTGGATTGAAATCAGCTGCTGCTGACAAAGATGTCTCCTTCTGTGGGCGTCGGTAAACAGAGCATAATATAATGCACACACTGATATGTAAACACATAACTTGAGCTCAATGAAGTCATAATTAAAAGGTGAATGAGTCAACACCAAATGAAGGCTTTATATTAACCAAAATGCTTCAGCCTGCATTTTAGAAGCTGGTTTTGTTACAGATTTTTGATGAATGTCAGGAAAGGTTGGGATGACAATGAGCCCTTATATCTCAAGTTACACTGATAACAGACACCAACAGGTATAATGTAAAATAGAGAGTCAACTTAGAGTTTCGACACAGACTTACAGTAAAAACACTTAACTGCTAAAATAATTTTAGCCCTTTAGTGTGTAAAGTTTTAGTCTCCCAACATTGTTTAAAAATTATGTAAAGGGGTTTTCATGCCATAAAACGCTCTCACAGAAATAATCACAGCAATACTGTATGTACTTTTTTACTGTGATCATGGTGGCATTTAAACATAATCAACATCTGTAAGAATTAATGATAATTCAGTGGTATTATCACAAAATATCTAGTGTGATTTGAGGTTTTGAAGGCCAATATAAATAGTATATGTCATAATAAATCAGCAAAATCAAAACCAGGTGTCCCCTTTGGTGCACACCGTGGATTTGTTTTTTAAAAATTGCAATGCAATTGATAAACCTCAACACACTATCCCTAGCCCAGCTCTGTGTCTTCTCCAGAACCGTCAGAACGAATATGCATCAACAATCAGCCACAAAACTGAACTTTTTATGTGATTTTCTCTCCCCCACCCATCTTTGTCATCTTTTTTCCACTGTAAACTATATTATAAAGCAAACATGCCAATAAAATAATCTTTAAAAGTCAAGAAGTCATTGAAAACAAGAGAAAAATGATGGGTTGAAATCAAATCAAAACGTTCAAAATTCTCGGGGTACTCTCGGACTCATGAAGCCCGTATATTTTAGTGTTTGTGACAGTGACTCAAGGCTTGTATGGTGGAATTCCTGAGAGCATTTGAGGGGTACAGTATGTGTAGTGTGTGTGCACGTGTGTGTGTGTGTGTGTGTGTGTGTGTGTGTGTTCACATTGTGCAACACTTGTTTTTTTGTGCATGAGAGTCTTTGAAGCGAAGTCTCTGCTTGGATCGATATTTCTCCAGATAGGTTAGCTGTTTACTGTTGATGGCTCCACGACGCTTCCTGAAACACACACAAAGGCAAATAGCGTTTGATGGAAGTCGATGATGTAACCCTTCTTAATTACCCTCATTGCACAATCCAAATCTGGATCTGTGCTCTTTAATTGGCTCTTCAGCATGCGTTGCTGTCTGCCATATTGTCTTCCTTGATACCACCACCAGATGGCACCAAACAGAGAATTTCCATGCACACGAGTGTAGAAATAGTCCATAAACTGTGTTTGTGGTGTAAAGATGTGTTTCTAAATCTTGTTAAACAGAAACATGAAGCTCTCTTGTGAACAGTACATCAATATTAGAATACGACACTGACTTTGTTGAGCATATAAGTAAACTTACTGTCTGATGAGTTGGATAGCATCTTCATACTTCATCCCACTCTCTATCAGAGCCAGAGCAACCAGCACAGGAGCCCTGTATGCATGCATAAACACACAAACACACACACATGGTCATGTCTGTGTCGAGTCTGATGTCTGAGTAAAAATAACCACAGTTTATCTGCGTCTTGAAAAAGTTTCAAAAATGCTGTTTGGAATTAGAGCAAGCAGGTGACAGCTACTGCTTTTGTCTCAGGTTTCGTCACACACAACTAGAATATGCTGGTGGGTGTGTGTGTGTGTGTGTGTGTGTGTGTGTGTGTAAAACAAAATGCATCTGATCTTATCATCCAATTATGTTGGGTATGGTATCATCATATGTGTGGGACAGTAATGACAGTGGGACTCCAGCCAACCATTTGGACCTCGTCATATATCAGAAACATGGAACTTCAGTTCAGATACAAACTGTATAAGGAGTATACATTTTGTTGGTTTGTTTGTTTGTTATATGTGTCTCTCACCTCCCCAGTCCGGCCACGCAGTGAACAGCAACACAGCATCCTGGATCCTCCTTAAACTTCTTTGTCAGCAGACTCAGCCAATCGTCAACCAGCTTACTGGGGGGCGGGGCTCCGTCATCAAACGGCCAATCCTGAAATAAAAGCAGAACAGTTTCAGTACTCCTGGCTCCTCTGTATTTTGTCATAGAATGGCTGAGCTTGAGCGTGAATGGTGTGTGTGTGTGTGTTGAGTGTGGGGTAGGTGCATGCTCACCACCACAGTGATGCCGTCTTTCTACAAAGGTGTTTTATCATAGGTGACATCACAGACTCGAACAACCGTGGTGGCACCATAGCGCTTCAGGTCCTGACAGGGACGACAATCATAGGAAATGATTTTCACGATAAAGCAAAACACAAGCAGATCAATTCAGTAACATGTCATCAGCAAGGGAAACAACATGTTTAGTTTATTCACGAGGTATGTGGAGCTGTGCATGTTAGTTTCATGAGGGTCAGTCAACACAAAAACACACACATTTTTTTTACCTCTATGAAGGAGCTGAGTGTGCTGTCTGTGGGGTTGTGTGTGATGAGAAATCTCATGTTCTTGTGGCACAGTTCCACTGGAGCTGGACGGTTCATGGTGCCCAGTGTGGCCTTTGACATCCCAGGATGACCTCTGACCTTTTACTGTCAGGGGGAAATGTACTGTATATGAATAAAAACTGAACATGATGTCAAACATTTGACATTTTTAAGGTCCTTGGACATATGGAAAAAAAAACCACAAAAAGTCCTCATAAGGTTTTAAACAGCTTTAAGTAGTTACCAAAAGTTACTTTAAAGGCACTCCAAAATCGAAATTAAATTTCTTTTCCCCTAAACTATCGTGTTATTTATTAATCTATATTGTTTTTGTGTGAGTTGCCGAGTGCTCCAATATAATGGAGCTAGGTGGCACTTGGTTTGTGGTGCTCAAAGTGCTACAAAATACATTTGCTATATATTTTATTTTGGTGAACTGTCCCTTTAAATTGGGTTTTGCTGACTGCAGAACACAGTTTTCCAGATTTCTCTCAACCATTGGCTGATTTCTATTTAGCTGCTTCAGTTTCAGGGTCCTATTATTGTTCATGCTGGCTCACTGTCACACCATCATGCTTACTGGGACCCTTGAATAGAACAGAGCCATCATTGATGTAACACATGTGCTTTTCCTACTATGACGACTCAAAATGTCTGCTGTGAAAAAAAGATGTATTCAGCGAAACCTGCCCACACACTGCAAGCTCCCAGAGTGCATTTCTGCAAGTGTTTTCAAATGCAACCGAACCTGTTACATTCTTAAGACATCTCCAGACTCATCACAAGGTCACATATTCACAGTCCTTTATGTAAATCTCATCGATGGTCCTTTTATATAAGTCTCAGCGGTGTTCAAAGAGGAATCTAATACTGTAGTTAAAGGCCCTACACCCCCAAAGGCTCTTAAACCTCATCTCAAAACTGTGCAGGTAGGCGCAGACTGCTGTTGATTGACATCTCCCTCAGGCTCTGTTAAGGTGGGACAACTCACACCTCTATCTATTGGTACACTGAGTTTCGACCTCACATCATTCCCAGCATAGCTCTGCTCAACTTTAGCTTTGGGTTTGAGAAGAGAAATAAAAAATTCTCTTACCCTTTACTAATCTTGGATTTTATGAATGCAGATACAGATACATGCACATACATTAATACTATATTTAAGAATTTATTAGTGATGTTTTATACTGGACAAAATGATAGCTGTCAATGGAGCATGTTTCCTGTGGACTGGCATTGCTCTTTCTCACATTTCAAATAAGATAACAGGGATGTGAGTGTATTTTTGGATGGAATTTTAATTTCAATAATTCGGGGATGCCTAACATTCCCAAACACATACACAGACACTATTCTTGTTAGGGTACTGATAAGAACTATTGGGTTGATATCAGGGTCCTCACATGCTGGTAAAACAAATGCAAATATGAAGCCAGTGATGACTTTGGGCTTAAGTGTCTGACTAAAGGAGCTTGTGGTAGCCAATACTGCATATGCATATCACAGGAGGGCCATACCTGGACTCTGTGTGCTTTGTCAATGCATTATTTTCAAATAAGGAAATTTCACTTGTGTTATTACTGTCCAACAACTTCTAAAAAAAAACATGAAATAGCACTGAAAATGTAAAAAGTGATGTGTTACTATGCAAGGTCTGGGATATAATACCTATTTGTGAGTAAATTTTAAACCTCCAGAAAGGCAAGCCAAAAGCTGATTTCAGCTCACACCAGCCAAACTAAAAAAAAAACACCACAGCATTCTGTAATCATGCCAAAACATGTGATTAAAGTGCAGGAGTTAAAAGTGTTGGTGCATCACTATTTTTAGTCAAGCTCTGGTGACCAGTCACGCCTCACCTTTGGCTCCAGCTGAAGCAGGTAGCTGTTTAAATCAGGTCTCCAGGTGACTCTGGACTTCCTGTCTCTTGTCAACTTGCTGTTGGGGGACTTTTTCTTACCGCCTTGAAAGTATTTTCCCCAATTCTGAGATCCTGATGTCTTACTCCATCACTTGACTGTATCCTACAGTTCAGGAAGTCACAGTGCGCAGCTCTCTCTGTGTCTGTCTCTCTGTTTTTATCTGTCACTGCTTCAGTCCTTCTCTCTCTGTCTCTCAGTAGTGCTCTCTCTTTCCTTCTCTCTCCAGTTAGCTTCCGGTGTCGAGGCCCCACGTGTTACCCCATCAGCTGGCTGGTTCAGAGGGCAAAGGCCAACGGTCTTTCAGGTTTCACGGCCGCAGGACTGCATTGTGCAGCTTCATCCCAGACAGGCTCTAAATGTGTTGGGCGTGGCAGTAGTCACCACTCCGCCGCACAAACTCCATCAACCAGCAGTTCTATGGCACAAAACATAACAAAATGATTAATTCTTTCCATAATCAACTTTGGGGAAACAGTCATAAAAATGAATAAATGGTTTCATAATTAATAAAAACAATGCAGCATTTGATCCAGTTTTCCAAACATGATATTTGCAAAATCAGCCCATACACTGTATGATTAAATAAACAAATGACAGCCTTCATAAGTAATGTGAACGGCATTGCCAATAGATAAACACACAAACACGTGTATGCATATAGATCTTAAATAATTCACCATATACTAAACAAAATGATAGTTATAGTTATAATTATTAGTTTTAAGTACTAAACTGACAAATATTTCTGCATGCAAAAAGGTCAGACTGGTGAAGCTGAGAGGACTCTTTAAAATAAATGAACATTTAAATTAACAAGCCAAAGTCTGCCAAATACAAAGATGAGCTCACATAATGCTCCTTCATTTGAAAAATCAGTTGTGTACGCACACAACGAATAAGCTATCACCTTATGTAGTTACTGAACGATGTACAAAAGTGTTCCCACTCGCATGGAAAGGACAAGAAAGCCGGGGAACAGATGACAGATGCAGCATGAGGTAGAAAATCTAATACATGATGTGGCTCACAAAATATGGAAAATGTTATTAGATCAGCCTGCACAATATCAGCCAAATTAAATTTGGTCTGAAGAGGAGAAAAAAAACCAGATAAAGTCTGTAAACCGGCAGCCTACTTAATGTGCTGGGAGGACTTTAAGTGTAGAAGAGTAGTGGATGTGAGGGCATTTCTTTGGCCCCTGGGACAAAATATCAAATGCTGAGTACAAACTGTAAAATATAGGAGGGTTAGCTCACTTGCTACTTTAGGGAGAGCAGGTCCTCATAGACTTGGGCTGGAATGATGAATCAGTTCGCCAGTTTAATTGACACATATTGACTTTAGATTGAAAAGTGCTTGCTCATACAGTAAGTGTCTTTTCGGAGTTCTTTGGTTGCATCTTTGATGTATGTCACATCACTGCTTTTTGAAAAATGAAACAGCAGCCACTGACTTTGGCATATTTTGTCACACAGACAGCTGTTGTTAAAATGACGGCCTATTTAGCATAGAAAATATTGTGTCATGAATTTGTGTTTAACAGCTCATTTCCATTGGGCTGAACTCCAGTAATACAATATGCTTTACTGGTTTAGTATATTTGCCTCATTCTGTCCAGGTGAATATTAAGTACCTTATGCTTGGAAATTAAAATGCAGTTGCTTCAAAAAAAAAAAACACCAACAATTACAAAAACCTGTTTGATAAACCTAGATTGGGACTAAATATTATCTAGTTAAGAGGAAAGTGTCATACCCAAGGCAGGAAAACACAAATGCTTTTTTATGGACAACGAGCAGGTAGTGAGGGAAATATAAAGGAAGGTGGACAAAGGTGTAACCGTCCTCTCACATAAGTGCCCAAACATTCAGACAAACAGCAAGGGAAAGTCCAGAGGTACTCTGGGTAATCCGTCCTCACCTCCTCATCTCAGCTCTGACAACACACACACACACACTCTTCATAATCACATGCCGACTTACTCTCCCAGAAGAGTGCGGTCTATTCCAGGTTGTTGACCATCTATTATTAGGAATTTATCCTGTGTTACCACTAATCAGGACAGAGGTCAATTCTTTTCCATCCAGTCAATTCAACGTGTAGAAAGGACATTTATTCTACTTAGAGGGACAGTTAACCCCAACATAAAAAATAAAACTTATTTTTCCTGTAAACTGTAGCGCTATTTATCAATCTAGGATGTTTTGGTGTGAGTTGCCGAGATATCAGCTGTAGAGATGTCTGCTGTCTCTCAAATATAATCGAACTAGATGGCACTCAGCTTGTGGAGCTCAAGGCACAAAAAAATAAATAACATAAAATAATAATAATACATTTTAGAAACTCAACAGCAATGTCTCTTTCAGGAATTCATGACCCAATTACTGAAGATAATTCACATACCTTGCTGTGAGCAGTTTCATTTAGGAACTATTTTCCCTCTTCTGAACTACATCCACCAACTGTATCACCATGCAGAAGCAAGTGTGCATCTATTGCTAGCTCACCAAGCACCACTGAGATAGTTAACATTATAGCTCAGCCTATGGAAGTATAAAGAGAACTGGATACAGCGGTGGAGGCGGGGTCCTGTTCATTCCCATCAAAGCTGCTCAGTGGTACATGAAGCCAAAAATATTGACTTCCCAGGTATAAAATTACCTGGCTCTTCCACATCCTTGGGCCCAGATTTAGCACACCCCTAACTTAAATGGGAATAAAAACATTTATTGTGCAACTCCATCCAGCCTTCAAAGCCCAGCGCTGTTCTTGAAGGCTTGGCTCAGCCGAGAAGGACAGCATTAATGTTTACATCTGGAGCTGTCAAAAGCATGAGACTCTCGTCCATGAGTAGATGCTGATATCTCCAGCACTCAGCAACTCACACCAAAACAATCTAGATTGATAAATAGCACTGCAGGTAAGAGGAAAAATCTGTATTTTTGTTTGGGGTGAGCTGTCTCTTTAAATTATTTTTATGTATTTTGCGGCCTCATGTAACACAGGCACAACAAAAAGTAAACTCCACTGAGACACACAGGATAAAACAAACTCATATCACACAAAGCAACACAACAGAAGGCACCGTCAGAGACGAGACAAAGCAGTAAACTCACTAAAACTGAGTGACAGACGAGGTATGAAAACACTCTAAAGCAGCTAACATGTATTTTTTTTATTTAAAAACTAACTCTTCACAAGTACTGCAGTCATTTTAGGCATTTAGCTGACATCTAAAGCTGAGTGACTTAGCATAAAAACATACATGAAAGCATAAAGGGGCATAAGGAAAATGGCCAGACTGTAGCAGTAATTCCAATTAAAACTGCAGGGCTGATCTTCCCTGTTACCTTAGAGCGCAGTTTGGTTTGTAAAAACAGGTGCAGGTCCCCAGTTGGTCATCTGGCTGCCTGACTGTTTCCCTGTCACAGGCCAAAGAAGTTAAAAATGGATCTCAATATTATTTTAGAGCCGCGTCAGGCTTCCAAACTTTTCTACAGTACTTGCAGTGTGCAGTGCAACAGAAAGCTTGTAGGTTAGTAGTAAAGGCAGCAACAAGGCAGGTTAGTAGTGGCCCCAATTAGGATCAACCCTGTTAATGCACATTCACCTCTGCTGCCCCCCTAACTACAGAGTTTCTGCAGCAGCTCCAATCACAAGTCACTCTGAAAAACAAGATGTGCTAAATGCCTAAATTTGAGTTGTTTAGACTGTACAGCCATCCCTCTTACCTCAGTGGACAGCTTGGCTGCTGAACAGGAAAATCCACAAACCAGTTAGTCCTGTAAAAGCAGCAGCAGCAGCAGCAGCCCTACAACACTGTGAGTGCTGACATACAACCAGCTGACTGCCTGTTATAGTAAGCCCCTGTAGACACTGAATACCTGCAGCTGTATTTATAGCTGTATCTATACCAGCAGCTGATTCTATGACACACCACATTTTTTTGTGGAAGCGATAGTCTGCAGTGCAAGTTTGTCTCTCACAGCCTGTTCCAGTGAAGAGCTGTGATAAGCTTGATTGCTATCTGTAGTGACACTACCATGGAAATGAATTTCAATGTAAATTCTCCATCATTGTTTCTACATTCAATATGTCAGTTCTCAAAAGTTACAGTTACTATTATATTATGATAACAGCAACAACCCTAATACAATATCTAGAAAGCGATTGTCCTTACCTGCTATTCAATGACATCACCAGCCACAGACTTCAGTTCTTCTGCCTCTTCTCCACAGTTAACTCCACCTTCTACTCGCCTGTTTCTGCCTCTAGATGCTGAAATATCTGGTGGTCAACCAGCAGAGAAAAGAATCTTCCTGCAACAACCTGTTGCTCTGCCCCACTATAACACTGAACTACCCACCTCTCCCTGTGCCTCCTGGCCTCTCAGTCGCCGCTGCGATGTTTGTACTGTACATGCAGTGTGGCTCTACCTTGCTGTAGCAGTGCAACTGAGGATCTGCTGTGAGCTGGTCTAATCAGGCTGAGCAGCCATCTGACCCTGACAGCCCTGTCACTACCAGAACACTCTACAGTTAATGCTCTTAGAGGGAGAGGAGAAGAGCCTCACTCCCTCCTCCTCCTCCTCCTCCTCCTCTTCATCCACTCAACTCCTTTTTCCCTCCCCTCTTGCAGGGAAAAGAAGAGGTGCTGTTCCCCCTCCTCCTCTCCTCTCCTCACCCTTCCTATAGGCTGATGATTACAAGGTCCAGTCTAAGAAGTCTGTGGTCTAACATACAGTGTGGTGCACAGCAACAGAATAAATACACATCAGTGTTTTCTGTTCACGTTTCTCTAAAATGCAATGAATAAAATCTGTGAAGCTGTCAGTCCAATGAGTTTTTTCTGCTATGACACGTCTGTCTGATCCTTCTCTTGTTTTCCTTTCCTCCCTCTCTCCCCCCTTCCCCTGCCTGAACCAACTAAAAATAGACGGTCCTTTGAGCTACCAGACAGATTGGACAAGTCAAACCTTTGAGTCCCAGTTCATGGAATTAACTTTCTCCTTAACTGACAATAGTCTCAAGTTTGTTGAGCTCCTATTTACAGCCAAACCGCTACGTGAAGCCACTGTGTTGTCGTCGTAGTGCATCAGTCAATGTGTTTGTCCAGAAATTGCATAAAAAGGGTGAAACCTGCAGGAAACACTTTCTAAACTGACGAGATAATCCATGCATCTCTGTGTTTTTTAAGTCTTAGGATTCATTTTATCCAATTTGTTTACAAGGCTATGGTATGGATATGTGAGTCCAGAGAGTCACAAGGCAGTCATATGCAGAGACTTCTCAAAGCGGGGCAAGCTGGAGCCTCACCTCACTATCAATCACTTTGAGTAGAGGTTGACATGGCTGTTCACCCACGCACGGACCTCTAAAAAACATCTCTTACCGGCTAAAATTAGCCAAAGCACTACTTGAATGCTTTCCGGTTTATCACAGTCAAATATTATTGTTTACAACCATCACTGCTGCTTATAGATAGTACGTTTCTGTGTATATGTGCTCTCAAAACTGGAGTTGTGCTTGTTTCATGCATTGTGGTGACAAGTTTTCAGCTTCTGTATCATAGCCCAGTGTTATCCCACCTGTGATTTTCCTTATGGTGACCTTTCACCTTTTTTATGTCGTGGATATTCAATGTAAATATAGCCATAAGTGGTGATTAGTGGGTTCCAAACATGAAGTGACATTTCGACAGAGAGAAGGAGCACATGATGGAAAAAGAGAGGAACTCGGTTTGTCTTGAAGTCCTTTAACGAGGACTGCTAACAACATCTAAACATAGAATAGAAGTGAATATGGCTCTCTCACATACTGTACAGTACATATAGTTTACACCTTTTTCCAGCACAGGTGTTATCAGTATGCGTTTAAGAGAGATGGGAACATGGGGGAAGAGATAGGGGCATAGCATGCAACCAAAGATTTGCGTGGGACGCTGTGGTCATAGACTGTCTAATAGAAATTGATGCTGGCACCATGACGTCACCCATTGGCTCGTGGAATATTGTGAGGCCTCGATTTGGCATATTAGCTGTAACCATCTTGGTTTTTGGAGCCAGAGGTGACCATATTTATACAAGAGGTGATGGCAGATCTGACCGAAAACCAAAGGACACCACTGTGATAGCGACTTCTCAATCATGAGGTAGCCACACCCTAAAGCATACCCTGCTTTATCATCTACTTCACTCTAAATGGTACCACGATATACAAAATGAACATCATACTATATTGAAGAAGACTTGAAAGTAGTAACTGAGGTTATAAAGTCATTAGGAAAATGTTTCTTGAGGTAATTAATAAAGCCAGATGTAGGGTAATTTCAACAAAGACTTACATATGATCAGATTTCTTTCTGTAACAAAATGGCAACCCTTGGGTCTGAAACATGACAAGTAGGTATGATGGCTGGAGCAGCTATGTGACCCGCCCATCATACCCACACAATCACTCCCCTCCCAGCCAACATTTCTACGTAGGGCCTATGTGAGTTATAAATGGGCTAAAAAATGGGCCCTACATAGGCTTGTCCACAGGTTCAACAATGGCCCCATGCTGATTGCCCACATAGTTGATTTTACATGAGTGGGCTCAAGATAAGATCCCCATGTTGGACCCATACCCACTTGGTACCCAGGTAGCCCTCGCATAACCCATGCATGGCCCATTTGGGTAAACCCATTCATGCGGTCAGTTGGCATGTGACCGTTATTGAATCTGTGGACAGTCCCATACAGGGCCCATTTTTCAGTCCATTTGCTACCCTGCTCATTTACTGGGTTCATATTTCTTCATTACTAATTCGCATTTTAGCAGGTTTCAAATTGCCGTCATGATGGAGGGTTTGTCTTGTCCTGGTGTTGGCACAGTTTGTAAGGGCATGTCGGCTTCAAACAGATTGTGGCTGCAGCTATACACGTCTCAAAATGAAGCCAATGCAAAAGCACTAAAAGTAGTTCCTCTAAAGGCCACTTGAGGCTGGCTCCAAAGGTGACTCAATCCTCATAGATCCCCATGTTAAAATGCCCAGTTTCACAGCAGACATAAACCTGGTCATTGCTTGGTGCAAAAAACAGTTTTGGTCTCACGTTCCACCGGTGAGTGACTTCACAGGGGCTACGTCCGTTACATTTATCTGTGTTTGCCACATGTGTAGTCGCCCTCCTACTAGCCATTAGAAGGTATGCGGGTTTAAAGCACCTCTGTATCAGCTTCACCTGAGGTAACCCCTCGGCTGCAGCATATGTCTGAGACGATAAAGCCAATTAGACTGTTTAGACTATAGACATTATCCGAGTTATGGATACAATAAGGGGATAATCAAGGCTGCAGTTGTAATCAACTATAAAACAAATAAACACTCTATGTATATCATATCATAGTATGATAGTATATCATAGTAAGTATGGAAAAAGCAGAACTGGGTTTCTGTTAAAGTCACAGGAGTTATAAATACAATGGTAGTAATGTAAATCACTGTAGCATGGTTAAAAGCTTTAATATTCACCAAAATTTCACATGTATAGATCACATGGCACAGAAATGTTGTCAAATATTTCACAGCATTTGACCACATGTTTGGTCAATAATTATATGTTATATTTAGACAATTCTATGTCAAAAATGTAGAGAATCTGACACACAGGTGATTTCTGTGTATGTGTTTTTCTGACGTAATCTGCATCAACACACCTTTGAAAATGAAGTTCAAAGTGTAAGCAGGACTTTGGTCTAGCTTGGTTCAGACTTCTGATCTGTAGTTTGAATTGGTCCAAAAGTTTTGCATTTAAATAATCTTATTTTCTTACTGTTGAACTTTTGAATAAAATGTTCCCTATGACACATCTGGGACATCCCCCACCACCTACTTGTAGTAAAGGCACATACTCTCCCTCTCAAGGCTTCCTCTATCTGATCCTCCTTAGGAACAGCCAGCTCTGTGTGACCACCTGTTCTGATATATACAAACAGCAGCGCACTGGCCTAAACAGGGTTTGCCGTAATGGTTTCTGGAAATGTGAGCTGATACCTTGTAGGTCAACCTTTAGCTGGCAGTCTTGTGCATTTGACAGAGCCTACAGGACACTTTGGGCCTCTGACCTGCAAAGACTTCAGAATCCTTTTACCACAGCGCTGACAAAATGTCAAGGAGGTATTCAAACCTTTTTTTCTATAAACCAAACATTGCTGATGGTAACTATCATGGTAATCATGAATTATTACGCTCGGGCCCGCCTGCCAAAGTTAGACTAAAGCAGAAACTATGAATAGAGATAATTTATTACCTTGTTTTCTCATATCAAACCTTTCAGTGTGACAACTCGTTAATCATGGTATCCATGTTTGCATGGCTTAATAATAATTTATGTGCATGGAACTTTACGTCTCTTGATCTTGCATCCCTTCCTTATATAATATAATATAATATAAT
>JAPZEB010000025.1:20242548-20260988 GCA_029783705.1 Chaetodon striatus | reverse complement strand
GTTTGTGAGCAATAATTGACATGATTGACAGCTGCGTTGGAGACTCATCAGCTGTGATTGGGTTTCATGATTCTTGCAAATGCCATTAGGACACTGTAAGGAGATTGAGGATCATGATTTTTTCACAGATGACCTACCTGTTGTATTACTGTCAGGATATAGGGACATTTGTCATATTTCCTAAAAAAAAAAGTTGCGTACTGTAGCTTTAAGGAGATTTGCAATAAAAGATAATTGATTCATAAAACAATCCAAATAACAAAATAAAATTGTTACTAAAAGGTTAATAGTGCCAAGAAATGTGTTATAACATTAAGAAGCGAGAGGTTTATGTCGTAACAATCACTAAGTTAGGTGTCAAAGAAGGAGGAGAGCAATGCCTCTTCACAGAAACAGGATGTGATAATGTGTATCGGACCGTGCAAGCACACACATGCACACACACCCTATTGAAACAGCAAATTCTTACTGGAGAGTGCTGAGTCAAGTTATCAGATACATAATGTCCTCCTTTACACTTCTGATGCAGTCATTGCACGCTCACACACACACACACACACACCCACACACAGGCATGCATTTCAGCGTGTGTCTTTGAAGAGGCAACTGTAGGTCAAGCTGTCAAAAGTGCTGAGCCGACTTTCTCTGGATCAGTCTCCGTATTTCTGTCTCTGATTCTTTCTGTCTTTTTCTCAGCCTAAAAGTGATCTGACCATGACCTGAACACAGCTCAGAAAAATGCTGAATGTAGTGATGTGATGTTAACAGTAGTGATTTTTTGTGCTTGCTACAGGCTGTTCAGAACAACAGTCAAACAACCATGGATGACAGTAACAGCAACTGAGAACACAGTTTGGCTGTTGGATTTTTTGTCTCCTTATTAAGTGGAAAATATAAGTCATGAAATATAAATAGCCAGATCTTTGAGCCCTAAATATTCTGGTAAATGACAATGATGATGCAGATGACAATTTTAGACAGGTCCTTTGGAAAAGTATTTAGTTGTAGATTACATCCCCGACACTGGGAATGAGCCATGAAATTAGTCAGTCAGTCAGATTTGGTTTACTTGTATCTCTTATGTCACCACGTGATAGCCAGACTTCACAGTTGGCTGAAACCAGTCACTTTAGTGGTGATGACTCAACAAAGCCTGCAGGGATATCCAGGAAGTGACAGTATGGCACAGGAAGGGGCAGAGTGTGTCTGACACAAGGACGTGCGAGGATGAGCCTACAATAGGAATATCCTTTAAAGATGACTTTTATGCTCATTTCCAGGTTCATACGTCTTTATTAGAAAATATTTACATGCTGAAATGTTCAAAAAATGTATTATTTTCCTCACAGTGTCTGTGCTGGAACACCTGTATTCACCATCTGTTTGAAAAGCTCCATTTTAGCTCTTGTCTCTTTAAGGAGCTGTACACATGCCGCATCGTTAACCGCCGGGAAAATGCAAGGTCGGGCGCCAGTGCTACTTTTGTGCCTGTTTTGAACCAGCTTTCAAGAGCGTGGTGGCAGGTTGTATCTAAGGTTGCTAAGCAACCTTAACAAGCACCCTATCATAGCCCATTTATCTGAACTCCTGAGTGCAGAGCTGATCTTCTTCCAGGCGCTGTTTATAAGTGTGTGGACATATCGTCCATCGGACAAATGAAAAGTTCTGTTAGCCCTGCTAAACTAACTAAAATGATCACTTCTCTTACTTTTCTAAAGATATTTGTCATCTGTGATTGGTTGATCCTCATTATGCTTTCCAAAAGTTGAACTCGGTTTATCCCACTATGCAGCCGTCGCGCCCTAAAAAATAGGCGCTTGAGAATGCATGCTCGCCACAACTGGGCCGCTTTGGCGTTTGAGTGCACCTGCTGGGCGTCTGCATTGAAAACAATGAATTTGAGGGTGCAGAAATCGCGGCACATGTATCACCCCTAAACCTCCCTCCTGAAAAAAAAAAACAAAAAACTGTCTGCTCTGATTGGTCAGCGTTTCTGGGTCCTTTATATCTGCATCCTTAATGTCTCTCTGCACCGTCATTGCAGCCAGGGAATATTTGTAACGGAGTGTAGTGGCACTCTCTACCCTGAAAAATCACCAATTAAAGCTTTTAAACCAAACTCTTGACAACTGGACATGTTTCAGCAGGAACTTGATCCAAAATCTGAGCAAAGTTAACAACATATGCAACCAATATTACATGCTGATGTTAGCATGTAGCTACATGTAGCAGTGTACCCACAGTAGCATTTCTGGAGTATTCAGAAGAGTCTGATGCCTGAGGTTTTCAATGGTTCAATGTTTTTCAGTATGTCCAGAACAATTTACTAATCCTCCTACAACAGACCTTAGCGTGTCAAGCCAGATTTTAGAAACCACCAGATTGGAAAGTGCAACCTAGCAGCCATGCAACTGTTTGAGAAGAGTAGAAATCTGCCTCACAGAGTCTGGTATGGATTGGGCTTGCTGGACACTTCCAGTCTACACTGCAGGTAGAATGAATGACCAGTTATTTTACTGCCAGACCGGTTTACTGACGAGCTGGAGTGGCTTACTGTTCAACTTAGTGCTTGACAAGACTGACTGCCTGGTTGATTTAGCAGCTGGATGTCCACTTCAACCCGATAGTGTTTCCCACAGGGAATTTATATATTTAAACTCAGCTGATTTATGTTGAGCTGTGAGTCCATTAAGGCCTTCTGAAAAGACCTTGTGTCAGTGTTTTGCTGGTTTATGTTGACTCTTTACTGACTGACTGGTTGGTAGCCTCACAAAGACTCTCTTTTTACAGTTATTTGTTGCTGCGACATCACAGTTTGATTATCTCCACCTGGATTTGTTCTTTAGTGAAACTGGATTTGCACGAGTTCTCTTTCACGTCTCTAAGATTATTAATTCAACCTGTTTTGTGTCATGACCGATGTATATAATGCAGTATAAATGGCAGGCTAGTGGAGACTGAAAGGTTGTTTGAGTGGGTGTTTTCCTGTGTCAGCTGTTCTTAAAGCTTTGTGTTTAAAAGGGTTGATGAAGCAATTTTCTTAACGTACCCTAATCGCCTTTATTTAAGCCATTAATTTTTATTCTGCTCAGTCATGTAATGATTACAGGTTATTTGTTAACTATGACGTCACAGTTTGACCCCTGTCTTCTGTTCGTCCCGCTCTCTTTTCCAGAATATGACAACCAGTTAACCCCACCAGCAACATCTGATAAAGACATGGCTTCGTCTTCCTACTTGGAACCCAACCTCAATCACTCGGCAGCGGGTGGTTGTGGGGTTAAATCCCGATCTGGGATGCCTGGTGGTACCAGTGCTGGTACCAGCGGCTCTGCCGGAGGCCTCGAGCGGCCCTCGGGCTCCATGGACCGGGTTCTAAAGATCTTCCATTATTTTGAGACAAGTGCTGAGCCATGTACCTGGGCTAGTAATATCAGGCATGGAGATGCAACAGATGTCAGGGTAAGACACACAAACATTTCTAATCTTTTCTCCATTGACATCATTTCCCTGATTCTCACTTTTGTTTATAACTTCCTCCTGTTTCAACAGGGTGTTATCCAGAAGATTGCAGAGATCCACAAATTGCGCTGCGTGTCCTCTCTGGGCCTCCGTCTGACCCATCTGCACTCTGATGCACTCCATTGGTTACATCCTGATTTGGGCGTGTGTCACGTCAGGGAGAAATATGAGAAACAGCACCCCCAGGAGGAGTGGAGGTAGAGTTACAACCAGATTCAGTGTTTTACACTGACTATCTGCTCCCATTCCCATGACATAATTTACAACCAGATGTCAAAAAGCTCCCCCACACAAGGGGAAGACATGGTTGATCTGGACAGTTATTGGAGATTATTAATTACTTAAAGTAATAGACATGAAATTATTATGTTAGAAATGCACCAGCCTGACTTCTTCAGTCCCAATACCAATACCTGGGCTGTGGGTTTTATAGTTCAAGTGTAAACCTTTTTAATGCATCAACAGATTATAACTTCAGAATGAAACAATGCAACTGCATCGAAAGAGAATAAATTGCGCTGCTGACCTGTGTATCTGTAATCAGATGTAAACACAGAATTGAATTGAATAGATCGGCTCTGTTGACACAATAAATGATCCAGCTGTTTGAGTCAGTATCGGCATGATATCCGGTGTCAGTATCGGTGCATCCCTAAACTATATTTCATATATTTCATTCCATTCTCTAAATAATACATCACCATAGCAACACATTGTCACGCATGTTTTGTGTTACCATCCTTCCATTTCATCTGACCGTTTATTTGTTTTTCCCGTGCCATCCAGAGCGTGTTGTCCGACTGCAGAGTGCCTGATTTCATGTGAATGCAGCATTAATATTGCTCTAATACTAAACAGCAGGCCAAGTGACATATCATCACTGTATTCTCCTCAGAGGCGTATAAGAGGACAACGTTAACAACAAAAACACCGTCTTTACAAATGCCCCATTGGGCTGTACAGAAGCTGCCCTTATTTGAGCTACAAAACTGCCAACCACCAAGTGTGTTTTATTAAACCTGCCTTACAAGCTACATAACATATTATCCCAGTGAAACCATTTTATACTTCAATAAACCTGAAACACTCATGTGACCTGCTGTATACAGGCAGTCAAGAACACTGCAACCAAGTAGTTAATATTACTCCCTCTTACAGACCTGGTCTTGATTTTCTTGAGATTTAAAAGTCCTCATATAAAGTGTTTCCATATTCATTCATATCTCCCAGTTGTGAGGCATTAATACCAAAAATGAATTAAAGGTTTAGGGTATGATGTTTACCTGAATTCATCTGGTCAAGGTGACTTCATTGCACAAGTACATGACTTGCATGCAACGAGTAGTTCTTGCTGTTATTATTTGTTGCTCATAATTAAACTGTAATTTATTAAGCTTCCCATCAGTTTGATAGTAGCCTAATATACTGTGTAATAAATAAGGATTAATATCCTCACCATAAATGACACAGACTCTGTCCCTGGAGCAAAAGCGCATTATCCCAGGAATCCCTGGACACTGATTTGTTTTGAGGTATAACTTCAGGCTACAGTTAGAATGCATTTAAAGCACCTCTAAATGCAACAAGGAGAAATATACATAAAAATATGGGTTCCCGACCTGATGCCTCAAGTGTATTCTTTGGTTATAATAATAATTGTTAAGAAGAACAGCATTTATGTTTATCAACATTAGAATGAACTTAACATAAACTTTGCGCAGCTTGAACTTTAGCTGTGAGATATATAAAAAACCAAATTCATAGCCCGTCTGCTGAGAACAGCCTTATGGAGGTTTTAACTCACATTTTTTAATTGTATAAACAAACAAAATTAATTGAGCAAGTGATTTGTGGATTTTAAAGTCATTCTGTTGAGCTGAGATGGATTCCATCCTCTGTTCTTCGTTGTTTAATCTTGTGGAGGATTTATTAATGTAAAGCTGGCAGCTTGTGTTAGCCCATTCTGGATGGTAGAGTCTACAATAGATGATTTCAGTAAGCAAATAGGAAGTTGCAGTCCTGCTGCTGAGTTTTGCATCCCTGCTGACTCAGAGAATTGCATCCAATTAGGACAATGTAAGGGACATATCAGCCTTTCTGGTTTATGCCTAGAATGTAAATAGGGTTTCTCATTACTTTTTTCTCAGAAAACAGGAAGCATTTTGGATGTGTATTTCCAGGGAATTCCGTTTAGCAGGATTAAACCCTGCTAAGGATGATCTGCTCTGTTTGATAAAGGGAATTGAGCTGCTATTTGAAAGCAGCTCTGTCTGTTTTCAGCCTACACTCAAACTATGCTGGCGCTCAGCCATCTTGAGTTGATATTGTTAACAGCTCTTCTTACAATTCAGTCCTTTGTCCTGCAGTCGATGTGTTACACCCAAAGTCATTAAAATTGAAATGAATTCAAAATGTACGAGTTGTTCACACCGCTAACATGCAGGCGAGCAGTTGTTGCAGCTTTGCCTCGGAGGGCGGCAGAGCTGCAAGCCTACAGGAGCTTCTGCTGCTGCCAAGCTATTGTTAGAACAGCAGAAGTAGCCCAGGGGATGGACTGACTCTATCTCGCTCCTCTCCCGCTCCCTCGCGTGTTTCTCTTCTGTCTCGTGCGCTCGCAGTCGCTCTTTTTCACTTTGATCTTTCTCTGCATCCTTCTTTCTCTCACATCTGTGTTTTCCTTCTTATCCCGCTCCCTTTTTTCTCTCAGACACGCATCATTTTCTCTCTTCTCACACTCTCTTTTTTTTTCGGTTCATTCATTATAGAACAAGGATGTTTTATTCATTTTGTCTTTAGCCTTGATTTCCTTTGTCATCTAACTACAGGCCTGTCGCATCACAGCAGCACTACTCTCCTTACCCATTTCTCTCCACTGTAGTCACTGCAATATGTCAGTCATAAAATAATATGTCACGATAAACAATGATGGCCCATCTGGGTCCTTCTGTGGCACAGTTAACTGGCAAGTGTAACAGCAGGAATCTCATTACGTTTTATGGTATTACAAGGTTATCACTCTCAGTTAGTTCACCGTCAGCAAAATATGAAATCACGTCTCGCTGTGCCACCAGGCCCTAATATAGTGAGTAAAAAGAGCAACTTCCCATTTTAACACTTTGTTTCAAGACAGTGTGCTGGCAAACAGCCACCCTGCTGAGGTGACTTTGAGCAGGACATGCAATCTACTGCTCTATGGGTGCTGTCATGTAGCAAACATGTTGTTTAACCCTACTGTGGACGTGGAGCAAGAGAAATGATGAAAGTATCTCAACTATATGGTGTGAGAAACTATCCAGGCCCACCGTGTTTGTATGACCACACAGTAAAATGTGTAGCAAATATCAGAGCTGTGTCATCACGCTAAAAACAACTTCTTGTTTTAAAAAAAAATCGTTTTGATGATATGCACCATGTATATCATATATGTCTTATTATACCATTTTCTCTAGTTGTTGATTCTGTGGTTTCCTCTCTCATAACCATATTTATTATCCAAGTCTTTAAAATCAGCTAGTAAGATGCACAAATACAAAATACATAAATAGATACATTTGTCTAATGAATTTATTACATTTGTCCAAGGGCCAAAATTGTGCTAAGCAAATACAGTGGGGGTCAGACTTGGAGAAAAAAAAAGATTAGACCTGATTAGCCTGTCATTGTTTATTGTCTTTGTATGTGTTATTGTTGCTATTTAATAGGGGAGGTATATTCATAAGCCATTTTGGCTTCTATCCTCTATTGTATTTATATTTTTTATTAATATTCAACAACTATAGAAAATAAAAAATATTAAGTTATTAAAATAAAAAGAGGAGAAAAAATAATAATGATAAAATAAATTCTTTTTAGATTCTTACTGTTTTTTCTATACACAATCTATGTGCAAATAAATTAACTGAACTAAACCAATTGTTTAATAATTTTAATCCATCATTTATATAAAATTTATCCTTATAAAATAATTTCATTCATTCATTCATTTCTGTAACCACTTATCCTGTTAGGGGTCACAGGGGGCCTGGAGCCTATCCCAGCTGACACTGGGTGAGAAAAATAATTTTGATAATAAAAAATAATTAATACAAAATGTTAAACAAGAGCTGCAAGTGCGTCCCGACTCGTGCATGAAGATATTTGTTTGGGTCTAGACCTTTGAATCCGTCCATTCCACTGGGACTGGGACACGTGTGTGTTTGAAAGAGAAGGAGAGGAAGAGAAGGTGGAAGGTGGACTATTGCCATTTCTGTAAGTTAGGCTATTAATACCTTAGTCGGAACGCTGCTTATTCACTTTTTTATGCATCACTGCTACTCGCTGATAATAAGCTGACAGATGGATTTAAACATCTTTAATACCTGAAGGGTGGAATGCATATTAATGAGGTTGGTAAATTATTCCTAATAAAATAATTTTGGCTTTGCTTCAATAAGGACGAAACGAATGGTAGATATCTTAAATAGTGCCCTTTTTCTCTGCTCACATTTGATGCTCTGAGTAGATGAATATTCTTCAGGGCCATATGTAGCCCGCAGGCTGCCAGTTGACCATCACTTCTTTAAGTGAAAGGTTTTAAAATTCTCCAGGCTTACCTTCAAATCGCTCGATATGATGTGGTGAATTTTCAGTCCTATTGTAATGTTTGACATTTTTGAGAAAGGTGTATCCAACTGTATTGAAAAATGTTTCAAAGTGAATGTCATATTGTGTGTCAGTGAGTAACACTCCGTTACTTCTATAAATGAGGCTCTGGGTTGTTCAGGTTTTTCATTCTCTGGTATACATCAAACTGGGCCAGAGTGTGGGGTTCAGATGGTATGGAGGTCTTTGCATGCGTCAGCTGTATGTATGAGTAAGCCTGCTCCTTCTGCCTCTATGCCTCAGACTGGCATTGAATTTGGGTGCTGCAGGTTATTTCGTTCTCTGTGTGGGTGGCTGTGTGTGTGCTGGCTGTATGGTTACTTAGCCAAATTGTCTCTGTCGTTCTCAGGTATGAGTTGCGGATGCGGTACCTTCCGAAAGGTTACCTCAGCCATTTCTCCGAAGACAAACCCTCTCTCAACTACCTCTATCACCAGGTGAGACAACACGGCAGGATCACATAAAAAAAAAAGAAGAGACAAGAAGGTGTCCTCATAATACTTTAAAAAATAATACGAGTAAAGCATCTGCTCTGCCACTTCCTTCCCACAGATAACTAAAAAGATACCAAACCGATAACACCTCATTCTTCTCTTACGTGCAGCTACTGTATAACTTTATCTTGACAGCAGTGTTGTTATAAAATGTTGTGTTTTCACGCTGTGTTTCTCCAGGTAAAGAGTGACTACATGCAACATATAGCTGATCAGGTGGATCAAGATGTTGCTCTGAAGCTGGGCTGTTTGGAAATTAGGTGAGAAACACACACACATTATTGCTTTTGCCACAAGCATGGCAATATTCTGTTCCCTCAAACACATACTTGACTGTCACTATCACAGAAGAGGTTTTCCAGAATAAATGAGCTAAAAAAAAAACGTATTGATGAGCATTTAATACTGGTTCTTCTCCTCTCTTTGAATTGTACAGGAGGTTCTTCAGAGACATGCCAGGCAACGCCCTGGATAAGAAATCCAATTATGAACTACTAGAGTAAGACTGATTTTATTTGGTTTCCACCGTGAATCACATTTAGGAATAGGATGATACTAAAATTTCATGTTCAGATTATCTCTGCCAAAATAATTGGGATTCACGATATTATCCCAGTAATCATAAAAATATGCTTATATGTAGCATTTAAACCTCTGGAATCACTTTACCCTACTTTTTTTTGTGAACGTCCTTTTATGTGAAAAACAACATCAAATTATCTTAAAACTTCGGGCTATTCATGTATTTGAAAAATGACCTCATTACATTTTGATATGAAATATGAAAATGCTTAATTAGGAGCTTTTGTTTATTTTGAGGCTGGTGCGTGCACAGCCTGTTTTTACAGAGTTTCTCTCATTGTTGGTTGTCCAGCACTTACTTTTGGTGCTGCTGAACATGATACTCACAGTTATCCTGATAATGGAAATTGACCACGATCAGCTTACCCTGAGTGTTTTGTTTTTTTCCATCATGAATTGCAGTAAAATCGCACATCATCCCATCTCTAACCACATTGCCTCTAATTTAGATTTAATGTATTTTAAGACATTGTGAGATGATAGATTTCAGCTATTTATAGATAAATGCGGTCTTATTGATGTGTTATTCAGGAAAGATGTTGGTTTGAGAAGGTTCTTCCCCAAAAGCCTGCTGGACTCCCTCAAGGTGAGTCTAAAGTGCTGGTAATGTAGAAACATTTCACCGTCTAAGTGTCATTGCCAGATAACAGACGTGAGAGTGGCAGAAAATCTCTTTAGGAATCCTAGTCCTGCTTCATCGGCTGAATGAGCTAATGGCTGATTGAGTGACCGGCTGACTGGCAGGGAGAGCAACTTGATGACTGAATGGATGTTTGGCTGATTGTCTGATAATCTGATTGTCTGGAATTAAGTTAAACTTCCTGTTGTCACTCGCAGCGTGCTTTGTATGTTGTATGCTTCTTGGCTCTGAACCAGCTTTCTCCCAGAGAGACTTAACTCCTTACTTTTTTTTCTCTCTCTCCTGCTCTATCAGGCGAAGACTCTACGTAAACAGATCCAGCAGACCTTTAAGCAGTTTGCAAACCTTAATAATGAGCAGAGCATCCACAAGTTCTTTGAGATACTCTCTCCCATCTACCGCTTCGACAAAGAGTGCTTCAAATGTGCTTTGGGGGTAGGGCAACACTCAATTCATGAAGACAAATACTGTTTCGTGTAATGGTGAATGGTGATATCCATTCATACACTTTCCATGCCTGAAAACTCATACTAAGTGAGGAGGTTGAGCCTATTAGCATTCACAGGGTGTTGGATGGATTGTCATCTTTAATTTAAAAGGCTTGCCAGAACTATATAAAATGAGGTTAGCAATTTACGTTTTAGCGTTTTTCCTACAGTCCTGCTTTATATGAATATATTGCTCTTATTATACAGTTCTCTGCAGCAATGCATTATAACTGTCATGTACAGAACGCAAACCTTCCTCTGTCCTAGAGGGCATTTTATGTCAAAAGTAATGAAGACAGATGAGAACATTAAAATTGTTTTATGCCATTAATAACAGATTTTTGCCAGTACTTTGTTAAGTTAATAAAGCAGATGATTTAATAAGATATGGCATCTCTTTTAATGCTGTTTATATCTCACTGTCTTTCTCTTACCCTCTCCAGTCTAGTTGGGTAATATCAGTAGAGTTAGCTATTGGACCAGAAGAAGGAATCAGCTACCTCACAGATAAGGGCTCAATGGTGAGTACGCACTCACACAACTCATTTCATTCAAGGTATAACTTTGCTGTATCTGTCCTCAGTAAAAGTACAGCCCTTTCAAAGTTGACTTTCTTTCAAATATTGTCCGATTTCAGCTAACAGATGTTGTAGCTCAGTATTTTTATGGACTAACAAAGGCTTTTCAGCACTACTGTGTACGACAGTAGTCACTGTACACTGCATGCTTTTAACTTAAGGGCCAGAGTGGCAACCCACCATACTGCCCTCTACTGGTTGGCCTCTCAAGTAGATAGATTTTCCCTTGTTTCACCATTTGCCCAAGTTGAAATAAAACTTCAAATGCCAGTGGTTATGTAGTTTTTATTGAAAACAGGTTTCCACGAGTCCTTGGAATCCTTGAAAGTTTGCAAATTTGAGAAGAAAAAAAAATCCAAGGCCAAGAAACTCTTTTAAAATGGACATAAATAAACATGGATCATTGAAAGTGCATGAATTTATGTATTTTGTGCAAAAATTGAAATTATCTGCCTGTTATCGCTCAGCGTACAAAATGTATTGTTTTGCTCTGCTGTTCGAGAAGGCAAGAGACCACATAGTCTGCCATCACTGTAACAGCACAGTTGAGAAGCATTCACACATTCAAGCCTTTCTCTCATGAATTGTTGTCTGTGAACAATGCTAGTTCTCATTGTATAAACATTTTCAGTGTTGTAACAGTTTAACAAAATAACCTCAATCTTTATCTCAAACTTTGCTGCATTGGTGGGTTGAATTTTCATGGAATTGGGCCTGGAAAGTCTTTAAAAAAAAACTTGAATTTGATGTTTAAGTAGGTGTGGGAACCCTGTGCAAAACAGATAATATGTTCTAGAAAAAAGTCATATGTGGTATCATCATGTGATGTGGTAAGAAAATTACACAGCTGCCTAAAAGCTACAGTCGGTAACCTTTAAAAAATGACTGTGTGTCATATTTGCTGAAACTGTCATCTGTACATGAAACAGACAGTCTGTGAAAAACCCATTTCCCTCTTCTTCTTTCTTCCTCTTTGTAATGGCTTCCCTAGAGTTGACTACGGTGCACCAAAAGCAACCAATCAGAGCTGAGAGGTCTCTTATGCAGCGGTCAGTGATGTCAGTAACTACTTGTTAATTGCATCAAACTGTCAAACTAGGCAGTCCTGGTTCTCGCCTTATTTGTTTCCAGAAACATATTGTGTATGTATATATATTTGTAACTGTTTAGCTGTGAAATTAGAATATTTGTGACCCAACCGTCACCTTGGAAATAAATGACCAAAGTACGAAGCACTGCACACCAGCCGGACCAGCTTTCTCACTTTACAGCTAAACAGTACACTAAAATATGTTTCTGAAAGCATTTGAAGTGAGAAATAGGTAATGCAGTAACAGAATCTTGATTTACATTCAATCAGCGCGACCTAGTTTGATAGTTTGACCAAAGTTCATGAGTGATTGACATTAGAGACTTCTTGGCTCTGATTGGTTGTTTTCATTCACATGCAGTAAGGCCATTGTAAGCACTACAAGACAGTAGAGTAAGCAGAGGAATATGATTTTTTTTCATAGTTTGTCTTTCTCATTTAGTGCTGTGTGAATTTAGGGACAGTTTTGGCAAATATTAAACAACAACTGTAGTTTTTTAAGGAGGTGCTGGCTGCAGGGACAACTCAAAATGCATGAAATGGCTGCACCAGCTAACTCCAGTGCTTAAATTAAGTTAGTAAATTTCAAGTTAATGATGACAGACTGCCTGTCAAAATGTCTACAGTCAGTCTAATAAGTCGATTGTGGAGCGTGTCCTGTTTGGCCTTCATGAACATATTAAAAGTCACTCTTGACGACATTGTTCTTCTTGTGCTCCGTGTTTAAAGACTGTGATTCCTGGGACTGGCATTGTTGTATGTAAAAATAGAAATACATGACTAACTAGTACCATGGAAAAAATGTCTCAACCCTGTGCTTTCTTGCATGAAAGATCTACAGTCCTTTGGAAAGCTCATTTCCACTAAGCTGAATAAAGGGCACCAACATATACAGTAGGTTATACGTGGTTTTTAATATTTCTGTGTGTCTGTCTTTGTTTCAGCAGCCTACACACTTAGCTAATTTTAACCAGGTTCAGTCCATCCAGTACTCTGCTCTGGAGGAGAAGGACAGGAAAGGCATGCTGCAGCTAAACGTAGCAGGAGCTCCAGAGGTGAAAACACACACACACTCACACACACAAACATACTTGGGATATTACTCTCTTGGCTTTTCCATTGTAGAGAGGTTCTTTATTAAACATTACTTGTTGCCTGTGGTTTGGATATTAGGTTTGCTGTCACACCTAATGTTGTATTAAAATTTGTAAAGCTGAAATGTAACATAAAATTTTAAGTTGTAATAACTAACAATTTAAGGGAAAAATGTAAAAAGATGCACGGGAAAAAAAGGAACAGCACACTGGAGGGTGAAGGCGGGTGCTGCCATCTGCACTTGAGTGTCGGCATGAGTGTGTCTGTCGAGAGTGGGTGTGTGTTCGCAGCAGGCCCTACTAGTGGAAAAGCATGTGTGCATCAGTGCAAGAGTATCTGTGTAGGGATGTGTGTGTGTGTGTGTGTGTGCGCGCATGTAAGACCATGTGTGTGTATATGTGCACTGGTAGAAGACATTATCCCTAATAAAGCTTTCATTGTGTCACTGTGAAGCAACGCTCTGTCCCACTAATCCTCTGTGTGTGTGTGTGTGTGCGTGGGTGTGTGTGTAGCCCCTCACAGTCACCACGGCATCGCTGACTACGGCAGAAAACATGGCTGACTTGATTGACGGCTACTGTCGGCTCGTCTCCTTAGCTACACACTCCTTCATTGTCAGAGTCCACAAAGGTAGTACTGCAACTACTCTCACATATATTTCATGTTCACTAAACTCCCTACATTTTGATATTTTGGAGTCTTTGCAGCATCGTAATGATACAGTTCTGTGCAGCTAAACAATGATTGTGATCATTTTTATATTGTTTGAATAGTAACAGACAAAAATGACTATAAATAGTACCCAGGGTTGAGATTGCTGTCAGCCATCTTTCAAACAGCATCCTGGTCTGACTGTGGCGGATGAGGCTTTGTCACTTTGAATAACCAGACTGTGTTTCGCTAGTCTTTTCTAAAAATAACTATGGCTACAAAGATGTCGCTCTAACATGAGGGCGGTCTGTTCTGTGTCTAATTCATGTGTTCATTTTGTGTCTGCAGAGGGGGACAGAGCTCTGCCATCCATTCCCAAGTAAGTCAAAAGACCCCTTCTGTCTCATTACCCGCAGTATCGGGTAATAACAAGGTGTCACTTTGCTGTGCGGTATAAAATAGGTATAGTTAAGGTGCAGGTGTTGCATAAGCTACATACATAATGCATTTTTAACCCTTTTAGATCACATCCCTGGTCATATCATGCATCCATTTAAAAATATGTGCCAAAAAATACTAAAAGTAATCCATTGCTTCATATTCTTACCCCATAATTCAATCCTGTTTTCTTCCTGTAAAACCAAATATGACATCTGCTTACATAAAATGGTACCAACCAGTTTCAACCGATGATATCACAACATCCTCCCATCAGTTAGTCTACAACTTTAAGCAGCATGGAGCTAATACTCATTAGTTAGGAAAGTAGCAACAGCATGCTGTGTAGGGGTGTCTTTGGGTGTTCACCACCTCAAACCTTGTGTAACGTTTCCCCAAAATACCATGTTTATGTGTTGGCTGGCTAGAATTTATTCAGCTCGAGGAAAGTTGACCGCGTCAGACACTACATGGAGCATACGATACACTTTGTCTCTCTTCCTTACAGATACTACTATCCAGTCAGTCTCCATGTTTGTTATGACACACCCACTTTTTAACAATCAATTCAAAGTCCAGCATTATATCCTGCTTGCCTATCCTTTTTCACTGTAAAGTACATCACAATACTAAATTCAGATACTCTTAATATGCCGTGTCATCTGGACTTTAACCAGAACAACATCATTTTTTATCTTAAGTGAATTTTATTTAGTGGTTTCACTCATTTTGAATTTGTTTTGAGGGAACTGTGAACAGCAGCTTTTAGCTTGTGCTTACAGCAGTATTTTATTTTTTTGCCAGTCCCTGGGCCAGACTCCAGAGCAACATCTTGATCTTGATAATTTGATTTTAAGTCCTGCAGTTGCCCATATAGTTAATATAATATTCTGTATTAGATATAGACATGTGTTGTTCATTTTCTAATGTTCAACATTGTAAAGCTGCACACATGACAGGATGTGGGAGGATCCTCCATTCCTCTGGGTGCACTACTATCTTCATAGCTGTAACTGGAGGCTCATCCAGAATACATTAGTTTGGGCTCATGTGAGCCAAGAACTGATTTTCTCATCTCTCACCCAGAGTTTCAAATCATGAGAGGCGGATGGAAAAACGGATGGACGGAGTACGGACCCGAGCTGTTTGCGTCTCAGGTATAAATCCCCGTCTCGCTTTCTCCTTTTCTGTTGGTCAGTTTCTCCCCTGTTGATCTTCCTCTGTGTCTGCCGCTCTAAATGTCATGAATGACTGACTGCTAACAGTTAGATAAAGGGTTCATAGATATGTGTGTGTACCCTGTTTCCTCTATAAAGCCTCATCTGTGTGTGTGCAGTGAAGAGTCCTTGTCTCGCCAGATGTCCACATGGAGAGCTTTAGTCACTGTCACTCTTCCTCTGCCCTGACTGTCCTGACTGACCTCTGACGAACTCACAGTTACACAAAATTTAATAAATATAGTATCAAGTCATTAAAATACATCTGGAACCATAGTTATATATCTTCTAACAGTAAAACTAATACTAATCTCCCTTTATTTCCCTCTCTGTGTGTGTTTCATGCTGCATGTGGCTTCTGCAGGTCACACTAGTGGCGATGGTAAACAACATTCTTTCTATTAACCGTCCTAAATTGGTAACTCAATGGAATTCCCGCCATGTGTTTACATTAAGCTCACTGTATGTGTGTACTGTATCTCAGTATCTGCCTGTAACGGTTTCGGCCTTATCCGTGACTCAACCTGTTATTCTTCAACTTGTTTCTCTGGAAAGAATGAACCTTTCCATCCCTCCCCTTTCCTCTGCTCTGCGCCTCTCTCTCTGTCTCTCCCTTTCCCTCTCTGCGACTCTATTGTACTCTCCTCTCCTACATTCCTCGAGTGCAGCTGTTTTTATAGTACATGAAAGTTTAAATTGATGTGCATGTGTTTGGAATCGGGTATGGTGACGGTCTTTTGGAAAGGTACATCTGTCTGATGATGGTGTGTTTCTGTTACTGTTGTCATTCTCAGTGTTTTTTGTCTGTGAGGGTGTGTTCACAGGATGTCTTGAGTTGCATGCGGTGATTTTATTTGTGAGATTCTTATATTGGTAGTGGTGGATTGAAGTATTTTACAGCAGCAAGGGTAATAATTGCAGTATTTCCTAAGAATTCAGGTGTTGAGTTTTGATTGGTGCTGTGTCAGATAACCTCCAAGTTGAATGCTGTCTGGGTGACTCAATCTGTTATGTCAAAGTGGAGTTTTATTTGAGAGCTTGTTGTCAGCTCTTCTCCTTCATCTCTTCTGTGTGTCGCCCACTGAGACTTAATGTTTCTTGGCTCTTTTTTCCTCTCCCCTCTTCGCTGTGGCTCCGCAGAAACGGACGACTATGCTGAGATCATAGATGAGGAGGACACCTATACCATGCCTTCAAGTAAGTACACAAGACACACAAACATTGTAGGCAGCTAATGTTACATGCAGAGACACAAAGTCACAGGTGTCCTTGTGCACCTGCGCTTGTGCTCTGTGGACCTCTTCAGACTTGTGCAGCATACTGTGGGGCGAATTCACAAAAAATGTATTGCACTATGAATTGTGCATCACTTGCAACAGCTACCTGGCCTGTCTCAAGGTGTGATTCACAAAAGATATCATAGTAATGACATTGCAGTGCAATTATGCCCATAAGGTTTAGCAGCCGAGTGCAAATTCCCCTTTTATTCTGCAATTTCTGATTGCAGTTATACATGTGGCAGAGTATATTTGTTGCCTTTGCACCAAGAACGCTGTAGGCAGAACAATGAAAGAGAGAAAAAGAAAACTGAAATTAAAAGCTTAAAATGTGACAGAGAGAATCCGTATTTGAGATTTAATATCCCCGTCTGTCAGTGCGCTCCAGTTACCACCAACTCCATAAAGATGCTAATAATTCCACTGTAACTGAGTGTGGCTTTTAATGCTCATCTTTGTGAGCTGGACTGTTTTTGCAATGAGGCTCATTTGCATCAAAGGGGCACCAAATGTAATGCATGTTACCTATATTACACTATTTGCTTAGCAGCACAGTTAGGGGTGTATTTCACCCTTTGCGGGCATTTGGAGAATTACTAGATGTCTTGTTGTCTTACATTTGCAGGTTTAGTGGCCATAAAAGCTGTGTAAATTTTGTGAATTCGCCCATGTGTGTGTGTGTGCATGTAATTGTTAGTTTATGTGCGTACAGGTGGAAAGGTTGGCGAGGTAATAGCTAGAGGATGAAAGGTCGCCTTACCTCAGGTCTGTAGAAGCCATGAATGTGTGTTTGGAGACAGATGTTTTCTGTGTGTCTCTCGGCCTCATCTCATGGTTGTTTATATTCAGCAAAAACATCATCAACTGACGAGCTTATGCAATAAATAATACAGTATTTAATCAAGTGATTGGTATTGTGAACTGTGGTGCGACCCAATCAACATTGTTCAGAGTATCTTAAAATTCTGTGAATGAGCTGCTTTAAATATTTCATCACACTCCAGCATACAGGAGGATTTAATGATACATCGGACCTAATTATAAATCTATTCAGGCTTCAGCTTTGAATTAAACTATTTTTAGACTGGTGGATGAAGGATTGCAGGCGAAATAATGACTGAGGTTTGAATGAATCTACATTTTCCGAGGTCACATGTAGCCATCTTATATGAAAAGGGGAAACCACTTGAACCACACGTTGTCTGTATATTAATAGATCTGCAATCTATGTTTGTTTCAGTGAGTTGTCACAAGCTTCCTCAGACTGCTTTGAGACATCATCTCAACACAATGTTTACGTTACAGTAAACATTTTTAAATGGCTGTATCTCCTGCTAGTTGCCATTATGATAAGTGTTCATCTTGATATTCATCTCGAGAAGTATTTGGCCTGAGGATTTCTGTCGGATGTCTTTACATTATCACCTGAAAATTTAGATTGATTATGAGAGTAAACATGAAGAGGGCCTGTTGTGTTGCTACTGCTGTTAAGTGTTGCCTGCTCACCAGATTTAGGACTCATATTATGCTGAGTGGTGATGCTACATAGGCAACATTTAGAGGCAGTGGAGATACCACCGCCAACGTATGACAGGGAAAGCATCTTACAAATATTCCCCATTTAACGTGCCTCAAAATGTTGCCTGGGTATCACAAGCCTAAGTTATTCCATGCAACCAGATTTCAACATGGCTTTGCTTTTTGACCATTCATGAATTATAGCGTTC
>JAPZEB010000025.1:20228755-20238941 GCA_029783705.1 Chaetodon striatus | reverse complement strand
GTCTCTTTCTGTGTGTGTTTGTGTGTGTGTGTGTGTGTGTGTGTGTGTGTGTGTGTGTGTTTGTTTGTGTGTGTGTGTGTGCGCGCGCGCGTCCATGTCAATGTATATTGTGTGTATAGCACGGGACTATGAGATTCAGCGAGATCGTATTGAGTTGGGACGCTGCATAGGTGAGGGTCAGTTCGGAGACGTCCATCAAGGAGTCTACGTCAGCCCGGTATGCACAGCAGTCTCTCTCTCACACACACGATCATTAAATGTCTGCAGCTGTTCATTTTTGTTAGCCTTGTATCTGAATAATCTAATGAAAATAGATGGTTCTTTTACTGTAAGGGGTTGACAGGTGGCAAAAATGCAAATTCATACTAATTTTGTGGCATTAAACCATTCACTCACATGATTAACAGTTCTTTACATACAAAACTGGTTCATCTTCTTACATTAAAAAGCAACAAAAATCTGCTACTGACCTCATTATACGTGTGTGTAATTAATGCCGTCTCTTTCTCACCCCCTTTTGTCTTTGTTCTCTCTTACGCTCTGCTTGCAAAGTCAGTTTGAAGCTAGACTAAAAAGAATGAACTGAACTTGAACTCACATCACAATAACTGCACATATAGAGTATAGTTGTAAGAGAAGAAAATGATGGGGTGGGCATGCCACTTTATAACAACCAAGATATACCTACAGATCTCATGATTTAATTCCAATAGGTGAAAGACAAACAATATATATTCTAGACAATGAAAAGACAATAAATTTGCTGAATAGAGGCAATTCTGTCGTAATGCTGAATGTTTGCCTTGTTCTATGTCTTGCAGGAGAACCCAGCTCTGTCTGTGGCAGTGAAGACGTGTAAGAACTCAACGTCAGACAGTGTCAGGGAAAAGTTTCTTCAAGAAGCATGTAAGTTCCTCGTGTGTGTTTGTGTTTCTCGAATGATACCTCCCTAACTAATTTTCACTCTTAAGAGTTTGCGGGATAACACTTACAAACTGTAATCTTCTTCTCTCCCTGCAGTGACCATGCGTCAGTTTGACCACCCCCACATAGTGAAGCTGATGGGCGTAATCACCGATAATCCAGTTTGGATCATCATGGAGCTCTGCACACTCGGAGAGGTAGGACACTGTGATGTGTGAAAAGCTACAAGGTTTAATCTATTAGTCAATCAACAGAAAATTAATAGGTAATAATTGTGATAATTAAATAATAATTTTAGCAATTTTTAAAGCAAAAGAGGAAAACATTTGCTGTTTTTTTGCTTCTAAAATGTGAGAATTTGATGCTTTCATTTGTTGTACATAATAAACTGAATATATTTGGCTTTTTAACTGTCAGATAAAACATAATATTTGTAGACGTCACCTTGGGCTTTGGGAAATTACACAGGACATGTTTTCTGACATTTTATTGATAAAACAGTAATCAACTGATCGAGGAAATAATGGGCAAATTATTTGAGAACAAAAATATTTGTAACTTGCAGCCCTAGATATGCGCACATGTTAAAAAGCTTATTAAAGTCATGACAGATACTCTAATAAAGTATACATGCAGAACCTTGGGGTTTTTAAAGAGGGAGCATTTTAATTTTTGAAGTCTGGTTGTTAATTAGATTGTGAAAAATATCATCTGCAGACAAACTGCATTTTAAAAAGTGTCCTTGTGACATATTTAGTAGCTTGTTTATGTTTTCCTTTCCATTTTGCTGTTCACTTTGTAACAGTGAAGCATCCTGAGCTGCGCTGACTTTTTCACCATCAGATTGTGGCCCTCCCCTCCTCTCTCACATCCTTTTGTCTTTGTTTTTTTTGTCCTGTCCTCCATAGTTGCGGTCATTCCTCCAGGTGAGGAAGTACAGTCTCGACTTGGCCACTCTCATCTTGTACTCATACCAGCTCAGCACGGCACTGGCATATCTGGAGAGCAAGCGCTTTGTACACAGGTATGCATTAAAGTCAACCCCAATACACCAGAACATTTTTAAATGTTAAAAGTTAATATTCCACGACAAAATGAATAGTAGTGCCAAGTGGCCACAGCAACAACAACATTAAATCATGGACTGATTAACCAAATAATTATTGTTTCCAAATGATCATTAGGCAGCTTTATTCAGGCATGTATAATGATGTAGGGCAGTCGGATGTGAAGGAATATTATTTTATGGCAAATGCATATTTTCTGTGAACCACAGCCCAGTGTTGCCACCTACTGGAAGAATATAAATGAAGAACATATTGCCTGCTAAAATAAAGCATACATATTGTGATATGTGGAACAATATTGTCATATGGTTGCCCAAAACAAGAGATGTATGATATTACTTTGTGTGACAGGTGTTTGATCATGTAGATGTACAGTGTCAGAGTGTCTTCATTTGGGTTCTGTCCTCCTCAGGGACATCGCGGCACGGAACGTGTTGGTGTCTACAGTCGACTGTGTAAAACTCGGCGACTTTGGTTTGTCTCGATACATGGAAGATAGCTCTTATTATAAAGGTAACTATAACACCTCTATACACACGCACAATGTCCCTGTAAATGCACACTTCACCGTCTCGTCTGCTTGTCTTTGGTCTGTCACAACACATAGCGGACATCGCAATTATTATTCATTGGTTGGACGTGAACAGAGCTGATCATTAAAGTGTGACACAGCTCTCCTGATTTTTGTTTTTCAGCCTCTAAAGGTAAACTGCCTATTAAATGGATGGCTCCAGAATCCATCAACTTCAGACGATTTACCACAGCTAGTGACGTCTGGATGTTTGGTAAGTTTAAGTCTGTTTTTTCCTTCTTTCCTCATCAGTTTCTTTTCCTTGTCAGTTTTGTACAGATGTTTTGAGGTTCCTGTTGTACTCTTTACTCTCTGCCTGTGCAGACTTTAAGAGCCAGTCAGTGGCTGTGTCACAGTGAGTGAGTTTTATATTATTCTGTCTTTCCATAGGCGTCTGTATGTGGGAGATCCTCATGTTCGGCATCAAGCCTTTCCAGGGTGTGAAGAACAACGACGTCATAGGCAGGATAGAAAATGGCGAGCGACTGGCGATGCCCCCCCAGTGCCCTCCTACCCTCTACAGCTTGATGACAAAGTGTTGGTCGTATGATCCCAGCAAGAGGCCACGCTTCACTGAACTCAAAACACAACTGAGGTACTCAATGGAGTGTGGTTTGAGAGTGTGTGAGTGTCTTTGTGTGTTTCTGTTTGTGTGAACAATATGGGATTCAGTGTCTTGCTCAAGGACACAAACACCAATACGCTATCTCTTGAGCACTGTGAGAAAGGTAAATTAATATATCTGTGTATGCTTTACCTCAGCTGAAGAGGCATACAATGTATATGTTTTACACTGGCTGTAGACATACATTCACATCCATTACACAGTTAGGTGATCACATATGGTCCAACATCTGGGAGGGGTTAAGCTTATGGCCTCTTTTATTGAGCATTCACAAAATCCAGGTATTTCCACCATTCCTGATCATAACTGTCCTCCTGGTTGATGAGCCAGTTTCTCACATTCTGCCACAGTCCCAAGTTGACCAAACCTTATACTCACTGGGGGCAAATCAGCAAATTTCCATATATGGACGATGATTCTCCCACCCAGCACAACAGTTGTATGAATCCAATCTGCATCTAACATGGGGAGATCATAGGGGATCACCCAAAATGTAGAAACTCGGAGAAAACTCTCAGACTAACCCTTCACTAGTTTCAGGTTTCAAAATTTGACTTTCAGCCTGTCATTTACAAGTGAAGTTGTGATATTTGATCATTATGAATTTCACTTTACGTTGTTCTTTGCTATATTCTCAGTCATAGTTAAGATAAAGGAATGAAACTGAGGAAGTTTTTCTCTATGCCTGCCCAACAGCAGGTGTCACTGTTTGCATTAATTATAATAATCTATGGAGACGCACAGAGCAGACAAAAAGCTTCAGCAAATATTTTACATTTAAAATTAAGTAATATACTTTAGCCATTATCTTTGGCTTCCAGTTAAACATCAGACCAGAATGAACCATTATAGACGGACAGTCAGATACAGATGGGTAAGCAGAAGGGCAGTGATTTATCCAGCTGAGGTCATATTTACAGGCCTTCTTATTTTCACTGAGACGGCAGACTGGAGCTATCTTGGCAGGAAGGTGCGAGTTGTTTGCTCTTATTTAATCTAGTTTAAAGTACTGCATTTATTTTTTATTTCTAATAACAGATGTGGAGGCAATGGGGAAGTCACTTCCTGGATAAAAACCCATGTGTTGAGAGGATACATGTCACACACATGTTGATTTTTGACAGCAGCTACAATATGTGAAGTATTACATTTTACCCATGCCGTCTCTGCGGCAGTGTCATGTTCAGTCCAGTGTTGAGTTTATTCATTGTTTTGCTTGATTCCATTCGAATGTAATTGCTTTCACCTTTAAGGATGTTTGACCTTGTTTGCACTCATACTGAAAGAATAATATAGGATTGCGAGTACATTTTTACCCTAGTGTGTACACAAAGGACGACAATGTCTACATGTTTCAACAAGATAGTGATTGGTTATTTTAAAACGGAATACAGAGCCAAAACATAACTACCCAAATGCTTGATAGACTGCACTTTACCTCCTGTTTGGGCTGATGGCATTACGGTTAGCACGGTAAAAGATGTGACGATGACAGAGATAAATTCAATGAGATATCTTGGTCACGCCTCGCTTCCTTGTTGAATGATACATCAGTGCCTTGTTAGTAGCTTTGTTTGTAGACAGATTTGGAAAAGGAGAGAGATCTAATCTATCAAGAGACAATATTCCGGGCATGTTGTGATCAGATAAGGCAGAGCTAGACAACACTGAACGCAATTGCTGTAAATGCTGTGTAAGTCATCACTGTGATGTTCCGCTGTAACACCGGAAGGGTCCAAGTTATTCGTGAGTCAAACAATGTCATACAAGTAACTGAGTCAGACCATTTGTGAAAGTTTTGTAAAATGTACCGAGAGCTGCACTCTTAAGACTCAAACACAATCTTTTCATTACAATCCCATGAACTCTAGGGCATAGTGTCAGTCATCATTAGGTGCCAAAGGGAGAGGAAAAGCTCTATTAACCTGACATGTTTTAGGATTTATGTAAGCCAGTGTGGGGTTATGGTATGTGATTATAATGCAAATCATAGGATGCTAACAGTCCAAACCCCCAGCACTCAGATCATAATTTTCCCAAACATGCATTTATGAAACAGGCACAACGAGATGAATTTAAATAAATTTCAGGTATGTTCATGTTTTGTGAGGCTTGATAAGATCTTTGGCTGTGCTTTGTATAACAGAGCTGGGACTCGTGTTAGGACAGAGCTACAACCAGCAGAACTAAAAGTAATATTTTAGTAATTTAGTAAAAACACATTTTTGTTAGAGTTGAAAAAGAGTATGCACTTATTTCCTTTGTGTTATATTTTCATATGTCATAGGTGCAACAGGAGTAAGGCTTTTCTCGGCCACCATGAATCAGCAATTCATAATCGTTTAGACATGAACAGACCTGAAGATTTTTGGCAGTGATGCTTCAGCTGATTGCAGGATAGGTCATAATAATAGGAGTAGTGCTGGGGGTGATGAAAAAACTAGAGCAGGTTTTAGTTTTAGATGACTCTACAGTGGAAACAATTGATGACATTTATTTGTAATACAGATTTCACATGAATTTTACATTAACTAACGTCAGAGTCTGAACGTAAGATGAGACACTAGTACACTAATTTAGGTGTGCCAGGTTTGCTTCCCTTCATGAATTTCAAAACAACTTCTGGTAGTGCAGATTGAGTGCAGATTAATGCGGCAAAGATGTTACTTCTTTATTGTTATTATCTAGTTCTGTTTATCATCTGCATAGAAGAAGTTGTAATGTAATTTTGAGCTGCTTTTAAATTTGCAACATTTGCATGAACTGATTTAGGTAATTTAGTCTAGACATACACTACTGTTGAAATGTTTGGAAGCACCTGTTACGTTGATAATTCCCTTCTTTCCTTTAATAATGGCTATTTTGACAGTAATAAAAAACATATAATTCAGATGCCAAATGTAGTATTTGGGATCACCGAATATTGTTGAGGTTATGTCCATATATCGCACAATACTGCCCTTGTTTTTACACGCGTGTTTGTTTACAGAAGAATGTCACCAACATTTTTACCAAAATGATGCTAGAATAAACAACAGGGCTTAAGACTGGGATGCAGCACCTAAGCCAACTGAGCAAACTATGTTGAGACACACTGCTTCTGCTCTCTGTGCCACACACACACACAACACACAGGGCAACAGAGTCTCTGCAGAAAAATACACCACTACACTACTTTCTTCTGCATAAGTCTATACATTTATTAGGAAAATCCTGCATGGTATACCTTCAACAATTACAAGTTAATTGCTCTTTGAAAGAAAGCACTTCCATTATGTCTTGAAATGACAATAATTGTGTTTATCAAAGTTATTTCTGGGACAATATATCATCCATCAAAAGTAGTTATCATGACAGACCTGCATTTGACACTGACACAGGAACCTGCTCCTATTTAAACATGCACACATTTTGATGCTTAGTTTCCAGTGTCTTTAACCAATGAGTGGTGACTTCTTATATTCTCATTTAGCTGTTGCTCCGGGGGATCTTTGTCTCTTTCTGCTCTTTCAATTTTCAGTCTGGTTAAACCATTGTAAAGGGTTTGGTTCACCTTGTACAAAACAAACCCTTCATATGAAACAACATCAGTTTGTAAAGAGGACTTTCTACAACCTAGAAGCATCAAGAGCATTCAAAAATATACACTTGTCCTCTCATTCATCTGACTTGACCCAATCAAGCTGTAATGACAGGAGATTCAACATTTTTGAACAGTAGCTAGCTACTAGGGGTGGAAATCACCAGTTTCATCATGATATGGTATTATATATCTGCCCATTTAACACAAGCTGTTACAGAGGACGCTGCCATCCTGTTTGTTTTTTGCTTGTGGCCATAAAAGATAAAAACGACACCTAAATAGTTTACTTTAAACTGACTCCCCTAACACACAGGTCATGGGATGGCTCTCATTTGGAGACCTTTCTGGAAGAACCAAACCATCATCTTTGTCCTAAAGCTTCAGGGCTATCTGGCTTAAAGTCCTGAAAGTAAACTTCTCTCAGCAGCCATAAAACATGGATTAAAAACATCATCATTTGACAAAGGTATCAAATTCAGGTCAGTAATATCTATAATGGTTCAAAACAAAACAATTGTTTTTTGCTAGTCACTCATAATTAGCGTAAGCATGTTTACACTGCATAAATTAGCCTAGTGGCTACCTGACTTTTTTCCCCCTCTACTTACAATTTAACAAATTACATGTTATTATTTTTCTTACTCACTTTTGTTTTAAGTCACGGGATCTCCCGACAGAACAGCTGGATTGAATTTCAGCCTGCATGCATGCTGTTTTCAGCCAAACATTTTTAAAACAGAGCAGCTAATGTTGTTGTAGAGAGAAGTTAGCGGAGTGAGATGTCTGTCCAGGCAGGTACATCATCTTTTATCTTGTTAACAGCATTTTTTACATATGCCACATGCTCTGTCTGTTGACCCATATTTTCTCCATAATCGTTAATATTTCCACACTGCTGATTTATTCCCAAGTAAATAACATTATCCTTGTCATCATTCTCTTGACTGCTTGCCATCTTCTTGCCACTGTTTGACGGTGACACAGACTTAAAAAAAAAAAAAAAGGTATCCCAAAGATGACTATAAAAATCAAAGTTTTCATTTTGCATCGATCGATGATATTGGATCGTTAATCGTTAAATCGTTATGTCGATCCACACTGATGGATCATTACACCCCTTGTACTTAACATATATCAGTGAGTGTTGTTACCTCAAATACTACTTACAGACATATCACAAAGAGTTTAAATGGGAGAATATTTCCACAGTTATGTTTGCATATTTTTTTTTTAAACTGGTAGTATACGTAATTTATGTTGTCTTTTTTTATTTTACATCATATTGTTAATGTTGAGGCTCGAAATTTTTTCTACCCACAAACTCATATAAACAAGTAAAACAACCCCAGCTCCAGCAGCGCAGCAAGATGCCATCGTTGTTTCCTTCGACATGCACATTCTCTCTCTGTCTTGTTCTTGTTTCTCTCTCTTACACACAGAATCAGGAAAATAAGAGCGCATATTTAACTCCTGTGGTTTTATGAGTTTGCTTAAAACCAGCATGACTCACACCTTAAATTCCACCAAGATTACCCTTCCAATGTTCTCAATGTCAGCTCTCCTCTTTTCCCCCCAAATTTACTCCTCCTCTGCTCTCCTCCTCTTATGCTCTTTTCAGACTTGGATTCTTGTGCTCCTCTTGACTTTTTCCACCTTAACATTGTGTCCTCCTAATCACGCTTTCTCGTTTTGCCTCCAAACTAGCTCTGGCCCCGACATCATGGAGGTCCGCTCATTAGTCTGACACATGTACAGTATGTTTGTGGTTGCAGGTTTTAATGGGCAGAAAACCCAGTGTGGAAAAGTACATATGAACTGCATTCAAGTGCTAACATTTATTTTAATTGACTGTGATATGTTGGCATGAAGAAATGGTGAGGAACCTTCAATGTGCCTCATCCAGTGTCCTGGAAACCAAGTCAATATTGACCACATTAACTGTGGTCACTGGCTATTAATAGGGGAAAGTCATGCCATATAAGGTTATACAGTTTGGTTTACTTTCGGTCTGGCTGGCTTTTATATCATAATATCAATTATAGGTCTCTCCTGCCAAATATGCAGCTCTCAGCTACTACTACAGTTTTCCTAGACGGTGGACCAACATGAGTGTGTGTGTGTGAGTGAGTGTGTGTTTGTGTGTGTTTACACAGTGGGCAGCTACCAGGAGCTCCAGCTTTCCAAAGAACAGAGAGTGAGAGAGAAAATAGACAGAGAATGAAAGAAGGAAAGAAAAAGGCAAGCAGAGTTACTGCCGCACTGTACTCCCATCGTCAAAGCTAGCGGTTCAAGGCTCCTTGTTTTCAGATCATATTATCCTGATAGTGGAATGTATGTGTGGGGAAGGACTTTAGCCTGCAGTCTGGCGGGGTTTTGTTCAGCTACAACAGGGCATATTTGAGTCATCCTGCCAGGAGTAGTACGTTTGATCCTTTCAGCGTTGCTGGGATCCATTGTACTTGTACATGTTGACCTTCAGTGTATCAGCGCTGAGTGCCAGTGGCTCATCATCAGTTTAGTGGTTACGTTATCTACCTAAAAGGGCTCGACTGGACACACTCTGGTGCTTTTGGATTGGCCTGTTCTTCAGGTAAAGTATTGTCTCCTCTACATGCCTTTCTGTCTCATTAGGTTTTCTAAATGTTGGGCTTTTACTGTTTCACAAATTTATGTGTACGAGTGCATTTAGTGGATGCTACTTGGATCAATCCAAAGCTGTTGTGGAGCTGCTATTTTGTATGCTTCTTAAACATAAACACAAGTTGATTGTTTAACTGTTTAACTTTAATTCTTTGCATATCCTACTTAAAGAATAGGTTTACATTCTACTTAAGTCTGTCTTAAAACAATATTCATATACCGAAATTTCCATTGAAACAGTTACGGGGCACTGTAGTCGTTCATCCTGTCCTGCAAAGAGATTCTAGTATTTTCAGTAAAAGTGATGGGGAACAAGATCCACAGCAAAAGTTCCAGTTCCAGTTGTTTGTTTCCTCGCTGCAGTGTTGGGATAGTAACACAAACAGAGAATCCTTTATCCTTTATCAAGGACGTCCAAGTTTGCTCTCAGCAGTGACGTAAACTCTTTGTTGACCCCCATTATGAAATCATGGAATGGGCAAGGAATCAGCCTCTGTGCAGTCAGTCCTGCATTGATCCATCCACTGGTTAGATTTTGATGAAAGTTAATGTATCGACGCATTTGTAGATGTTGATAAATTAATGTGTCAACCTGCTTTTGTGGCAGCTTTAGCATAAGCGTCCAGAAAGTAGCTGCCTTTGGGTGCCCAGTTTACATCTTAATGCCAAACCAATCACCAGAAAAAAATGTTTATATAGTGCCTTTTTGCCAACCACTGATTTGTTAGGTTTGCACATAATCTTGTAGTGGATATGCTTATACGCTGTGGTGAAGG
>JAPZEB010000025.1:20217486-20228681 GCA_029783705.1 Chaetodon striatus | reverse complement strand
AAAATGTTTATATAGTGCCTTTTTGCAAACCACTGATTCGTTACGTTTGCACATAATCTTGTAGTGGATATGCTGATACGCTGTGGTGAAGGTGTGGTAGGGTTTAGCATGAAAATCACTTGGTTATGGTTAGGAAAAGATCATGGTTTGGCTTAAAACACCTACATCTGGTGGAACAAAAACTGCTAGAAAAGCAGGGATGAGTTGGTGAAAAACACCCAGGTTTAGGTAACAAACACCAGTGGAAATACAGCAAAGGGTCACCAAAAACAACTGGTGTTGTTGGTTTCAAACAGTGGTCCTCAGTAGTCTGCAACTTGGCAGATGTTTCGTCTCGGTGACATTATCCCCTTCACCTCCAGATGACAAAAATCAGCATGTATATTTCGTCATTTTAGAAATGTTAACATGATCTCTGTGACACGTGAGAATGTAACATAGTCATGCCTACATTTACTCACGGCGACTGGGCTGCTCAATACACTTAATCCCAGATATCTAAACTGTGCTGCTCAGTTTCCACCAGCAGTGGTTGTACAAAGCAGCTCTCAGGTGAGAAGTACGTGTGTAAAGCAGGGCGGTGCTGAAAAGTCCAAGATTGTGCAGTCAGCCCAGCCTGAGTAAATAGTCTAAACAGGCCTTGTTATTCCAGGTGGCAGCGTGGTGTAGGTGGGGGAGGAGACAGTCAGCGTTAGCGTTGCCAGGTGCTGATGTTATCGTCATCACACACATTCATGCATGATGTCATTTACTGTTAAACTTTGAGGCAGGGCTGGCAGATTTATTAATGACTGGTTTCATTTGGATCGATGTCTAATGACTTGGCTTGCTGAAATAGACATTCAATAAAAAGGATTGAGAGGTACAGCGCAGCTATGCTGTTAAAAACTCTGCTCTGTGGCAGAAAAAGCTTTTACAAGCAGTTAGAGACCCATTTATTATTTTTATGCAAACCATTGTGTGTTTTAATGTTGTTTTCATTTGTTTAGCCTATGAGATGGGTACAGTTCAGCACGAAAACAAAAGGTTTTCCTGTAGTCGACAACTTACAGAAGATTGTGAACTCGATGAGACTATCTGATTAAAAGATTACGTTTTAATTAAAAAAAGAGAGAGACACTTGCAGTATTTGTCTAGCTGGCACTGGTATTGTTCAAATCTGTGCATAAATGTGTGTTGTGATGGAAAAAGAAAAAAGAAGACCTGACAGAAGACGGACTTGGACAGGTGCAAGGACACATTCACACGCACACACACACACGGCAGGAGACAACAGAACAGGAGGGTAATGATGTTACTAGAAATAGCTCTTACCCTTGTTGAGGAAAGGAGAGTAGAAAGAGTGTGTGACTGTTTGGAGAGTGTGTGGGATTTTGTTCAACCAGTCCGTTTTGTGTTGCGAGGACCCGTCAGCTCTTGTGCAGCAGCGTCTTCCTCTGGGAATCTGTGTTTGGTTTAGCAGCAGTTTTCCCAGGGAACAGGTCAGTCGGGATAATTTTAGCGAGTAAATTCAGTGTGGTGTCTTTGGGTACATTAGAACGAAAAAATGTTGGGTTTGGGGCGTGGGATGTTGCTGAGCCACCAAATGATTCAATTTAATCTTAAGCAATATTACTCATAAATTTACTGGTTTAATTGCGGTAACAGTTTTGCCTGACACAGCAAAGAGATGGTGTCAGCAGTGAGTGTGAACATACAGTGAAGGGTAAAAGCTGAAATATAAGCTCTGACTGAATTTCTCCTTTTGTAAGACATAATATGGAAATTAAATTCCTGGTAATACTGTAAGGAAGACAGAGAGATTCATTTGACGCTGGCTCATATTGTTTTTATTACTGTGTGACTGTATTTGTTTACTGAATATTGTTATAGTTGAGCATCCTAGCATGAGCTATGATGGTAATAAGAGACTAAGCAATGAGACGTTTAATAGTAAAACAGAATTTGTGTCCTTCTGGCTTAAGTAGTTTGTGTTTTGACGCTCTGTACAAACATTGTGAGGAATGCTGTGTATGCACGAGTTTGTGTGGGTGTCACAGCACACAGTAATGAAGCTCTCACACACACCATGATGTGTGTGTGTGTGTAGGGACTGTCAGTGGGTTTTCATATTTCTAGGTTGCAGAAAACCACTTAAGCTGACAGTTTAATTTTACCAACTATGTGATGTGTGTATGTGTGCGTAGGAGTGTGTGTTTGTATGTGTTTACCAGCATGTGTATTAGGAGGTAAAGTTAAAGGACTAAATGCAAAACATAGCACCTCAGGTCGTTGTTTCATTACACTACATTTGAGTAGTTCTTCATTTGTTAAGTGATTATTTTGAAAGGAGGATTGCAGATGGCCACCAACGGAAGTTTCTCCCGGTTAGAATTCTATCGGTGTTCATTGTTCAGGAGCTTCTTACCAGGAGCCGACTTTTCTGCAGAGGTCTCTTTTGCAGTTTCACATTACAAATCAGTGTTTCTCCGATGCTTTTTGGCATGTTGGAGACCAGCAGCACTCCCACCACATGCTAATGTGTGTCCACCATTTTTCTCCAATAGCTTATGATCCAGACATTCAGGAGCCAAATTATCTGCAGATGTCTCTTCCTCTCCAGAACAAGCTGACCTGATTATTTAAACTGGTAAAAGCACTGAATAAAACAGTTTCACGTTATTAGTCAGTGTTTTTCCAATGCTGCTTGTCACAGATGGGCCTCTAACTATGATGGCCAACAGGAAACACAGATTGCTCTATCTAGAGCCAGTGTCTGGTTTGTCCATTCTGGGCTACTGTAGAAACATGGTAGTGAACATGGCCATCTCAATAACAAGGACCCACTCCCTATGTAGGTATAGACCGCTCATTCTAAGGCAATGAAAACACAATTTATTTCATTTTCAGGTGATAATACACTAAAGAAAATATACTTAATATATTTGATTTTTGCCAATATATGTCCCTAAATCCCACACACTGGACCTTTAGGTGTTTAATGCCATACGTTTGTGTTAGGGTACCACAAGTTTAAAACGATACAATCTCCTTTCATTATACATCTGATAGTACTTAATGTACTTAAAAAAAGAAGATCCACAATTAGAGTTTTAACCCAAGGCATATTGTGCAGGATTAAAAGAAAAGAAGGTCTTTTACATTTTTGCCATGGTATCAAAAGAGCTGTCAAGTATCTTTCTTTTTCATTTATATGTTAGTATTGTATCAAAGTTTAAAATTCTGGTATCGTGACAGCCCTAACAAGGCATTGTCCTAGAGATGATGACAGAGACAACACTGTCTACTTATTTATTCTTCTTCTTCTATTTTTCAGTGCTGGATTAACAGAGTGACACAGAAATAAGTAAAGACCCCAGCACCTTCTTTGTGTTACATCATCTTGTTTTTCTTCCTTGTTTCTAGCACTATATTGGAAGAGGAGAAGGTCCAGCAGAAGGAGAGGAGCAGGATGGAGATGAGGAGACAGGTCACTGTTTCTTGGGACTCTGGAGGGTCGGATGAAGCGCCACCAAAAGTAAGGCACTACTACACCACATGTGTTTGTGTCTCCGTCTGCCTGTCTGTGGATGTTTGTCTCAGTGCAACAGGTGTAGTAATAAAGAGTCTGAGTATCCGTTGTGTTTGTGCTGTTGGCAGTGAGACGTCCTGATCATTGCAAGTCCCCCATGCACTCTTCAGTTAGCCTCTGTGACATGCTGTCATGTGGAGTTAGTGATATAGTTTCTGTTGTCTGTTTTGCTGCATCACACGTTTCTACAACCCCATTTCAAAAAAGTTGGAACGTGTAAAGTGGAAATAATGCAATGATTTGAAAATCCTGTCTGACCTGTATTTGATCTAATACAGAACAGAGATTAACTATTTGATGCTCGAACTCATAAACTTGTTGTTTCTCATAAATATGCACTCATTCTGAACTTGATGCCTGCGACACATGCAAAACTGCGTGGGCAAATTGTCCAACAGTTTAAGAACAACATTTCGCAACGCACAAGTGCAAGGAATTGAGGGATTTCACCAGCTACAATTTATAATATCAAGAGATTCAGAGAATCTCTCAACGTAAGGGGCAAAACTGGAAACTAACATACAGTGCTCATGACCTTCGACCACTTAGGCAGGTGTGCATCAAAAACCAACGTAATTGTATTAAGGATATGACTACTGTACATGGGCTTGGGAATACTTTATAAAACCATTGTTTATAAACACAGTTTGTCGTTGCATCTACAAATGCAAGTTAAGATTCAGCCATGCAAAGCAAAATCTGTAAACAACAACAAGTAACACTGCTGACTTCTTTGGGCTCAAGCTCATCTGAGATGGGCTGACACAAAGTCAAAAACTGTCTGACAAGTCCACATTTTAAATTGTTTTTGGAAATCATGGATGTTGTGTCCTCCAGGCTAAAGTGGAAAAAGACCATCCTGACTGTTACCAGCACAAAGTTCAAAAGCCAGCGTCTGTGATGGTATGGGGGTGCGTTAGTGCCTGTGACATCATGAGTAACTTTCATATCTGTGCAGGCAGCATGAATGCTGAAAAGTACATACAGGTTTTGGAGCATCATATGGTGCCATCCAGACAATGGCTTTTTGACAATGTCCTGCTTATTCCAGCAAGATAATGCCAAGACACATTCTGCACATGTTACAACAATGTGGCTTCAGAGTAAAAGAGTGCGGGTACTAAACTGGCCTGCCTGCAGTCCAGACCTGTCTTCAGTTAAAAATGTGTGGTGCATTATGAAGTGTAGTCGATGACAATGAGGGCCCTGGAGTGTTGAGCAACTGAAGTCATATATTAAGCAAGAATGGGAAAGAATTTCATTTTTAAAACTTTAACAATTAGTGTCCTCAGTTCCCCAAATGCTTACTGAGTGTTGTTTAAAGAAAAGGTGATGTCACACAGCTGTGAACGTGTCGCTGTCCCAACTTTTTTGAAACGTGTTGCAGGCATCAAAATTCAAATGAGTGTGTATTTTAAGAGGAACAAGTAGGTTTATTAGTTTAAATATCATATATCTTATCTTTAGATATTATTCAACCAAGTAAAGGTAAGAACAGATTTGAAAATCATTACATTCTATTTTTATTTACGTTTTACGCAGCGTCACAACTTTTTTGGCATTGGAGTTGTAAGTTGTAATGATCCAAATGTTAACTCATTTGACTTAATGTTTCTTCCGTTTATATATAAGTTTGACTATAAGGTTTCTGCCCTGTTTAAATTATTGCTGAAGTCAGTTTTCAAGTGTTTTTTTTTTTTTTACTATGATATAAAAGGTCAAGGATATCAGAGTGAATGAGTTTGAAATCCAGGCTTCACAACACAGTGTCAGGTGCATCCAGCTAAGTCCTATATTATAGGATGAAATCCCCTCATGTAAAAATGTACAGACATTGGAGCATTGACCAGGTGACTGTTTTCATCTTCTGTACTTGTAATAATTTCATTATTTTTTTCACCTTTTTGTAACTAATTTTCAGTCAGTGTGCAGCCGTTTCCTCTTATGATATCTCAGTATAATCTTCACCCTGCTTACAGTTTACATTACACTCTGGTAGATTGTGTTACATGTATGACCACGTTTAGTTTTTGTCTTTGCATTTTTCATAGAACATAAACTGCTCCCTTTAAATGTGTAAACATGGTGGATTTTGTGAATAATTCGCTGTTTACAAATGAGGCATTACTTTTTGGATTTTTTTTTTTTTTTTGTAGGTCCATAAAGACCACCCCCACCTCCACTAGTACTATCCCACCTCACAGCTTGTGGCCCCAGCTGCTGGCTGCTTCACCCTCACTTACTGCCCTCCCTCATACCCCTGCTGTTAGCATCTGTTAGCTGCTTCTTTTGGTTACAACTAAAGCCATATGTCTTAAACAGTAGTTCATAACATTATATATGTTTTTGTAAGTTTTCAGTGATGCAGTTGTCTTATCTCTAATTTAAATTTGTTTTAAGTTAATGACAACTTAAGGACTTAAAATGTTTTTCTTGGAGGCAAAAGTCTTTTTATTTGTGTTTGAAAAACATGTTACGCTCTTCAGAGGTACAGTCGCTGTATGGCTTTGGTTACTGTCGTGCATATTTCTGTCTGTGCTTCTTCTCATCCCTGTCAATCTCACCTGTCTACTACATATCTCTGTCCTCTATGATGCCTTTTTTTATTTCCCTTTGTCCGTCCTCTACCTTTGTCTTTCTGTTTGCAGCCCAGCCGTCGTCCCTCCCTGCAGCCCACCTTCAGTCTGGACTGTCTGTCTGCTCCTCCGTCTCACCACCATTGCCATCAAAACCAGCGCTTTGCCTCACAGCTTTTCCTTTGTCTTGGAAACCCTCATCCTTCGTCTTCCTTCACCTCTTCTCACCTCCCCACTCCTCCACTCTACTCATCATCTCTGCAATTTCCCCATCGTTTTTCCTCTTCTCCCAATCCTCAATCACCTCCTCTTCAAAACACCACTTTATACAATCACTCCTCCTCCCAGCGTAACTCTAAGTTCAATCCTGACTCCAGAGCCAGCTTGTCTCTACAGTCCCATGCTAACTTCTGCTCCCCACCTCTCCCCACTTCAGAGAGTCTGTCCAATGGCAGCTGCCCCTACAAGACAAATCCCCCTACTAATGGCCACCTGCTCTGTTCATCCCAGCCAAAGTCAAACAATTCACACTCCCATCCCTGGCACTTCTCCCCACTCCTTTCCCAGTCTAGTCCTAACCTTAACTCTCTGCCCCGCAACACATCAGAAATTTGTCCCCACACCCTCAAAAGCATTGAGCCCATGACAAATTCTAATCCTAAAACCCTGCTGTTGCACAGCTTTCAACCTGGACGTCAAACTAATCCCAGTACCCCTCTACAACCTGACTCTGACCCCCAGTGCCAGCACCCTGCTGTGCAGTCATGTGGGAGGCCCCCGTTGGTCTCTCCTGCCCCCCTCGCTATTCCACACACAGAGAGAGTTCGTCCTATACCCTCTGCCTGCACTCTGTCCTCCACTCACCACCATCCACCCAGCCGAATGCCAAGCCTCCCTGTAGCCACCAATACACATTTTTCCATGCCCTGCACGGAAAGACACATGTCCAGACCCTTGAAGGCAGGTGGTGTACTGTTAAACTGCACTTAAGCTGTGTCTTTAAATAACTCAAACAAACCTGTGTTTCTTAATCAACAAAAGTTGCAACATTTAGGATTGTGGCCCCTTTGATAAAGGTCCAAATTCAAGGAGTTGTAAATTCAGAGAAAATCAGCCAGGCCTTGTGCAAAATAAAAACTAAACATATTCAGTTTTTAACCTATTGACTGGATAAATTTTGCCTCTTTTGTACCTACTGTGTGTGGTTGTTGAACACAGTACTTTAAATACAACACAGAAGTGACTCTAACTTAAAGAACTTGATTCTGAAAAACTGACTCCAAAATCAGATTTTTGTCTTTTAAAAATGGAAAGTTTTCCACTTAAAATGTTTTTATTTTTCCCTCATGTTGCATTTGGGCGAAATTAAGAAGAATAAGGCATGCAAAAACTTGATAGCCAAAGGCAATAACATCACTAGCTTGACCTAGTATTTTAAGGTAGATTTTTTTTTTCATAGCCCCTGAGGCCTTATTTTTTCTTTACAAAAATATTCAGGACTGAATACAACTTCTTAGGTATGATTTATTGAGAGTTTAACTCTCAGAAGCTGAGCTCATCTTTCATCAGGACTGCGTGGGTGTGGTATGATGAGATGGGATTGACAGTGGCCTGGCAACATAAGCAAACAATGCAACAATTGTCATCACATTTTGATTGAGCCCAGCCCAGTTATACAAGCACGAACAATAAACCAACTTTGGAAGAAACGTGTCTGATCATCTCAGGCTCCTTTGCTCATAATAATAAGATAGTTAAGAAAATAATGTTCTCAGACTATTTTCTTTGACTAATATTCAGCGCTCCTTTAACATCTGGTTGGTCACTGCATTCAGTAACTTTGCTCTCCTCACACCCACATCCCTTTTCTTTCTCTTATGTCCAATATATGACAACCAAAGTTAAAGAAACCAAGTGTCGGCTACACATTTTGGAAAATGTTGCAACATTTTTTGATGACAAACTCAATCCAACCTTTGAATCATTAACTATAACTGAGTGCAGTAAATTTTGATATAATGCTTGCCAGCACCAGTAACTGTTCATTAGCATGTTCATGCTCGGCATGCTGTATTTATGTTGGACATGCTGTTGAATGCCCTCCGCCGTGACTGAATGTAGATATTTGAGTCTGCATCAGGCATTGTGTTGATTTGTCCTCAGATTTTGGCACCCTATTTCTGGCCTGTTCAGGATGCCTGCCATAAATCTTAATACACTTGCTGACAGTCGAACTCATCTAACACATGTGAGACTAAAAACAGTACACAACAAACGAATATTTACAGAATTAACAACAAAAAAAAGGTGGTCTTCTTTTAAATTTCGCTGAAATTAAAATTAAGTGTTCATAGGTGGAATCCAAAGTCCAGAACTAATACTGTTATGTAATGCAACAAGTTTTCCATCTTCGGGTGTCAGCCATGTTCAAGAGGAAAAAGCTTCAACAGTAACATATAGTATTATCCATTATAATGCTGTAGATCTCCATTCTGAATCCAGTCATGTTGATTTATTGCAAATTCTACTGAAGCGTGTAAGAATGTGTGAAGCCTTGTGAAGCCTGGGATTGACACAGTTACTATAAATACATACAGAGCTAGCTAAAAGGTCCGTCTCTACTTAATCCCGTTTGTACACAGCTGGCTTTCTGTCACCTTGACAAGTGTTGGGTGCTGGCCAGTAGTGCTGCACATGACCTTGTTGTGGTAGGAGACCCTGGTTTTGGATTGAGCGTTTAGTCGCTTGCTGAGCCGTAACATCACCGTACTTCCCACACGCCTTTTTTTCTTCGAATAATTCAGACTTTTAATTCAAGGAAACTGTTAAAAACACCAGTTGTGTGCTTGAAAATGCACTCTTTCATGTAAAAATAAAATGTACTGTTACAATTAGATATCAATGATGGAAACATGAAAGAAATGGTCGTATAAGACAAAGCTTGCATCCAGTCCATCTTCTGTTTGGCCTTCACTTTGAACACAGGTCACAAGTTAAATCTTTACAACAGCCAGAATAAATTCCTGTTGTAAGTGTCTGTGAGACATTTGTCTTACAGAGCTGTTCTCACTGCACTGTGATCCTTAGGGTGATAGATGAGTCTGCGTGGGAGTCGATGAATTGTGCCCCAGAGTGATACATGAAGTTAAAAAATCTTAATTACATTTCGCTGCTCAACATACCTAAAATTCCTCCTGGAGTTATGCCATGGATCTACATGTTAGTAACAACAACTAAAGAATCCCGTTCGAAGTGTGTCCAAAGATAAGATGATAAGATAGATGTATTTATTAATTTTATTGGGCAACCTCAATGTTTCAAAATTCAGTCGTGTCTAGATGCTAACCCCAGATTCAAGAGAACTCCTGGGAGATTTCACATCCGTGTTTAAAAGATCATTTTAAAGGTCGTGTGTGCATGATTTAGGGGCAGCAATTGGCAAATCTGTCCCTAACCCTAACTGAGGGCTTTTTGTGCCTAATCCTTTACTATAGCACTGACACACCATAAAACAGTGAGACAATATTGGAAGCCATTTGCGAGAAATCTAGGGTTATCATTTAGCCATGGCTGTAACATTTACCTTGCTCCAACATAGTCGTTCTCGTCTGAAGTTGTCCATTATGCCCCCGTTTGACGCATACATACATTTTTAATGCCTCCGCACTGCTGATAGCCATGACCAGGGGCATTATGTTTTTGGGTTGTTCATTCATCCCATTCTTGTGAACAGGATATCTCAAGAATGCCTTGAGGGAATTTTTAAAAATTTGACACACATGTTGATTAGAACTTGGTGGTCAAATGTCAAAGGTCACTGTGACCTTGAATCTCTCTCCTTCCTGAGAACATAATATCTGAAGAGAGCCTTGTAGGAATTTCCTCAAATTTGGTACAAACATCCACCCACACTCAAAAATGAACTAATTAGAACGTGGTGGTCAAAGGTCAAGGTCACTGTGACCTCTCTATTTACATAGGCTAATTATGAGGAAATTTCACACAAATGTGAAATGATGATGGACATTTTAGATCCAAAAGGGCAAAGGTCAACTTCACTGTGGCATCATAATGTTCTGTAAAAGCACCTCTCTTGTTATGTCTCAACATCATATCTCAGGAACACAAGGGGAGACGTTTGGTCAGATACTGAATTGGTGACTCTAATCTTGGGTGCCCACCTTGAAACTGTGCTGACTGTACAGATCCTCTGTGCTGTTGGGGGGACGACGCATGTGAAGCATTCGTGTTTTCATAGAAACAAATGTAAACTGTCAGTGCAACTCGAGTTGTTCACTGAAGCATACAACCATGAAGGGGTAATTGTAGTTACCCCAAACAAAGGTATAAAAACATTAATGGCTGTAATGTTCACAGCCTGCGGGTGTCACAGCTGTCAAAATTACATCATCCTATTTTCCTTGTTAGTAGATGATGCGCATCTGCAGGTTTAAACTGGTGCTACCATTACTGATACTGGCAAGCTGGGACTGAAATCCCTGGTACTGCAGCTCTGCAGTTGGAAGATAAAGGCTGGGTCTGTTTGTTTATTCGGTCATTTGTTCTCATTCAGATATTCAACCGAAAGTCTCCAGATAGTAACCAACGTCTGTCTGACCCTGATGTGAATATCCTGTCTCATTAACCTCACCTTCCAGTCTGTCTGTCTGTTGTCCCTGTGTTTATCTTGCTATTTTAAAACTGGGTATTCCCCGGGAAACCTCCCTCTACATGGACTGACTACCACAGGGCTGTGGATCTGTTTCGGGCAGATTTAAACTTCCAAGATATAATTTTGTCAAGTAACCCTGCGTCCTTCCATGTGAGAGCATGTTAACAACATGCAGTACGTTTCCCTCTCCGTCTGCCGCTCTGAGAGTTTTTGAAGCTCCTGTTTGTCTCGTCCTCAGTTTCTTTGTCTTGTCTGCTTGTCCTTGTCCTTCCTACCGTGTTTTCCTTTTCTCTTTCCTTGTCTCCCTCCCTCCATCCCTCCCCGTCTTTCTTTGCTGTCTGTTTCCCTCCCTGTGTGTCTGTCTTGCTGTCGGAGG
>JAPZEB010000025.1:20202349-20217386 GCA_029783705.1 Chaetodon striatus | reverse complement strand
TCTCGCTGTCGGAGGTGTGGTACAGAAAAAGCTACTATGAGAGACTGTGGAAGGTAGAGGTTACAACACTGTTGTGCTAGAAATGAGCTCTGTGTTAGAGTGGTTTATATCATAAAGACAAATAGAGGGGAAACTGTTAATCAACTTTCAACAGCTTCATCGCAATAAATCACCAGAAACCCAGAGAAGAAACAAGGCTGCCGCTTCACCAAGCACTTCTGTTTTTAGCTACGAGTGCCCAGCAGTGGAATAGAAAAGAGAGGAGCAGCAGACGTAATCTACTCTACCAAATTCTGTTCCTTTAGCCAGCAGGAGTCATGAGAAGCTTGGATTAAAAAGCCTACTGCTCTAATTTGTTATGCAGATTGAAAATATTCTACATCACACCTTATTTTTTCCTACTTTTCTTAATAATAGCGCTTCAAAGAGAGGTCTTTGGTGAACTTGCAACCGTAACACTATGTGTACACACCTGCATCACATATAACCAGCAGTGATCAGTAGTCCAGGAATAAAACAGTTTATATCAACAGTCCATGGATGTCGATGTTTGTAACATAGAGACAGTAGTCAACTAACAGCTTGCTGGACTTGCAGCCTGGTGGGTGTTCCCTGTTTTGATTGACAGCTAACCCAGCCACACAAACAGCTCCGAGGGGTTTGTGTGTTGATTGTCTGAATGACCCGGTGTCCCTTCTTCTAACATTCAATGTGGGTGGAAAAAAATTAACAAGCATTGTAACTGTATTTTTATTTTTTTCTCCTCTGTCTCTGTCTCTCAAACTCTGTTCCTCTCTTTACATCTGTCCTCCTCTCTTTCTGTCTGTAGCCCAGTAGACCAGGCTATCCCAGTCCTCGCTCAAGTGAAGGTTTCTATCCCAGTCCGCAACATCCTGGACACTACCAGGTATTTAGACAAACTCTGCCGACTGCTCTTTTGCTACTGTTGTGCTTGGTGTGTAGTTACATTACTTTCATAATAACCAGTCTGCAGTAGTTTGGGGCTGCAGTGAGGCGAGACAGCTGTATTTGTGAAGTACAGTCCCAAAGCACATTTCCCAAAATGGAGGGTGTTGACTTGACGTCATTCATAAACATAATTCAGAGTGCTTTACAAAAGAATTTAAACATCAAGGGGAGACACTACAGGTGATTAACTAATAAATATCACTTCCTCTGATAACTTACATTAAGACACGTATTTTTTTGTATAGCAATTTTCTAAAAGGTGTGCTGCTGGGGGGGGAGATGTGTGTGAAGCATCCATGTTTTCACAGACATGGCTGTAAGCTGTCAGTGCAACTTGAGTGGTTCACGGGGGCTTACAACCACGAAGCAGTAATTGTGGCTACCCCAAACAAAGGTATAAAAACATCAATGGCTGTAGTGTTCACAGCCTGCGGGTGTCACAACTGTCAAAATTACGTCATCCTGTCTACCTTGTTAGTAGATGGTGCGCATCTGCAGGTTTAAACTGGTGCTACTATTACTGATACTGGCAAGCTGGGACTGACATTCTTGGCACTGCAGTTGCAGTTGGAAGATAAAGGCTGGGTCTGTTTATTCTTAGAATTTACAAAATTTTTGTTAAATATAGTCGACATATTAGAGTTGAACGTTTTTACAGAGGGAACTTTAGAAATCTCTTTTTATCACTCCATAAATGAGTGACATGTTACATAAATCACTCTATGAATGATATATGAACAAGCCCCTCTAAAAACAACCTTCAGTAAACGTTTATGAATATAACTGGAAAGTTTGGTGATTGTGAGAAAAAATCATTTTGAGAAAATGGCTTCTAATGATGTGTGTTTTAAAATAAATCAATAGTAGACACTACAGGTGAACAGGGTAAAAATTTTGAGTAAAAGATATCACCATGAAACTTCCCCAGTTGATTACTTGCATTAAGACAGTTTTTTTCATATTACAAGTTTTCTTAAATTTTATGTTCAAATATGCGAATTATGCCTTTTTTACATTAAATATTGGCTTTTTGCCTAAATTTTTAGAACAGAAATCTGAACTAAAATAAACACCTACACGTGTTTTTTTTTTAAATTTTCTTTCCACAAGTCCAAAAGAAGACATGTAAGCAAAATAGCAGAAAATCTCAAAATGGACCAGTGCATGAAAATACTGTTGTTTCACCTGGTAGTGTCTTCCTTGGGAAAAAGGATAAAATATCTTAGAACAATTTAGGAGGATTAAAACTATTTTCAGAGTAAATAAATAGATAAAAACTGAAAACAAAAACACACACTAGATGAAGATGTAATCAAAAGAGAACTGATGACAGACTAACAGTGTCTTTTTCTCTGCCCTTCCTCTCTGGATCAGATGGCGGGGTACCCCGGCCCTCACACCCTCCCCTCGGTGCCCAGCGCCCTGTACCCCCCACAGCCCACACTGGTGGACACACACCACGCGCACACACACCCCCGTCACCACGTCCACACACACTCGCACGCACAGCACCTTCCCCATCCACATGGGCACGACATGGCGCTATGGGGCTCTGCGATGGAGGTAAGAGACCAATTTTTATGCTTGGAAACACACACACACACACACACACACACACACACACACATATGCACACACAAGACACTTATGACAGAACTGAGACACGCAGAATTATGCTGTTTGCTATGAACACAGCAGGTGATTCATTCATATTGTCTTTTAAAATGTATTTAATTATCAAGAGTTCACAGTCTCAAAATCTTAGATATGCAAGTCCAACTCTGAGTCATTAAATGTGTTCCTTTTACTTTGTAAAAATACATTTTGTACGTTGGGGCTATTCGACAAAATCTGCCAACCAGTGAGAATTTCATTTCTTGCCTGGCAGCCTTATGATGATCCGTCAGTCGCTCTGTGAGGAAGCATTGTGAATTAAACAAATACCATCTGCATAAAGAGTCCAGTCCACAAATTTACATAATAATGTAAATATTACAAAAAAATCGATGGCCCATTTGACACATATTATTTTTAGTGTGCGTGTCCTTCATCTCAGTTCAGCCTCTCATCAGTCTGGTGTATGTGTCTGTCTGTCCTCTGCATATTTGTGTGTTTGTGTGTGTGTGTGTGTGCATGTTTCTGTTCATCTGTGACTGTGCGTGTGTCCCCACGCTGGTGTGCATGTCATGTTGCTGTGTTTGTCTTTTGTTGCATGCTTGTGTTTGTGTGTGTGTAGGACAGGGCAGTAGACATGCAGCAGTGTGTAGGCCAGCAGTGCCTGTTAATGGAGGAACAGCTGATGATACAACAACAGCAGATGGAGGAGGACCAGAGGTGGCTGGAGCAGGAGGAAAGGCTGCTGGTAACACACACAGTGCACACATTGGATAACACAGTCACATAGATGTAGTTAATACACAATACTCAGGACATAAGGGTATATTTAAGATTTCATTTGTTACATTTAAGTCTGTTGGTAAAAATTTAAAACAAATCAGATCTATTTCTGTTTCAGAGACAAGTAAACAAAGGTTTGCTGACATAATTCTGTGAGTTAAATATAAGACCATTTCGATTTTTTAATGCTACTTCAAATAAATTGTAAGACCTGTTTCATCAGTGTGTACATACGGTGTGTCTGCATGACCAGGAAACTGTCACTGCAGAAAAACAGCTACAGTTTTAACGACCCTTGAGTCCCTTTGTTCATGTGATGTTGTTGTGCATGGTACAGTGTGTTATCGTTACCTGTGATGTAAAGCTTTTTTGCTTAGTTGCCATTTTGATTTGTCAGTTGTGTTGTTGCGGTATTTTTATTTTAGTTCCACAATGCATGTTTGTTATTGTAAATTTGTTAATGGACTCTTTGAAATTCGTCACATCCTCCTCAAGGACAAACACATATCTGAAAATTAAATAAATAATAATGATAAAAAACCAAAACATAGAAATCCCTTTAGCCATTCTTAAGATCAGGATTATGATTGCAGCACTTATGATATTCACACTCAGGTTCGCACCAAAACACCCAGGCCGAGACCTTCTTGAAGAGGTGGTCTATGTCCAGTTACAAATGAACTCTGGTGCAGTTTGTTTGTGGTGAGAACATGTTCCGACCTCGATCCGAATCAACTGCAGTCACATGACACATTGTTTGGGTTAAGCATGAGCATGTTACAGTCCTGGAGGATTATTAATGTGCTTCTCCTCCTGTACTGCCTTAATATGCACATTAGGTGCATCCAATAAATCAAAACATTGTTTTCTAGTTGGAGCTGCACCTCGTCTTCAAACTGTATGGTTTGCCTAAAATGAACAATGACAGCAATATAGTCCACAATGAGCAGCGCTAAAATCAACCGGCGTAGTTGTCCCTCCATTGTGGCATGATAAAGTGTCACATTTATATAGCAAGTATACTCTTCAATGTTTTGCTTCAGATTTCTCCTAAATTGGAATATTACTCCTATTGGAGCCATGGCAACTCAATAATTTGTGACCAGAGATCAACTACATTTGATTACACTGTTACCAAGGACAATTTTTGGAAATGGGATGTGTGAGTCTCGGCATAATTGCACCATTTTTAAAGTAGTATTAATACGCTATATGATGAATATCAAATCAAATCACATCAAACTTTATTTATATAGCACCTTTCATACAATCATTCAGCCCAAAGTGGCTCACAGAGCAGGAGTAAAGCAGCACAGAAAAAGTAATAAGTGAATACCCAAACATTACAACGATAAATGATAAAATATTAAAAATAAATAACATTTAAAAGAAGATGTAAATACAAAAAAAGAGGATAAAATGCCAAAGACGAGGCTTAAATGCTGATTCCCCATGGATTTATGTTGAAATCCTTGGGACAACCAGCATGCCAGCAGAGGAGGATCTGAGGGACCTATCTGAGAAGCATGAGAGATCGGCTGGTGCCAGGCCATTCAGTGATTTAAAAACTAACAACAGAACCTTAAAACCAACCAGTGCAAAAGAATACACACATATGTACTGACAAACGTGCATTTTTGTGGCTCAGTCTCTGATCTTCAGGGGAAGAATACATATTTTTTTGATATTGTACAAACCTACTTCCCACCAAAATATTGTTTTTCTACCTCTTGTTCCCTACTCTCTACTTCAGTTACCTTCATCCCACCTACAGAAAATAATTTCCATCTCTCCTGCTCTAGTGGAGTGCCAACTGGCGCTAAGTATCCAGCAGTAAATTCAACATGACTGACCTACTGTTCTAGTGAAACCCTCACACACACAAAGATAAATGAATGCAGTGTTTGTTGCTGTCAAGTGTGAAAGATGTTACTTCTTAAGGAGAGACCCTCTGACATAGAGACAGGGGGGAGGGGAGGAGGAGCGTTTCATGTAGGATGCATATTTCTGTGAACATTGATTGAAGGAGCTGTCTGGGGTTTTGCTCAAGAATTTTATTGTGTGTGTGTGTGTTTATGTGTGTGTGATAGAGAGCGAGAGAGAGTTTGTAGGCAGGTGTGGCCTGTGTGAATTCCAGGCTAATGATAGGCTTAGACAATCTGACAGCCCAGTCAACAGTCTGTCTTTGACCCACAACCGCTAACTGACAACACACAAGATTACTGAAAAGCTGGGGAGGCGTATATTTATGTGTGTATATGTGTGTGTGTGGTGCGTGTGTGTGTGTGTGTGCTGGAGGCTGGCTGGTTTTTATAACGCTGTCACTTCAGGGAGGGGCGAGAAAGGGAGGAGAAAGGAAGAATGGTTTGGGAAAGAAGGGTAGACATGCTCACACACTGACGGCTCGTTGGCAGCGTGCTCCATCCCTCCTCCTCCTCTTCCTCCTCCTCCTCTCCTTCCCTCTCTCCATGCGTCAGAGTCAGATATAAGTGTGCTGGAGGCAGGAAGCTGGAGTTAAATCTAAATTCTTGCCTTGATGAAACTGCTGGCACGGACAAGGATACAGAGCAGACAGACGGGAAAACACTCAGTCAGAGAGGCAGACAGATACAATAAGATCAGAAAGCGATAGCAACTCAGACACAACAATACCTCAGACAACTCAGTCACAAACGATTCATCAGACAACTTTGATGAACTCAATGGCAATGCTGGTCTTCAAGTCCTGTCTTGGAAAACTGGTAGGCACCAACATGTGTGTGTGTGTGTGACAGAGACGTTCGTGTTTGGTTTTATTTTGGTGTCGTTTGTGGGTGCTCTGGGGCCTCAGTGCAATTTGGGGGTTAAATGCTGATGGTGAAAAGTTGTTCTTAAATTGGAAAAAGTTTGTTTGCGTGTAGGAAGAGAAGTCCTGCACTTTTAGATCCTGCAGCTTTGTACAGTATGTTCCTGTTTTTATTTCAAGTCTCCTGCAGGGAGGCTGTTTGGATCCATATGTTAATGAGTTTTTTATGTGAGCTTCACTGCAGTGATTCACTCAATCATTTCCTCATTCACATACTTACTGTAAGATTTAGGATTACATTTACATCTGGAGAGTTGGAGTCACTTTCGCCTTGGATAAATATAAAGACGTTATTACTATATCTCATTTACTAATTAAAGGGTGCTTCATCTTAGTAGATGGCAGTATGTACTTTGATGGTAAAAGATATTTGATTTAAATCCAAAAGTCTTAAGCAAGTCTGTAAATCAATGGTTTAAGTGACCATATAATGCACCAGTTTTACAACAGCATGTGATATAGAGATGATGGCATGCCATGAAAGGGTATTTGTCTCAGAGAGTAGCCCAGGAATCAAGACAAAAACAAACAACTAACTGTTCATTGGAAAAACATTTTGCATAACCGTGGATACAGTTAATTCGTCTTGGTTAATCTCTAATTGACAGCAAATTAAAGTGAAACCAGCCTTGACCTTAAAGGGATAGTGAGGATATTTTGAAGTTGGATTGTATGAGGTACTTATCCATACTCAGTGTATTACAAACAGTAGATGTCAGTTGGCACGCCCCAGGTTTGTTGAAGAGGCAGGAATACTGACACGGAGGTGAAGCAATGTACTGCTGCGGACAGGGGGAAGCAGCCAAACGTATTTTTAGCCTCCTAGAAAAATTCTGAATTGTACACTATATTGAGAGTATTTCCTTGCTTTGCGTTTCCGTCAGGCAGCCCATTCTGACGAGAAAGCCTTTAACAGCTTCAGTGCCCTATTAGTGCTCTTATTAAAGTCACCAGACTCCGTTGAAAAAAAGCAGTAATTTTAGCTTTCCGAACGTGGGAGCTGAGCAGGTCAACTGCTGCCCTGATCAGTTAGTTTGTTTGTTTTTGTGTGACTCTGGTGAGTGCGAGCCAACCCTCCTAAATGCCAGAGTCACACAAGAACACAAACAAAGTAACTGAAAGGCAGCAGTAGACCAGCAGCTACTGTGTCCAGTGATGTTAAATTACTGTTTTTCTCAATGGAGTCTGGTTTGGAAGAGAGCGATATCACAACTTTGGTTTCCTGTCGGAAATCACTGTCTGATGGCAAAGCAAAGTAATGAAAATATTCTAAATATAGCATACACTTAAATTGATGTTGAATTATTGTAAGTGCCATTTTTTAGGTGGCCAAAATATATGTTGTTGCTGACCCTCATCTCCAGCAGTACACTACTTAGCTTCCATGTCAGTACTCCTGACAGCATCTTCAAACTGGGGGCAGGCCAGCCACTGTCTACTGTATGTAATATTCCGACTACAGATAAATACCTAATACAGTCCCACTTCAGAACAGCCAAACTATCCCTTTAATAACTGTTGCTGTATTGAGATATAAGTTTTATGTTTGATTGTTTGTGTGTTCAGAAACCAGACTCTAGAAGTTCCAGAGGGAGTCTGGACAGAGAGGACGGTGGACTTCAAGCACCGGTAAGTTACTTTCTACAGCTGCTCTCTATCTCCATCCATCTCACTGTTAGTTGGTGTTACAATGCATGCAGCAGGACAATAACAGTGGTTCACAGGCTGCCCAAAGAAATGCACCGTGACAAGAAGGAGAAGATATATTTCTCCTAAATGAACTGCACTTCACACCGCCTCATTCCAACTTTCACTGTCACAATCATGACCACTGCCACCGCAATAAAAAGGAAGTTATTTTTCTGAACTGTTTGTATGTTTAAGAGGAGGAGGATGTCTGATAAAGACAAATGTTGACGGAAGTTCACATTCTGGCCGGACTCGCTCCAATTGGTTGCAGCATGTGTTTGTTTTGATTAGAGCTGAGGGGATTGATCCAGGGACAGGAAGTGACCTGTCGGGGGCGGGGTCAGCAATGAGGGGTCAATGAATTCCCACAACATGGGCCAGTTATTAATAGAGCACTGCTTCAAGAAAACAAGCAGCCATTTCATAGAAAGTCATGGGCCTGCAGCTGCAGCCCAAAGTATGTGTTTCTTTTTAACAGGGTTTCGTTTTCTACATGTTAACTAGCGCCATCTTTAGGTTGTTGCTTTGACATATAAGTATCAGTGTTTGTGAAATAAGACATTGTTCCTTGGCGTTCACATTTGTTTTCACTGTAAGGTGCAGTGTGTAGGATTTAGAGGGATCTATTGGCAGGAATGGTGAATAATATTTGTGTATACCACCTGAAACTAAGAATGGTTGTGCTGTCATTAGCTTAGGATGAACTGCTTATATCTACATAGGAGACAAGTCCTCTTCCACAGAGTCCGCCTTGTTGTGTCTACAGTAGCCCAGAACAGACAAACCAAACTCTGGCTCTACAGAGTTCCCTTAGCATTTTCTTATGTTGCCTACGGGCCACCGTAGGTTCTCCCACAGGCTTAGAGAGGCAGGGATGAGCTGACATTGGGGTGGATGATATATTGATTATACTCTATGCATTATGGCCTGTTCCACGTGGGATGCATAAAAATAATATATCATGATCAAGTTTAAACTGTCACGTCATGTTTTAAATTACCGGCATGAGACCGGTTTTGGCGTTTTGGTTCTCTCAGGCTCTCTTACGGCTCTCTTGCTCTCACGAACACATAAAAGAAGAAACAAAAAAGGGCTTACAAGCGCGATACATCAAATACACTCCCCTGCCCATCCAGACCACTCTGTCCTGGGTGAGCATGCGAGGTGTGTGTTTTTCTGCCTGCGGGGCTCTAGACCGTGACTATGTAGTTGCATCTTGTGACCATGGAGCACCAGTGCGACTTGCAAATATTATTAATGTATGAATTTGCTAGTTGGTTTCTAGCTTACAGTGAATTAATCCTACGTTTAACAATGCTGCGGTAACAGTTTAACTTCCAGCAAACTGCGAACATCTGACTGATGACTGGAAGCTTCAACTTCTTAGCAAAAATAGCAACACTTCTGAACCGAGATGAGCTGTGTGCCACAGAATAAAAGCACCAGTGGTTCCACTTTTATTTATATTATTGTAACACTTTTGTATTTGACGTTATTATAACAGCACTTATACTATAATACTATAATGGTTTTTTATCTAACTTAATTATATCAAAGTAGCTACTTTATTTAACCTGATCATATCTGTAGTTTATTTCGTAGTTTGGTATTTTAGTAGTCTACAGTAGTATCGAGATTTCATATCAAGATAAATATTGTGTATCGCAATATAGCTTATAAATATCGCAACTTCACCACTAGATGCCACTAAATCTTACACACTGCTCCTTTAAGACAGTTAACCACATAATTTTTTAAACTGAGCTCCATGGTGTGACATGATTTGCAGCGACAAATGCAAAGCAAAACATAATAGTGGTTATATGCCATCATATTTCAACACAAGTGCTACTGAAAGGTAACTTCATCACCTTTTTCCCTCCTGTAATGTTTTTGTAGACTAGAAACTGGAGTCCTCGTGATTTTCTCAAAGTCTGTCTGTGATTAAGTTTCACATCCTGAAACTAAACTATGTTGTTGATCAGAATTTTGGAGCAACTTAATCCCAACGTCGGAATCTCCAGAGCAGAGCACAGAGTTGTATATTGATGTGTGTTGTGTTCTTGATGCCAGCAGGAGTTGTTGTAGCAGTCTGAAGCTGCCATGGGTCAGATATTTCTGTCTCTGTAATTCATCTCTCTGCCTGTACTCCTCCTCCCATTGAATGGCTGTGGTTTGTGGTGGGAAAATCTCCCTTGTGTGTGTGTTTCTGTGTGTGCATGTGTGTGTGTGTCAGTGTAAAATGCTGTAGTAGAGTATTTTGGGGTGTTGGCGGTTGTCAGACCTCAACACTCTGATGGGTTTCGAAGCCCTCTGTACTGTTTTTCTCACACAGAAAAAAACAACAGAGATTCAGTAATAATACAACAAAGTAAATATATAACATGTGTGGCACCACTACAGAGTTTTGTGGCATCATTTTATGCACACAACCATCAAATCATAAAGACATGCTGCAGGGCTTTATCTGGATTTGAAAGAGTAGCACTAACAAAGGAAGTGTTTTTTTTTGTTTTTTTTTGTTATCCCTGTGCAGCCAGACGGAATATTTTTGTTAACATAAGTAACACAGTGCTAGACCACACACCACTGAGAACAGAAACAGCTCACAACCGGAGACGAGTGTGTTTTTTACAAGAACAAATTGAGACGCCATGTCGTGTGACAAGTAGATTAAATTGGATTCCCAACATTTTTCTGGTGGTTCTTGCCTGTGAAACTCTAATTTCCTGTGAAGCTTCTGATTATGTGTGACTGAGAATTTGCTAACTCTTAATTTGTTGTTGTGTTTGTTTGTTTGTTTGTACAGACAGGAAACCAGCACATATACCAGCCCGTTGGCAAACCAGGTAATAGACGGGCCTGTAACCGCCTGTAATCACACAAACTCTATTGTTCAGGGTGTGAGTGTCTTAAAATAAATATTAGGCCTTAAAAGACATTAAATGATCCTAATTTTGAATTTCTTATTTGCCACAAACATTTATCTAATTTCATTTATCCATCTTTTTTATCTTTTTGTCACAATGAGTCAAGCTTTTCTACATGAAGGTCCACGTTTCTGATATATATCTTAAACTTACCACTGAATCTAATACTGTCTTTTTACTTTTTACTTGCCCTTACCTGTTGGCAAAATGTAGATTAACCTAAATCACTCTAATAAGCATATTCCTTCCATAAAACTACTTCCGCACTGAATCACATATACATTTTTCCACTTACCTGCAGTGCTAGTGTAAGAAAAATATGACTGGTCTTAAACTCTGTCTTAAATTTGGTTAAAAATTGTCTCGAAAAGGTCTTAAAAAGTAAGTGTCTCATACCTATAGACACCCTTTCTGTCTCTTAATCTTCCTAAGTATGCAGTTAACTCATATATGGTTACACAGCTCTGTATAGCTCCAGCACATCCTCTGTATACAGATCCTGAGTCTCCCTCCACCAGCAGATAGAGTGTCAGTCTGTGTGTGTCACTGTGCGCTTACAGAGTTTACAGTCTGTTGCCACAATACGACGGATCCGACTGTGAACTCCGCAGCCTGTTGGCCTGCCAGTGAACAACCCAACCTCTGTTTATATGGACTCAGACAGCATGTCAAGCTCAATATGTTGTGTGCTCCGAGCGTGAATATGCCCACCGTGCAAGCAGCCAAACACAGAGAACACAGAAAAATATGCAGCTTGAAATTGTTTTACAGTGAGGAGATTTTGAAGATCAGTTTGGTTTTTATAATATGAGGAATCGCAGCATTTTTATGTGACCTTAAAACCACTTTCCTTCTGTTTTTATCATTATGTTTCAAATGTTTTTTATTGTAAAACATCATTTTCAGAGATGATAAAACAGGGTTTTGCTTTGCCTTGTTACATATGAACAAGCATAATGTAAAAAAGACAGGAAAAACATTCTTAAAAAATAAGAAAAATAGGCAAAACAATAATTATTATGATTATTAATTCATCAATTATTTAAAAAACATAATAATAATAACAATACTGTTACTTTTTATAACAGTAATAATAATAATTTTCACTTTTCCATGTTGTTTCCTGCAGAGCATGCAGCTCCCCCAAAGAAACCCCCTCGACCAGGAGCCCAGAGCCAAGTGGGCAGCCTGGCCTGTCTCAATACTGGAGACAGTTACAACGACGGAGTCAAGGTGCACACGCAGCACACAACACAAACACAACACCTGAAACAAAAATATACAGGTTGCATGTTTTTAATGCTTTAATATTTTCCTTTTATCCTCTTTTTCTTTGGCTGCTCCCTCCTCCTCCCCTCCTCCTCCTCCTCCTCCTCCTCCTCCTCCTCCTGCACTGCCTTACTGTTGACCTCTAGCCCTGGCGGGTAAGCAGCACACTGACTGTGTGTGTTTACTGTGCGTCTTGTCTGCTAGTTGATCACACCCACATTCATTTGATCCCTTCTTCCATCATTTCTTTGATTTCTCTGTCCAACAAATCAGATTCACTATTTTAGTTCCCTTCGTAGTGTAGATATCAGTCAGGTTTTACCGTCTTTCCCCCTCAAAACTAACATCCAAATCTACATAGTCGAGTTTGTTGTCTTATACTAACAGTATTTAACCCTTTATCAAACTGGACATTATTTTATTTTAATCACATTTTAGAGGATTTTAAACAATTGAGCTGTTTTCTAGGCTCAAGTGAAAAACTTTGGCAGAGTGAGTGCAAAATACATTTGATAAATAGATGAGGGATCCGTTCTTTGTTGCTTTTTCCAGTGTTGTATTGATTGTAGAGCCCTTTGAGCCAAATTTGTGTCTTTTGACTTGCCAATAAATTCTCAGTTTGACTTCCATGTGTAACACAATCTGCCTCAAGTCTTAAAATCAGCACAGTCGAATCTGCTAGTTTTTTTTTGTTTGTTTTTTTAGACAAACATTTCTGCTTTAGTTGCAGGCCATAATGTGTGCAAGGTTCAGAGCTGTAGTCTCCTGACAGCAGGGGGTGACTGATTACCCAAAAATGATTTCCCAGCAGAGGGAGGAGTGTGTAGAAGGTGAACAAAAGGAGACAAACATGTAAAAAATAAAAAACATGTTTTCAGTGACGGCTGCTGTAAAGCTAATTTAGTATCAGCATAAGCAACTGAAGAGCTTTGTAGTCACAGTTTGAAAGTATACAGATAAATAACAGTCAAATGAGGTCAGGATTAAATTCATATTTATATTGATTCTTTTGTACCAGTGTGCTACTGCCATCTAGTGGCCAGAAGCAAGAACTACATACAACAACACTAATAGTTCTTAAGATATACTTTATAGATCCCGGGGGAAATTTAGGCATCCGGTAACTTAATGACATGTACAAAACACAGACACACACAGGAATAAAGAATAGAAACATAACAATAAAAACAGCAGTGAAATAATAGTAAAGCCACCAGAACCACAACAGAGAGCTGTCACTAAAACAGTGTGTGTTAATGGAAGTAGTGCAAATGTGAGGTGGTTAAAAAACTAAAAACAGTGCAAGAATAATTATTACTGTGGAAAATATAGAAAACAAATTCAAGGTAAATATGTATATATACAAATACAGATTGTACATGAGGCCAACAGCCAGTACCTTAAAATCCAGCAAAAGGTGATTAAAAAGTAAAAACCGTGTGAGTGTGGAAAAAATAATATAAATAAAAAATATATATATATATTTAATAAAATAAAAGAATATATATGAAATAAAATAAAAAAGACATACTCATTAAAATATAAATACAAATTGAAGTTAAATATATGAACAAATAAAAATGCAATTGTGCATATGGTTAACAGAGGCAGTAACTGACAGTCCGGCAACCCAGTCACAAAATGCAAATCACCTTCTCACCTTCACTCATTCACTCAGACATTAGGTTACATATTAATGTACAAATTTAGCCTTTCTGACTCTCTGAAACACACAACACTGCTTTGTAAAGTAACCCAACAAAAACCATCCTGTCATAAAACTCCTTAGTTAAACGAAGGGATGATTCATGTACGACTCTGTAATCATGCAGGATTTGTACATTCATACAGGCTCATATTTTTCATCAGCATTGTCTTCTGTGTCATTGCCCATTTTCACAGACCTGTAGGTCTTTGTTCATGCTGCCTCATTCAGTCACTCATTGCTTTTTTGTGCTCGCATGGTTCAGCTGCAGCCCCAAGAGATCAGCCCGCCCCCCACCGCCAATCTAGACCGCTCCAACGACAAGGTGTACGAGAACGTGACAGGGTTGGTCAAAGCTGTTATCGAGATGTCAAGCAAGATCCAGCCGGCTCCTCCAGAGGAATACGTTCCCATGGTCAAGGTAACCGAGACACTCTAACACACTTATCTCTTCGGCGTTTTGTTCTCAGACACTCACTGAATTTCTCCTGAGCTGCAAACATTGACCTTAAAGCTTGAAAGCATTACACAGATGAGTGCTGTTCTGTTTATACAGCGTTATGTCATCTTCCCTTGACCACTGTGACACCCTGTTCTAATTAAATGACACTGTGCAGCTCCTTTAGAGAGCTGAATACCTCCCAATGAATAATTTGTGACTCATCTGTTAACCAGGCTCCACAGAGCTGACCTTTTAACCTCACTTGATGTTGCTTTTAATTGTTGGGATTTAATAATTTAAGTCTCTTTATGACTCCCTTTGGCTTGTACTTTCATTTTATTGCTCCACGCTGGTCATCTCCATCTGTGTTGAAAATATTACTTCAGTTCTACATCTGGTGTTTTCTAAATCTCTTTATCCCACGCTTTTATAATTCTGCATGTATAATCAGTGTTTTTGTAAACGCCATGTAAATGCATGTTCAATGTGTGTGTGTGTTTCAGGATGTTGGTCTGGCATTGAGGACGTTATTGGCCACAGTGGATGAAACATTACCACAACTTCCAGCCAGTACACACAGAGAGGTAGAACACACACTCACCGAATCTACGTACATAAGCCTCGTTTCCACCAAACACTTTCGGTATGGTACCTTTGGAACCAAAAGTAACCCTTCAGTCATGGCACCTAGACCCTAGCGTTCCCAACAAACAGTAATCTTAAATGTGGGCGGGGTTGTTGTCACTCACTGCTCCGTCCAGCACTCACTGTATTTCCTCATCACTGGTGAC
>JAPZEB010000025.1:20145839-20160065 GCA_029783705.1 Chaetodon striatus | reverse complement strand
ATTGGCCCCTATTGTATGACAAATACTGTGTATAGTATATTATGCAGATAGTATTAAAATAAATGACAAATGCTAAATTTGAACAAACTGTTTTATTTGATTGAACCATGTAAAACTTTTAGTTTGTAGTATTGTAGTTGCATCTTTGAATTATTGAATCGACTCATTTACTTTTTTGCTGTCTTTTAAGTTTCAAATCAGTTAATATGGGAAGTGTTTTGGGGTTATACATATTCTGTTGCCTCTATAGACTGTGTAGCTAAAAAAAAAAAAATGTAGAAATTGTGCTTTTATTGTGAAAACAGTCGGACCGGAAGCTTACTGTTTCGTCTGGCTCGCTGAAATCACGAGCACGGAAACGGTGTTTAAATTTCGGTGTTTATGTCGTATGTGAGAGTATTTTAAAACCTGTATACACTCTTGTAGCGTCAGCAAAAAACAAAGAAGGGTGCGTGTTTAAGATATTTTATGGGGGTTAAAAATTAAGCTTTATGATAACTGACTCAGAGCTTTTAACGTTTGTCTCCATCCTCAGTTCGTCAGTAGACATCTGATAAAGTCGTATCTCAACTTTCACTTGCTGGTAACAGATAAGCTCAGGAAATGTGACTGTTAACACGTCGCTTCTTTGTCTTGGTTGTGTATTTAAATGGACAGCTCAAACACTAATGTCGTCAGGCTGAAAGTAAAGCTGTGACTTTAACATTCAGCGTTAGCTTAAGTCTCTCTCCTCTCAGTAGAAGTAATGTGTATGTGCTACAGCATTACATTTCACAATATGGAGCCATGTCTGTAGGATTATATTCATTCATTAACATGTTTGGTGCTTGATGTAGAGTTTTTAGGAAAGTATAATATTGCTTAGCTCCAAATCTGTTGGTGATTCACTGCAGTATCTTTAGGTTGTCAGTGTGCATTTGATGCATTAATGGTGTGCTGCTGGTTACAGGGAGGTTAATCAAGTAGCTATCATCACATGCATGTTTTTTTCTGCCTGCAGATGGCTCAGGAACGTGGACCACCCATCCTCCTCTCCCTCCTCATGTCTCTCCTAATGCTGTCAGCTCTGTGTGGCTGTCAGCCTTACTCTGCTAGATCCATAAGGTCAATGGCTGCAGCCGGGGATGTAGCCAATCACACTGCAAACAACGGTAACCCAAACTCTCCTACCTTCACACATGCAGTAATGGACAGAGTTATGTGTATGTATGGACATAAGGGTTGCAAGCGGTATTGGTGTCTTAGTCAAATAGGTTTAAGGACATGCACACCCAAACAAGTGTACTAAATTCGCTCTTCCTCCATCTGCGTCTCCAGTCATCTTAGTCCTCCATGCATCTGGCCAGCTCACCAGTGCTCTCTGCTCCTGCATTGTTCTTTGGGACACCCACAAATGTTGATGTGGGACGTCCTTGTGAATGATGTCCAGGTGTTGGCTCCCACAGCACCAGTTTGCTGGCTGGGTGTTTCCAGTATCTTTGGCAATGACCGGCTAGTCTCATTCCCCTGGATGCTACTTCTCGCTCAACTTAGGCACCTCTACATATAGATACTTAATGGTGATGTGTATGCCCTGGGTCATGTTCAGTACTGCACGCAGCATTCTGTGGCAGCGTACATCCAGGGACTTCTGCAGGGTGGGCTTCAGGGTCCAGCATTCGCGTCCAAAAAGGAGAAGAGACTGTATAGTTGCAGAAAAGTAGCTGAGCTTGGTGCCCTTCAGAGCCCTCCAAGCTAGAGCCTTCTTCACTTTAATGTCCTGCTCTGTCACGTCGATACATGAGCCAGGGTCTTTAAAGTCATTGACTTCTTTCAGAGCAGAACCTCCTTAAGTCCTTAGATGTGGATTGTCCAGGAGGACGTTGTAGGTAATGACCTCAATTTTCTTGGCATTTATCCTGAGACCAACCTTGGCACACTCCGGCACGCTCTGCTCCACTTTAGACAAATTTCTTTGGCTAATTAGACATTACAATCAGGTTTAAGTGTGGTGGAGCTTAGCTGGGAATGCTATAATGTCACTAAACACTTTAAACAAACAACAATGTAAACTGTCCCACCCTGACAGGTGCAACAAAGCTAAAAGTAGAGTGAGCAAACTGTCCATCAAGCACAGTCTTGAGAACAGCTCTAATCCAGCACCATAAGTGAAAACACCTCTGTGGATGGACTAAGGGTGTGAATGAGCTTTACAGAAGAGGAAAACAAACAGTAGAACAGGAACCCAGTGTTCAACATTAATGTTAAATCCTTATTCTGTGATTCTCACGTCACTCTTGTGGTATATATTAGACCACACCCACCTACCAGTCTATTTATCAAAGATTGTCACTAGATATACAGACTCAGTCATTGTGCTTGGTTTAGTTACAGCTGGCTTGTACTGTGTAAGGTAGTCACTGTATGTGACCTATTATACATGTTTTTGGAACAGGTTTTAGAAGCCTTGAATTATGTGCAAATAAGATTATATAACATAGTGGCATGCATGACTGTACATCTGCCTCCTCACTCAAGTGACAAGGACACTGTATTTACTCCCTCTGAATTTATGGCTGGAAGGATTTTTCAAAGGTGAAAAGATATTCTTGACAACAAAAAAAGATTTAATTATAACCCAGAATTCCTTTTTTTGTGTGTTTCTTTGTTAACTCCGTCTCAGACATAGCTGCAGAGGTAGCAGGCTATACTGGTGTGGCCAAACAGATTATTGACCTGGCTGTGTTTGGAGCTGCCCAGAACCGCTCTTACAGACGGCTGGCCGACTTCACCGACACCATAGGGAACCGTATCAGTGGCTCACACAACCTGGACATGGCTATCAAATACATGTACAATGCTCTGGCACAGGATGGGTTGGACGTACATTTAGGTGAGTTTGTCTTGTTATCTGTCATGCCGGGCTGCAGGATGGGGGGAGTGTTCAACGAGGATAAATGTTACACAAATGAAGGGATCTCTTACAGCAATGTCTCTGGTTAGTGTAACAGTAGTTTTGTTTCTTTCACCCTTTTTTTTTACTCCAGAGCCGGTCAAAATCCCTCACTGGGTCAGAGGGAATGAGAGTGCAGAAATGATTGCACCCAGGGCCAAAAGACTGGCTATACTGGGACTGGGTAGCAGTGTAGCGACGCCTGCTGAGGGTAAAAACCCTACTATATAAAATCATTTTAATGCCTGTCATCTGTTATCCACGGCCCTTTTACTCCTCCATGTCTCTCTCTCTTACCTCTCCAGGTATCGAGGCAGAGGTATTGGTGGTTCAGTCTTTTGAGGAACTGAAGCGTAGAGCCAGTGAGGCCATAGGGAAGATTGTGGTCTTTAACCAACCATTTGTGAGCTACGGTGAGACGGTGGCTTACCGTAGTAATGGTGCCTCAGAGGCAGCCAAAGTGGGAGCTGTGGCCTCACTCATTCGATCTGTTACCCCGTTCTCTATTAACAGGTATGACCCACCCACACCTACCAAGGGAGATATCTTTGGTGTAATGACAGTTTAATCAGGAGATTCATATCTACTTTTCTTTGTCCCTCTAGTCCCCACACAGGTTGGCAAGACTACCAAGATGGAGTGAAGCGTATCCCCACAGCCTGCATCACTATAGAGGATGCTGAGCTGATGTCACGTATGGCACAGAGAGGCCAGAAGATTGTGGTCAGACTCACAATGGGAGCCAAGACTCTGCCTGATGCTGACTCCTTCAACACAGTGGCTGAGATAAAAGGCTGGGAACACCCTGAGCAGGTAACCTACACTACCATCACAGACACCTGCCTGGCTGACCTGTTATTATCTCCGCCAAGAAGGTTATATTTTTGGTTTGGTTGTTTCAACAGGATTATAGAAAAGCTGCTGGTCCGATTTTAATGAAACTTGGTGGTGGGGTGTAGCTTGAGCCAAGGAAGACCCTATTAAATTTTGGAGTGGATCCAAATCACAAATTATTTTTCACTTTTCTTAAAGCTGTAGTGGGCAATTTTATCAAAATAATTAACTGTAAAAAAAATCATATTCCTCTGCCTCTTCTATTGCCTCGTAGCACTTCTAATGGTCTTACCACGTGTGAACAAAAACATCTAATCACAGCCGAGACGTCTCTAAAACAGCGCTCGATCATATGAACCACAACTCATGAACTGCAGTCAAACTGTCAAACTAGGCAGCGCTGATCAAATATGAATCAAGATTATGTCACTGCATTGCCTATTTCCAGTGTTGGGGAGTAACTAGTTACATGTAATTGAGTTATGTTATTAAATTACAAAATATTGTATACGTAAACTGTTATAGTTACTTAAAGTAATACGTAATTAAATAAAAGTTACTAACAAAGTGGTCACATCCTGAATACTGTCTTCTAAGTAAAAAGCTTATATGTAGACTGTAACCTTCATACATACAATACAAAATATTTTTGCCATACAGAAATGTCGTCTTTTGGCATATTTCTGGACAACATGGGTCACCAAAGATGTTGTGACAAATTTCAGCGACAAATTTCACTTATGTGCATATGTTTTTTTTCAGACATTTCAAGTTTATAACCCAGTTAAAAAAACAGTCTCAGGGAAGGAATGAAAAGCAGTCAAATGTAATTAGGTATATAACTTGGATACAGTAATAAAGTAGTTACATTGCTTATTATATTTTTAACAGAGTAACTAGTAATCTGTAACTATTACAATTAAAAAGTAGCCTTCTCAACGCTGCCTTTTTCTCACCTCAAATGTTTTCAGTAACATATTTCAGTGTACTGTTTAGCTGTAAAACGAGAAAGTTGGTCCAGCCTGGTGAGCAGTGTTTAGTTTCGCTTGACTGTAACACAGTGGCCGGGTCACAGACTTTTTCAGTTTACAGCTAAACAGTACACTAAAATATGTTTCTGAAAATGTTTGAGGCGAGAAATGGGCAATGTAACAGTAACAGAATTTTAATTCGTTTTCGGTGCACTGTGGTAGATTCCAGTGAATACCATTAGAGGAAGTAGAAGGAGGATTAGGGATGTGATTTTTTTCACAGATCATCTATTTCATGTACTTTTTTTTTCCAGAATGTAGTAACAGTTTCAGAAAATGACACAAAGTTATTTTCAGAAAAGTTAACAACTGTAGCTTTAACATGTCTAGATAAGGAATTTGGCTATGGCGGAATAAATGCCATACATTTTAAAATCCAGTACATAGCCGAGAAGTTCAGCCGTGACTAAACACAGCCAATTGTAGAAAAACAATGACTCCACTATCACAGTCCACATTCACAGGCACCAGTAAACCTATGGGGTAGCCTAAACATGCAGCTGCTTAAACTTGATACAGAAAGCAGCCGTTACAGAGTACAATTTTAACACTGCCACAATAATAACAAAGCGTCTTTCTCAAACTAAGGTGTGGCTTTGGAAACGTAAATACCCACACATTATGCAAGTAATTATGCTCTGACTCACATCCAAATCTGAATCGTTGGCAATAAACGCCACCACAGAAATTAATTTAAAGTTGACTCATGTGAAACATTTTCTTGTGAACACAGTTTTTCATAGCAACTGTTTTTGAAAACAAGCTGCCATGTTCATGATGTTATGCCAGTCTGATTATTCAATATCTGTACGTGATAACTGAATGTTTTCTGGTTTTCACAAATGTATGTTAGGTATGTGAAATATTTCCACTTTAGAAGTACATAATAAATGCAAGGCACAACAATTTTGACATAATTCTCATAGTTTTGGAAATGCATTCAGATGTATAGTGGTTTTGCTTGCACACTTGCATATCATAGAAGACTGGACTCTTGGCCTTGGCAGAGGTCTGCGCTGTCCAAGTGTCCTTCTACTTGATCTATGTGTCTTGTCATGCAACAGTCTCTTTTCAAGTCTTTGAGTGTTGGGTGAAATCTTTTTGGGTGGGCCCTTCAAATTAATTGTATGGGAAACAGATGTCCTCAGAATGACTCTATTATTATGTCCTTGTCTCTCTCTTAATTAGTCTTTCTCTCTTTTCCACGGTTTGGTGGGACAGGGAAGGAATGGTGTAACCTCTTTTTTGCGGACTCCAGATATTCCCACAGCTGTTTAGTCTGCCTTTATTTTGCCGGTGTGTGTGTGTGATCTAATCTTTCCAAAGAAGTGCTGAGGCTCAACTCAGCTGGAAATTCTGACAAATGTCACTTTAAGTCGGTCAGTATAATTTATGTTTCTATGGAAATACAACATTGTGTAAACAACTAACAACCTGTTAATTATGTTTTTTGGATGTGTTATGAAAAAAGTAGTTTTTTATAGCATTGAATTAGGGAATTAGAAAATTCCCAAGAAATGTCTCTGCCTTGGCGCCCTATTTACAAAAATCCCCAAACTCTGTCCATATGAAAATAGTTATAGAAATCGCAACACGCCAGACATTCCTGCATTTTTCTCAGATCACTGCATTCTTTCTATTGGCGAGTCTCAACAACTCTAAAATTACAGGCCTGCTGAAATTAAACTATTCTTTTATGGTACAAACAGAGTTGTGATTTGTGAACACGTTAATGTAAGCATGCTGAATGATTATTTAAATCTGCTTCTGGGTGGATTTTCCTGACCTGCAGCACTGGAGTCTGCAGTCCTTCTTAGTGTGTGTTTTTCATTTTCAGAGTTTGCAAAGTAAAACTAGTATGCTGTGTATGAAACTTTTGAGTGAATAGGGATGCACAGTGTTGCTTAGCAGGTAGACAGGTAGTGTAGACAGGTAGTGTTGAAGGGTGGACACACACGGTCACACACCTACATGTAACTTATAGGTACCACTTTAACTATTAGACTCATCAGTCATTAAATACAATGTATGTCAGAAGCACATTATTGCACATAGCAAACACATTCCCTGACCCAGCTTGCAGTTCAGTGCAGTGTCACACAATGTCACACACAGGTCCTTCACATATATGTAGGTAAGGACACAAACACGTTTCACAGGTAGAACCTGACTAACGGACAAGGTGTGTCTGCACAAATCTCCAAATCAAAGCTGGTGTGTTTGAAGAGGAGGCAGCATGATGAACAGTAAAACCCCACTAATGCTTCTGTCAGTCAGTGGACAGAGCTGAAAACAGTCCAGCGGCTTCAGGATACCAGATGTGACATACTCAGAAGCAAGGCACACGCTGCCCAGTGTGGGTACACAGATGTGGGTAAACAGTCAGGACTAGTGTGGCAAATTCAACTTGAAGTCTGTGGAAGGAACTGTCCTGAGGTCTTTACTGTCTGCTCAAAGCTGTTGCATCTGTCTGAAGAAAAGTGGAGGAGAAGCAGGATCAACATTTCCAGTCCACAGGGACAGCCCCCGTCAGTGTGAACTAGCTTGTCCTAAATAGCTGAGCAGGGTATGTAAATTGTAGCTGCTCTGATTTGTACGGATGAGGGGTAAAACCTGTGTGAATCAAACTGCAGGAAACAGGGAAGAAGCTTCTTGTTAGACTTGACCAAACTGAATTAACATTTTCCATGTCCATGTATCACACACTTAACGCGTGTGTGAAATTTCCAGTGTCCCGTGAATCATGATGTATCCTAATATAGGTGGAGGTTGCCTGGAGCGGAGGTGTTGTTATTGTTGTTAAGGAAGTGTCCATATTGCGTTATGAACAGAGGCGTCTGTGCACGTTCTAATATCTGACAAGATGAGCTTTGTAGACTGATGAAGTTAGATAGTGTTGCGCAGGGGAACTCCCGGGAGTGTGACCATGAACTGTATGTGTAAGACTTTACTCCATCACAGCCTCTTGAGCCTGCAAATACATCACATCCTAAGATCACAGTCCAAGATTGCCCAAACTGAAGATTCCTGACTTTGATTGTTAACAGAACGCTCACTTTGAGTGAATGGTGCCCAATATATTTCAGCAGCTCCCAACGTGTGTCATTCAAATGAACCCCCCCCCCTTCTTTACAAATTGCAGCCTCTCCTGTTTAATTGGTGGAAAATAAGTGGAGTTAACCGAAAAATCAGTCAGAGGACTTGGATTAGAGGAACATTGCTGATGTAAGCTGTTACTATTCTTATCTGGGAACCATCGTTTGGTCGCTCATTATAGAAAAGGGAAATGAAACACATGGCATGGTTGACATCATTTCTGGCGCTGTGACTTAGTGCTCCAGCTGGCAGTAGCAGCAGTTGTGGTTGGAGTGTGTGTGTGTGTGCGTGTGCCCACGTTCGTAGAAAGATGTACATTTGAGGTTTAGTGAGTCATTTCCACAGTTTAGCCTTTTAGAGCCAGTCACAGTCATCTGAGAGAGATGAGTTGCTAGGATTGTTTCCACCCACTTAACTCCTACATCTTCCATCTTTTTTAATGGAAATGTTACTTGTTTTAGTCTAAAATTTCTCCATGTGTAGATTTTAGTTTATAGTTTCGGCTAAAACACAAATCATGTTGCGTGACAGTGATTATGACAGTGATAATGATCATATATGTCAGTGTTTATGAGGTGAAAAAATGTTTTTATTCCCATTTTAACTACATGTCACTGAACCTCATCTTAACATCTCGATTTAGACTAGTTAACTACAACATATTAAGCTGTCTCCACTGTCAATACATTGTAAAATGGAGCTATAAGCATGCTAATAGCATCACTAGTCAGGTAGCTGTACCCTTTAGTAGAGTGACAGTGTAGCAATATAAAGACAGCAGGAGCAGAAGGAGCCCTCTGAGGTTAATCAGTGTTAGAATTACAGTACAACGGAAAAATAACTCATGTGGGGTTTTAATAAATATGAATGTCCTAATGCTTTCATCACCGCAGCTGGGCTGAATTATTAGAAGATCAGTGTGTTTATGGCCAGATTCAAACTCAAAGACTGGACCGTGAAATCCCTGACGCATGCGGTAACCTGGGATAAACCCTTACATGGAAAACTCACATGAGGGGAAATTTAGAGGTCGACGTTTCTGGTATTGCAGGACCAGTTTTGTGATTCATGGCTCTTGCACACAGCCTTATCTGTGTTGTCTCTATACTAAATGTGTGTGTATGTCTTACATTCCCAGCTGATGTATTCCTATGTTACGCTAAAAGCATTTAAGCACGTAGACTACACATTTCACAAATGTTAATACCATTAAATTAATTTTTAGGCATACTAATGGAACCTTCAGCTTTAAGCTGATACAAATGTTTATGAAAATTGATAACAAGACTTTAAAGTCTACAGCCATAATAGTGGCTCTTTGAGGCTGCACTTAGATACAGCTGTGCTTTGAGCTAAATGCTAATATGTTCACAATAAGGATGCTAATCATGCTGCAAATTTTAAGGCAAAGGATTTATCCTCTGGGCACTATGAATGTCTGTACAAAATTTCATGGCAACCCATCCAAATAGTTGTTGAGATATTTCTGTCTGCACCAAACTGACAGACTGACACTGCAATGCTTTAAAAATATATATAAGCATTTGTGTTACATAAGAGGAGTTTCTCTCACTCTTGTTTTAATGGAATGTGTGGCCTCTGGGTCACTGTCCAGACTGGTCTTGCTCGGGTCAGGAAATGTTTTGTAACCTGCAACATCAGGTCAGGATCATCTCACTGACAGGAATCCAACCCCTTTTCCTGGAAATGGGCATATCAGTCCGAACTGTGTGTTTTCGTCTTTGTTTTCCTGTTTTCCTGAGGCAGTCTGTCTGTCCTTGCTGATAAAAAGAATTTTTAATTGTAAATACTGAGTCAAATTGGGGCCGTATTGTATTTGTGTTGGCTTTAATAAACTGTAGATGTGGGTCAGAGAGCATGGATGTTGCATGGATACGCACGAAGCTCAAAGTTCGGATCTTTTAAAATGGGGTTGTAAGAGGCACTTATCCATAGTCAGTATATTTTCTACAGTAGATGGTGGTTACCATGCCCTGAGTTTGGGGAAGCAGAAAGGAGTACTGACACAGCGGCTAAGCGATGTACTGCTATAGACAGAGGTAGCAGCAAAACGTATTCATCTTTTTAGGTGGTACAGTAGGTTTTGTTGTGGACCCTTTCAAAGCAGTACATTGCTTAGCTTCTGTGTCGGTATTCTTGCCTGCTTCTCCGAAGTGGGTTCTGACTGCGGGTAAGTCCCTTATACAACCCTGCTTCAAAAAAATCCAAACTATCCCTTTCAGCGTCCCACCACAGGCTCCTCATGTCTATTTATACATCTCTTTATCTGTCAAATCTGCTAGGTCGTGTTACTGAGCGGCCATTTGGACAGTTGGGATGTGGGCCAAGGCGCCATGGATGACGGCGGCGGAGTCATGATTTCGTGGGAAGCCCTGTCCCTCATCAAGGACTTGGGTAATATGAAAACAAACATGCCCTATAGGCACATGCATTTACAGTGCATGATGCTGCACAGATGAACTTCCATTGAACAAAACGTACATACTGTAGAAATGAAGAGAAAGTATACAGATGGCAGAAAGCTTACACAACCTGAAAAACAAAGTCAAGTAAATGATTTACTCATTAATCTGTACCTGCTTGCCCTGCTTAGATCAGCCATCTTCTTTTCAAACAAGTGACTACACCAACAGAGCTCCATAAAGGAGGGGGCGAAGCACAGAGTTCTATATTCAGGGAGCAAAGTGTCCTGTTCCAAACTTAGGTACAAATTATAAAACAATTCCACAGACTGTAAACTGTAATTTCCTCCAACTGTTTGTAGAGGAACAAGGACAACATATTTAGGAAACAGGCTCGGATGTACAGCACAGTATAGTTAAGGAGGAGAGAGTGTAACTCAGTAACCCTATAGTGGGACGTTTTATCCAAACAAGTGGAGAGCAAGGTCTAGTGATAAAAAGGTTTAGTCAGGAGCACAGTAACTTTTAATGTGTAAAGAAAAGTTAGAAATGTCATCTGCATACATGGCAGTTGTGTCATTTGTTAGCTGGAGCTGTAATCTTCCACTTTCTTTATATATTTGCAGCTTTGTGTTTTCATGAGTCTTTATTTGTTTCCAGGTTTGCGTCCAAGGAGAACCCTGCGAGCAGTGTTGTGGTCAGCTGAGGAGCAGGGTGGGGTCGGAGCGCAGCAGTACTTTGATCTACACAAGGTACCGTCTACTGTTACTGCAGTAGGTAACTGCACTGAAGCAAATTGACCCTGCTAGTAAGCAGCAGGGAGGGTCAGACCACACTGTGAAAGTATAGAGTATAGGAGTGTAGAAACTGGACAGGCCTTGGCTAGCTACCAGATTTTTCTTTGTGCAAAGGATCACAAACAGCAAAACAGCTTCTTCAGAGCTTTAACTGCTGATGAGGCAGTTGACCCATCCAGGGTTCCCACACATTTAACCAATGAATTTTCAACCCTTTTCCATCATACTTTATCCTGTTTCCATGACGTTATTTAAGTAGTTTAAAATAGTTAACGCTAGGCCTATATTGGAATCATAGGGCGCAATAGCGAGGCTCTTACTCCAGTGGGCTTTGCCCTGAGACAGGCATGGTAGCAAATATGTAGCACTGAATATGAATTAAATGCCTCTGTGTCTACACATTAAGTAGATACAAAGTGGTAACCTTATCTGGCCGGGCTACAGCGGGCGTGAAATATGTGCTGATGCTGGCAGCCTGTTGAGCTGTCTTTTGGTTATCTTGATGCTTCTTCCCCTCAATATTGCTGACCAAACCCGTTTCTCCCATGTTGCCAACGTCAAACGCTTTGGTGCGGAACTTACATCCAGTGCAGGAAGGGTCCGTTTGAAAGCCATATATTAATAAACAGGAATTTCTTAGGCTGTTGGGTATACCAAAACTGCTAGCGCTTGCTAACTTAACTTGCTTGTTAAGACATTCCCACTACCAAGTAGTTGCACCCACTGATGTATGTCACATTATACTAGTGCCACTTCAAAGGTCACACAGTGCAGCACTACATTTTAAGTTAGTAATAGAGGAAACATTTTGCATTTTGGGATTTTTATGAACACATTTTAAAAAAACAGCTAACAATATGTCCATTCAAAGCATTATGTTAATCCCAAACCATTTCCGGGCCTGGAAAACAGTTGTTCTAGTCTCATAACTTTTCAAGGAATTTCATGAACCCTGTCTGTAATGAGTATAAGTTAAGTGCATTTTTTTAACCAACCAGTGAACTGTCCAGCTCTTACATTTAATATATACTAGGAATTTACATTACCTCAGTAAGTTAAGGCAGCTGTAGCAGCAACTCCCAGTGGTTGGTTGTGTCTGATTGACCTCTTGACGCTTTGTATGCAGATTACTGAGCTGTCCACTGTTTCCTTTGACTGAAGCTTGTTTTGTTTTTAATCATTCAAGCACACCTTAGGTTGTTTTTATCTCTCCATGCTCTCTCCTGGTCCTTCACCTCTTCTATCTGCTCTGTCTCCCACCCTTTTCGACTTCCTCTCCCTACCCAGGTGAACATTTCCAACTTTGACCTGGTCATGGAGTCTGACTTGGGGACATTCACCCCTAGGAATCTGCAGTTTACTGGCAGCGATGCAGCACGAAAGGTAGGATTGAAAACACAACAGTATCACAGTTATTAAGTATTTATTCAGGCTTTAAAGTCTGAATTCTGCAACGCACAGAATCTGCAAGGTGGTGTAAATTAATATTCAGTGCAGTGAATGTGCTGTTTTTCCTCCATCTAATCCTTTCCTTACATTACACCAACATTCGGAGCATTGCTGCCTAGATTGGACATTTTTAACTAGTCTCAACTTTGTACTTCTGATTTAACCTCAGTGTAAACTCTGGTGAGTATTTAAATGAAGAAAACTCCCACTTAACCACTGAGTGACTGTATTTTTTATGTGGATAGGACACTAACATCTTGCGAGATGCTCAGTGAATGTTCACTTTGGGCTTGAGGTCTGGTGTCTGAATTACAAAAACCACATGACTTAAAAATAAGACAGTGCATCTAATTACACTACCACGTTTGAAAAGTGCTCACATATAACACACTATGTGATGAGCTGAGAATCACTAAGCTGTATGTGTATCAACAGGTGATGGAAGAGGTGGTCAAACTGTTGGCTCCCTTGAACGCAACCAAACTGGAGAAACATGGAGAAGGAGAAGACATCAGAGCGTGGCTGAAGGCAGGGGTGCCAGGTCAGTTCAATCAATGCATCTATCTGTCTGCAGCTAGGGGCGAGTGTTCATGATGGGGAATTAAGCAAAAGGAAAATTCATGTTATAACAACTTAAGAAAATGTGCTTAACATGATTGTATGTGTCTGTCATAGAGCTGTCACGATACTGAAACTTCTAGCTTTGATATAATATCCTGAAAAATATCGATAGTAAATAACATTTTGGATACCATGGCAAAAATGACATTGAGGGCATACAAGTTATGTTTTTTTGTAAAAAGATAACAAGGCTATAACATTACAACGACTTCTCTTTTCTTGGTTAGTGGCAGGAAACAGCAGAATGACGGTAGTAAACAGTAACGATAAGAGAGAACGAGACAGTGCAGCTGCTACCAGTAAATGGATACTGTGGAAAATAAGTACTGAAATCATTTCAAATATTCAGAATCAACAGGTATAAATAAATTGATATTTTTGACAACACTAAACATGGAAACACTTGAAATAGGAAGCAACTCATCCTATTTTTGTGGTTGTGGTTTTAGTGCCCTCTTTTTACTCGTGAAAGTGCTGTGTATGCAGAATCACATCCTGATTTATGAACTCTGAACATAACACAGTACAGAATAGGGAAGTGTGGGCAGATATTCACTGAGGTGGAATTTCTTTAAAACAAAGTTTAGCAGTAAGGGTGGGAAACTTTATAAAGCCATAACAATATAGTTACATTTGAGAGATTTTTGCTTTTCTGAATTGCTAATAGTAAAAACAGATTGAACCCTCACTGATATTGTTCCCAATATCTGACAGCGTTTCTTTCTTTGTGACTTTTTTAAAGAGATTTAGTGGTTCAAACATCCGACCTGCTTCTGTCTAGTTTTTGTAGAAGTGAAATTGCGATGTACACAGAAAGACTGTGGTATAACTTCTAGACAAGGAACAGAAACCCCCCCCACAAACAACCTTTGTACAAATGTCAGTACATAACAAGGCACCACATATGTTCCTGCTTTAAAGCAGGAAGTGTGCTGTATGGATACAGTGACACTTTTTCATTATCATACATCTAACAATTCCTAAATAGCAGCTTATGACCCACTAGAAGTGTGTGTGTGTGTGTGTGTGTGTGTGTGTGTGTG
>JAPZEB010000025.1:20110380-20125855 GCA_029783705.1 Chaetodon striatus | reverse complement strand
GATGTATGAAAACAGACTTGATGGGAGAAACTTTTACCAATGCTTATAAATATTATCAGATGGTAAATTGGCCATGCAGATGGTGAGGTGGAGGCCGCATTGTAGAAATTGTCAAATATTTTTTGGCTTTTGTTAGTGCGTACATTTTTAGTGTGGATCCTATGCATTATTTATAAATGAGACCCCAGAAATACCAATATACCAAAATACCCCAGTTGGTGTAACAGTATAGGAATTTAAACTTTTTTTAAATTAAAAGATAAAATGTTATATTTGTGACCTGTTTTTTAAAATATACACCCCTGATAAAAAATGAATAGGCATGCGGTTCAGAGAGTACTGTTAGCTGGACGCAGTCATAGTCAGTTTAGATGTTTTTATGAGATTTGTTGACATCACCAAATATACAAAACAAAGTGAAGTAATGTTTTAAAGTGTTGGTACCATTCAGGTTTAATATTTTGATTGAGATCTCACAGTTGGCCCAGTGTGCTGCTCCTGTGGCTCATATCTGCTAACACTGGGCATTTTGCTAGGTTTGTTTTGACCACAGACAAAGAGATAGTTGTTGATTTTGAAACAGATCTATTTGGCTACTATCATATTTGTTTATTGTTTTATCAGGTTACTGTCCATGGCGTCATTTTAACATTTGATGGGGGTGTAATGGCTCTGAAACCGAAAAAAAATCGTGACACAAACTTCCATGTGGCTGTCCTGTCCTCCATATTACAGTCCCATAACATCGCACACCACATGGTGATTTTGTTAAGTTTTTTACTGTTAAAATGGGTAAAATGTTCTTTCATCATAGAGTTGTGTGCAGCACATTCATTCTTTTCTTCCTCTCTTTCTCACACTCACTTGAAAATGGACCTTTCTGTGTCTGTCATTTTTCCAACATACTGTAGATGAAACTTGTTGCGTTCCCATGGAAATCGCACCCATGCGGTTCCTGCAACATTATAGTAGCTTATAAAATAGCAATATGGGGCACTGAATATGATGTTTGACTGTTTGTCAGACCACAACCAGGGCACCTTGGAGTCAGCTGAGTGGAAACATTCTGATCATTTGGTGGTCGGCAATGTGTCGACTGGTCATCTTTACTTAGCTGACTTATTTGTTAGTATTATTAAATTATTATTTTAATTTCTGTCTGTCTGCCTCAGTGTTTGACATTTTTTCCTTGTTTTCTCCTTAATCTCTACCAAACCGTGGATTTGGAGAAATGTTACACCCCTACATTTAGTTGACCTTCTATCACTTGATATGTATTGTACAGCATGCATGTATCAGACTTATCAGAGGAACACAGGGTGTTTAATCTGAATACTGCGCTTCACGGGTCAGGAGTGCTTTGATGTTGCACAATAACAGCAGGGCTGTTCAGGATCATTAAACATGTCAACTGCGACAGTAGAAGAGAGCCGTACACAAGGGGTTTGCCAACTTTCTCCATGTGCGGCTCGTAAAACACTGTAAAATTGCCCCTGTCCTGTGGGAAACACTAAACGCAGGTGAGTGACCTGTACTAGTTTCCAATCTGTAGTTTACACCAGGCGAGACGTTGACTCTGCTGCTGGCTCTACGCTGCTGCAGGCTTTAGTCCAGCCGGTGACCACAGACGTGTGTCCTGATGGTGGTTTAGTTAAAATGAGGTTTGGAGGATTGGCGAGCGAAGAGAGAGAAACGGCATTGGACAGATGAATGATTTGTCAGCACAGCCTCTGTCCAACATCTCGCTCCAATATTTCTGTCCAGTGTCTCAGTCCAGCAACTCCGTCCAAGTTGAATTCACATTTGTGCAACCAGCCTCACATTGGGAAACACAGCTTTGGAACCAAATGTGAGAAAAATGTGGAAATAAAGTATTTAACATTGCTAAATCTGCCTTCTTTCTACATGAAACAGAGAGCTGATTGTGTGTCAACCTTTTTTAATGTGCTTCTCCTCACCAGGTTGTGAAGTTAGCGGTTTACGGCATGCTGCCAAGGAACCTGCAGCGCCGCACCATGATGCAGCGATTACACATCTTTCCTGATGACGTAAGTCCAGTTTCTCCGTATCTCTCCCAACTGATGAGTCCTCAGACTGCCACCATTACACCTTCATTGTCCAGGTTTATTAGGGACAATCAGAAAGAGGGCACATTATCAGGAGGGGTGCACTGATAACATCCTGCAGATACTGACACAAAAGAATGAGCCAGGTTTAATCACCCTTCATGCAGGTCACCTTTACAATTAATGTCAATTAATTACTGTGAAACTAATATATGTAGTTCAAGCTGATTGTTGCTCTCGATGGAGGAGTGTTAGTCCTTTTCTTCACCTTCATTATCTCAGCTGGTATGTGTGTTTGAAGAGTCGGACAATATTAGTCTTAGTGTTTCCCACTGAGTCAGAGGTTTCCTCAGCAGCACTTTTACTTCTTCAGGCTCTTATATAACTTAAAGCTGTTGTAGTCAGTATTTAATGTCAACAATGGGCTGAATGACTGTGTTCATCTGAAAGGGATGGGTCGGTATGACAATTGTCTCATAAAACATCACGGTTTCATGGTATACAGTATTACACTTCCTCCTTTCTTCTTCTTCTTCTTATCAGTTACAGTGACTTTTAAAAGACTGAAAACAGAAGGGTCTCTTTTGGTTGAACAAGTGCTTTATTGTAATTGAAATTCGAAATCTTTTGCAATGGAAGTATGTGTTAAAAGTCTGACAGGCAGTCGAGTAGGAAAAGAAACGAGCATGCGTAGTTGAGATTTGTCATCCTTTTTTTTTTTTGCAAAACCATAGACAAGTAAATGTTCACGGTGTGATAACTGTCAATTTTTTTTATATCACATTATACAGTGAAACCGGTTTACCACTGCAACCCCAGGAAGGGGTCAGTCATAGAGATAAACCCACAGAGAATGATTACTCAACTCAGTTCTACTGAGCCAGGGTGTCTACAGGTCTGCAAAAAGTCTTAAACCATCTTAAATTCAGTTTTAAAAAAATTTGGCCTTAAAAGTCAGTAAATCCTTTTGAATTTGAGTTGTCACAAGCATTGTATTTAATTACAAATCTTTAGATGTACTACTGAATATAATTCTGTCTCTTTACTCTACTTGCACTTACCTGTTGGCAAACTGTAACTTAACCTATCTCACTCTAATAACCCTATACCTTTGTCAAGCTATCTCTGCATGTGATCTCATATATACTTCTTACCTGCAGTATTTGAATGAGAACACGATGATTTGTCCATCAGTCTATTGACAAATTTGGTTTATCATCAGTCTTATAATTGGTAAAAACGGTCCTGATTTTTTTTTTAAAAAGCATTAAATTTAAGTTTCTGGTAACTTTAGACACCCTGGGAGCAATTTAGCATCTTTCAGCTCTTTGTTTTGGTTTCCCGGCCTGAAACTTTACTGTTTTGGTTCACTCTCACTCAGATCAGCGTTGTTTTCAGTTGCAGCAGGCAGCTGTTCTCAGCAAAAGAAAATCTAAAAACCCACTGCACAGTACCTGCTCTGCACCAAACAACAGATACAGTTACCAACTATAGCTGGAGAACACAGTGAAGGATTTAAAGAGGCACATATTTCCCTCAGGAGTTGGTGAAGACCAAAACAGAGCTAACAGAGTGAATATTGGACTTGTAGTCATTGTGTGAAAGGAACAGGACTCCAAAGGAATGATAATGTGGCTTTGTGTCTGCTGGAAATGTAAATAAGCAGCTGAGAGTTGTGCTTTGTGTATTCTGCACTATGTTCACAACACAGCTTGTTCTTTTGCCACAAGAGGCCAAAATTATCAATAAATGCTGCTTTAGTGACATTAAACACTGGGTTACTAATATTTTCCCATTTAGTTATTAATGTATTAACATGTCTCCTCTTCCTCTATGATTCAAAGAGAAAACTTTCTTGGTGTCACTGATGCAGTGATCTCCAGGCATTTGGGAGCGTTCAGCTCTGATTGTTTTAAAATGATGTTGGCGAGAGCCACCAGCGTCACACGCCGCAGCTTCTGACATGAATTTAAAACAAAAAGTTCTCGACAGACTGTTAATTGAACTGGCGATCTGCCCAAATATTAACTGGGTGTAATTTGTAACCATGTGAGAGAGCATGATCATAAATTCCAGGCACTGGAAGAAAACCAGGTCTTTGAGTTTTGACTCGTACTGTAATACATGAGGTGTTTGGTGTCAGTACTTTGAGCTGAGGGAAGTAAGATACCTGTCGTTTATTTTGGTCGAGACTTGATATCCACCATCAGAATTGATGTTGTGCAGTTTGCATCCCTAATCACTAGCAGATGGGCTTCCTGAGCCTTGTGAGTAACTGCAGTCTCATCTACAATTCAGAGCAGTCCAGGCACTGTAAAGTTGCTTATGAGGGTTTTACAAAGTGTGAATGGTATCTTCTTCTTTATTCTCTCCACCAACTTTGAGCTCTTATTCCTCTTACTAACTCCTCTTACTCCTTTGCCCCTCAGTTTCTTGTCCTGTGCACATTTTATTTTTAATTTTAATGTCTCCTCTGTGTCCTCCTCTCTAGGAGCTGCCAGACAACATCCGAGCCAACCTGACGGAGGAGCTGCCGCAGCCCAGAGAAATCCCCAGGAAACTCAGCGAGTACACGCAGGAGGAGATAGACGCCTTCCCCAGGCTGTGGACACCGTATGTAGAACACACACACACTCTGTTCACAAATGCCAACAGACACTGTCCATACACACAGCACACACATAGGTGTCACTGTGTGTAAAGGCTGATACAGATAGGAGGAGATGAACACATTATCTACTGTGTTACACACAGGATTATCAGGATCATTGACTCATTCTCTTTATCGTTGCCTCCCTTTAAAAGACATTCTGGTGTGTGTGTTTGTACTGAAGCTAATGAATAATGGCTTCTGTCTTTTAATACAGCCCACAAGTAAAAACTCTCTGTCACCAAACATTTTGTTGCTTGTGATCTAAATTAAATCATGTAAAGACACGAGAAACCTTAAACAGTGCACACCGAATGTGTGTATTTGTAATATCTAGTGTTTAAGTGCAGTGATTCTCAGGCCCGCTATTTATTACTACATTTTTGTTTGCAAGGGGTGATTATATCGTACATTGTGATATAGTTTAGTGCTGTCCAGAATACTATTTTTTGGGCTTTGGAGCTTTGGTGGTAATCAACAGTGCATATCTGAAGCTTCAGCAGATGGGGGTGCTGAACATAAATACTCAAAATAAAAGGCTCTGAATACGAGGCAAAGACTGACAAAGTGTCGTGAAACAGAAGCTAAACTAACTAGAACTAAACAGACAATTACAGATTTTAACCTTAATGCTAATAAAAGCTAATGCTAATCCTTAACTTCTTTCTTCTTATGGCTTTTTAAAATTGTCGCAAACTTTTAAAAGGGCCTCACCTGGGAGCCTTTATTCATCTTTTTGTCCTTTGCACCATATCGACTAATACACACACGATCATATTTTCATGTATTGTACTGATGAGGAACAGCCAGAAGGGGGTGATGTTGATCTGAGGACTCTCTCACATCTCTGCTCCTCACACCGTCTCGGTGTGCACCAACCAGCCTGCCACTGTGATACAGTAGTTGTCATAAGTAGATTTAGGTGACATCCTTCAGCTGTTTGGAATATTGCAGTCAGTCGCTCGTTTGTCTGTAAAAATAATTATTTAAAATACTCTCAAGTTTTCAGCAGTCAATTCGAGCAGATAGCTTTTCTATGTAGCATTCAAAAGAAATAAAGGTTTAAATGTGATGGCAGATGGTGGAAGGTACCAACAGAATGGTGAACGTGACTTTGGAGGAGGGGCACAGTAGGTGGTGTGTCACTTAACCTGTCTTTATGTAAATGAGTGCAGAGGATTGCCTCGCCCTGCTCAGACCTTGTCAGAAGTGAACCGTGCAGTCACGTTCACACAGTTCTGCGTTGTTCTTGTGGTCGTACCATAGGGTGTCTCTTACTAAAAACTGACAGTCAAATCTGATTTGTCAAGTCTTGCCTAGCATGAAGTGACAGCTGAATCATCGTTTTTTTTTTTGTTTTTTTTCCCTCATTAATCCATATTCTCATTTGTGACATTGCTTTCAATTTTTTCCACACCAGACAAAAACGCTGACACACCCAATTCAACAATTTGTCTTCTTGACTTGGAATAAGAACTTTTTTAAGTAACAGGATGCATTCCCTTGAGTAGTGTTGTGTGTCTGGATTGTGTGTGTAGGTGCAGCGCTGTGCACAGTACTGAAAAGGAGCAGAACAGATTGATTGACAGACAGAATACAGAACTTTGGACTTTATCTTAGACAGAGAGCGACGCAGGCTGCAAACTGCAAACAGCTGTTTCTAAGCATCTCGCCTGGCTGATTTTGACAGAGAAGCATTCATAAGAAAAAAAATATTGTCTTGGTTCACCATGTCGGGGGTAGAGGGTGGGGGTGGGGTCTCCTGTATCACATTCTGCCTTTTGTCACTTGTCTACACGTCGAGGCATCCTTGAGCAAGATACTGAACCCCAAATTTCCCCCAATAGCTGTTCCATCAGTGTGTGAGTGTGTAAAAATCACTGAGTAGCAGTTTTATGGTAGCCTCAGCCACTAGTGTATGAATGTGTGTGTGAATGGGTGAGCAGTGTAAAAAGCACTTTGAGTGAGTCGGATGACTATAAAGGCGCTTTACAAGTGCAGGTCCGTCCGTTGACCATTAGTAAATTAATACCAAAATAGGTTATATATCATGGTTTATTTGGAGAAACCAAGCACCTCCATATAAAGTCAGATATTCAGCTCCCCCATATGGCCTGAGTGGCGTGATCCTTTTGTTTCATAACCACATTTTCCTGCAACTGCTCCAGTACGACCGTGAGATGGGCGGTTGAATCGGGCTCCTTTGATTGAATCGTTGCATGGTCAACTATTTATGGTTTACCCCTGCTCACAAAGCAGCGTACGTATGAATCGATCCAATGCAAAAGCCTGCGGACCCCTTTTTGTGGCCAGTTTCACTCTGACACTTTAATCATGCAGGAAAAAAGATTTTCATTGTAACTACAAACACATGTGGCTGTGTTGTGAATGATTGTCAGCCTACACAGAGCTGTCAGTATGTGACATAATGCACAGAGAACAAAGACTCACATGATACTGCTCCTGTGTGAATACAGTTATAGGAACTTGCAAACAGTTCTAGTACCTAAATATATGACCTTTTTCCCCCAAGTTGACATTTTTATTTACTGCATATAAAGTTTTTGTGGTGTTGTGCTCTGATGGTTACATACTGGAGTGCCTTGTGAGCTTCCCTGTAAAGCTTTATAAATTAGGACCATTGTTCTTTATGCTATTTTCAAACAACACAACACTGAAGGGCACTGCAATATAACAGACCTCAGCTCTGTGCTCTCTGGATGTACATCAGCAGTTGTTTAACAGAAACTTTGCAGAGATTTCTGTGTTTTTTCCTGGCCTGCGTGTCGTGCCAAACATTTGAATATAAATGGTGAAATGTCACAAACACATGTGGGGGAAGTCGGCTGTTTTCCCGCCACTTCCTGTCCGGACATACAAGGTTTCTCTGCGGGGTGTGAGAGAGCATCTGTTATTTGGCATAATCATATTCATGGCTTTTTGAGTCAAGTATTTTCTAGTTGGAGATTGGACTGACATTGTGACCCGTGACTGGCTGATCATGATAATGTCGTCCTGTTGCATTTCTCTGGCTTCACCCGTAGTAAACATCATTCTGACAGGTTAACTGAGAGCAGTCTCTCCTCCACCTGCTCATCTCTAACGTCCATCAATCCATCCAGCCATTCATCTCCGAGCTCTTTATCCAGGTCAGGGTTGGTCCTCTTCATCTGTAGAAGCAGTGCTTCAACACCCAGGTCTACCAGTTCCCTTCATTTTAACTGCTCAGAGGTTGTGACTGCTGGTGAGCTCGTAAAAAAAGATCAAGTGGTAAATAGAAAAAGGTTTACACCTTGTGCCTCAACTTCGAGCTTCATCCCAGTCTAATATACTGTAACACCGCAGTTACTCCAGTCAATCCACTTTAACCCTCCAGGATGTTATAAATATTTCCATTTCGCACAGTAACTACTCAGTTAACAAGACTACTGTGACACACAGTCGTTCAACTGTAGTGTATTTCTTTGCATCATCTATAATGTGATGCACATGCAGGCTTATGGAGGTTTTTGCATTAAGTTTAATACACTATTTGCTAGCAATTCTTCATTTGAAATGATTACCATATTGATGGAATCAGTACCAGGACGTTAGGGCAGCATTATTATTCAAGTTATTAAAGAGTCCGTTCACTCAAATCACACCCCCTCCCACTATTTTCTTACCTCTAGGCTAGGGCTGAACAGTATATCAATATAGTGGTAAGAGACTAGTTATTATTTTAGACTTTGGATATTGTAATATGGTAATTGATGTCTTTTCCTGGTTTTAAAGGCTGCGTTACAACACAGTAGTTTTTAGGGAAGGGCATTTCAAGTAACTTGTGTATTTAGGTAATTGCATCACATTAATATGAAAACTCGCAAAAAAAATGAAAATCTAACATAAGAACAGGAATGTAAATTGGCCAACAATTAAAAAACAAATGCGGTTTGAAATTCATTTAAAACCAGGCTTTGATTAGACTATTAACTAATAAATTCAAAGTTAACATAAAAAACATAACAAAAACATAAAAACTTTCTGTTGCTGCCGTTACCTAAATAAGACGCACTGAAGGGCAGTCAGTTCAGTGTCTGCCTGATAGCACGAGCTAACACAGCGGCAGCAGCTAACATCTGACACTGAGTAGTTTAAATGAACGGTACCAACAAAGCCACATAGACACCAAAATGTTTTAACTCTGTTATGAAACCCGTTGTTAACCGTTATGTAATGTTAGCGGGGTGAATTTTCTGAACTTACTATGCTGTTCTAGTTGGTCTATTATTTGCCCTTACCCACTTAGTCATTATATCCACCTTACTGATTATTATTTATCAAAAGTCTCATTGTGTAAATATTTTGTGGTAGCACCAATAGTCAGCCCTACAGGTATTTGGTCAAAAATATTGTGATACTTGATTTTCTCCGTACCACCCAGGCCTACACCAGTGATTCAGCCATGCAGATAGTTTTGGTTAGTTGTCAGTGTTTGGGACATCAGCCTCGACCACCCCAACACAATGGAGGTAAATGGAGGTTTAAATATGGTCCTCAAAGTATTTAGAAATGAGAAAGATTGAATAGCCCGTGTCCCAGTTATCTTGGAAAATCCAGAATACACTTTTTACTGAAGAAAAGGTGTCAATTAAAACTGGGCGGCTTCCTCTGCACATTATCCAGAGCAACATGGACATTAACATTGTTTCTCAAAACACTGCTGTTGAATTTTTCTAAATGTGATATTTAGGTGCTGTGAAGCACAGGATTCCTTTCACCTCCATTTCAGCGGCAGCAGAAATCTCAGACTCTCAAAACCTGGACAACTAAAGCCAAATCTGCACGGCTACTTACCACAAGAGGCTGACCCTTTAAACCTACAAATTACCCTAAAAATTACTACGACGCTGACACCATTTCAGTGATTGTGATGTGGTGAACCCTCCATCTGGTACTTCAAACACATGTGAACAAATCATAACCCACATTTGGTATGAATAAGCTCAAACATTGAATCCACACTGAGGGCTCTGATCCAAAAACTGTTTTCATTCAGATACTGTCCTCTGTGCGTGCGTGCCTTGTACAGCGGCATACAGCATGTCTGCATTACGTTAGGCATCCCTGTCAGAGTGTGTGCACGGTGATAAATGAGCCACTTCTTATTGTTTACTGGTCCAATCTCCTCAGCCAATCAGCGCGTGTGCCCAGGCCTGTCGCCGTGTGGTCGTCAAGGTCAAGCTAATCCTGGTTTATTTAAGGGATGGGCCGTAGCCTCGTTAATATTCTCTCTCTTATTCATTTTACTGACCAAATATATGTGTGCGTGTCGCGGGAGATGGGGTTGAGGTCATCAAGGGCGATTCAATTGTTACCCTTTATTAAACACATAGTTAATATTCTCTCAGAAAACCTTGGAGCAGAGGAAAAAGATTATTATTGGATGTGTGGCCCCCTCCTTTGCACACACGCAGTGCTCAGACAGAAAATCAACAACATAAACATACTGCTGTAGTTGATAGCAGAGCTATTACAATTGATAACATTTTTTCTACTTTGTATCAAAACCAATACAGCATGCCCTGATAATATCTGTCGGCTGCAATCTCTTCTCAAAATTAAAGGCAAAAAAAACACAAAAAGAGGATGCTGTGTCTGATCTCATTTTGAAAAACCAAAAAAAAAAAAAAAAAACACGATAAGATCTGTGTGGTTTCTCATCTGTCAGTTTTTTTCTCCTTATCGGCTCTTTTTCCAGACTTTTATGCCTCCCCATACTAATGTGTTGTCTTGTGTTCTCTCCTCAGACCTGAAGACTACAAGATGAAATGAAATCAAGGCTGCCCAACGTGACCGAGGACCTGAATTATCCAGAAACAGCTTGAGATTCCACCATGTGGCTCAGCTCTGATCAGAGAAAATCAGATTCTGTGGGTATTCCTCTATTATGCAACCATGAAACGATCAGATCTGGCTCATAAAAAATGACATTTGTTAGAGCTGATTCTGCTTTTGAAGGTTTGTGAGTTCACAGTGAAACCAATTAATGTGTTACTATGACAACATTCAGGCCATCCGCGTGGTTTTAGTCAAAAAAAGTTGACTTTGGTCAAGAAATCCTGAGCTTTTTGTCCTGTCAGTGTGTCAGAAATGTGAGTGTTATTCAAGTATGAATCAATTCTGTTTATGTGAGTTGTAAAATAGCTAATAAACAATTTAATAACCCTTTTCTTGTCAAGTAGTTTTTACATAAATGCTGTAAAAGCTAGTCAGAGTTTGACCTTTTTGTGTCGTTAAAATTAAACAAATGACCTAAAACACATTTTATAGTCTCATTACAGATTTATTGGTTATAAAAGCAAACAAAATATAAAATAAATAAGATCATATTGTACTAACAGGCGTGGCGGCGAGACACATTCCTTATTAAAACTGTTCAAGTTTGGATCTCAGATCGGGGCCAGCTCACAGCTCAACTTTTAGTTACTTTAGTGCTTGTTTTTTCAGACTGCAGCGCAGGAGGGGGAAAGTTTACACTTGTGTGGTTCAGTCCTTATTGGTTTCACCGAGAGGCAGCCAACTGTTTTGAGTAATAACCGGATCCAGGTCTCATTCCAGCAAGAGGTCAGAGGTCAACCAGTGAGCAAACAGCTTCCACAGTGAGCAGGCCCGACTTTGCATAAGAACAATAAACGAAACAAACCGGGGCAGCAACACGAGACACAAACAACACAGATTTGTCTTCTTGACTCACCGTGAGTCTGAGTATTAAAACTCAGAACACACCTGGTCCACCTTTGTAGCAACAGAGTGAAATGTCGCAGCACAAAATGTGATGGTTGCCAGATTTTCTGTGAATGAAAATTTAAAAAAAGTAACATTTGTCTTCCACAGTGTTAAAGTAACATTAAACTGGAGGGAAACTTCGGACCCTATTTTCCAATGTTTTTGTGTCTAAGTGAATAATGGAGACACAATTTTTGAAATTGCTCCAGTATTGACAGAGACCACTGCAGCCACGCTGGTGAAACAGGCTGTGATGTAACCCCTACAGGCAATTATGCTCCATCAATTTAAGCCTGCTAAAAGTGGTTGTTTTCACCACTGACAGATTGTTATTATAAGTGTCTGACAACATTATGGAAAAAATTAAACGTCTTTTGCTACCTTTCACTGCTCCGATATGTTTGTTAGTGACCAAGTTTCACTTAAGTAGAAGTCTTCTTCTAGAATCTTGTGGACTTTTCCACATTTTCAAAATCGGCCAAATATTCAGCCAAGACATTAAAAATCTTTTATAAATACATAACACTGCTACGATTTGAGCGATACTTGCTTACAATAACAAACAGATCAGCAAAGGTAAAGAAAAATGTTAATTTTCTCTATAGGGATCTTTCCATAATGTTGTCAGATGCTTCTAATAACACTCTGAGCCTGTCAGTGGCAAAACAAGCACTTTTAGTGGACATAAACAGAATTGCCCGTAGGGATTACATTGCAGCCTTACACTGCAGCACCTGCTGCGCTCTCTCTCAGTACTGGACCATTTTAACAAATGTTTGTCTCCATTAGTCACTTAGATACATAAACTTTGGAAAATAGGGTCCAGGTTAAAAAAATACTGAAGTTTCCCTTTAACACAAATGTGATGCTTCTACGGTCAATTTTGGGGCTTAACTCCAATAATTGTTGGTTAAAAACAAACAAAAAGGAGCAAACTCAACACAATACTGTCACTTCAAAAACATTTTAAAATTTGTTTACACACTGAAATTAAGACCGCATTAAAGCCGGGGAATTGTGGTTCATCCTTATAAAAAGCAGCCTGTACAAATGTTGCCAGCTCAACACCCTCCGTTTGATTGTGAAATAATCTAGCTAGTTACATACAACCAAAACAAGATGCACGTGTCCAGTTACACACTCAATGTTTGGCTCAAAGGAGACATGCAGCTTCACACAAAAAGAAGGGTTAAGTCCTGAAATCAGCTGTGAGATGAGAAGGAACAGGTCTTACCTTTACATTACCACTGGATAATGCTAACATAGATCAGGCACTTTTCGGACCCCCCTGTTACAGAGATATTGTACAAGAGTCCACAGAGCTATTTACATTGTTTCACCAGGTGGACAAAACCACTGGATACACAGGGAGGGGGGGGGGCTCTCACCACAGTTTCAGATGGGGTACAAGTGTCGGTGCGTGTCAGTGTCTGATTTGTGTGTAATATCAGTTTGTGTGTGTTGTGGCGTGCAGGGCTCAAGCACTTTAGGTGAGTCCATCCTTCCTCTAAAGTCCTCCCTCCTCACTCTCCTCCTTGACGTCACGTGAAAACCTCCCGGCGACGCCCGGCGACCTCACCTCCATGTCCTCAGAGTGGGTGGGGCCCGAGCGGTAAACATGGTAGCCATGAGCCAGTTGTGAGGGCTGTTGGGGGTAGTACCGAGGGGGGTAACCACGGTAATAGGGGTCCTGCTCTTCTGGACCACCCTCCTCCTCTTCCTCCTCGTCTTCGCCTCCTTGGTCGTTGTTGTAAGCCTCTGCAGCAGGGTTGTAGGGCCGGTTGTAGGGCGGATTGTAGGGCTGGTAGCCGCCGTGGGGCAGGGGTTGGACTGGGGTGGTGGGAATATTTAGGGTCAGTGAGTGATTGTTTCTGGATTATTACAGCTAGCATAAAATCACCACCACGAGAAAACATGGAGCCAAGTTAAGGCTGACTTTGGATGTCAACAATCAAAGCAATAAGGAGGCAAAACAAACAAGCTGAATAGAGTTGCTCAGGCAGATTTAGGACCCACAAACGTCCAAAAGATTAAGTTAATATAGAAGTGCGTTAATAAAAAACACAAGAAAAATCTGGTTTCTACCCCGCATCGCTCAGATATGATCATTTTCCTGAAATAAAAAGATCACATCTGGGTCACATTAGGGGTTAAATGTTTGCCCAGTTTACAGTATATAAGATGTACAGATTGAGGGGTTCAGTAATGAATGCAGCCAATCAGCATCAAAGCAACTCATCACTATTTAGCCAATCCATCAGGCTTTAAAAGATGAGATTAATTTCAAAGAGATTTCATCTTGAAGCGGAGGATGCTGCAGCAAACCACTGTGTGCGCGAGTATTTGTTGACAGATGGCACCAAGATCAGTGGTGGTGATCATCGCAGCAGTGTTATGGGGTTTGTTTGGTCTTATGGGAAGGTAAGTTAATCAATTTTTGTCTCAGAGGCTGTCAAATGAAGAAGCAGCTGGATTAATCATCCAATTCTATCAAGAAAGTTATTTGATCTTAGAAGTAATCCTGTCTATTCATAAGAGGGAATAAAATCTAGTTCAAATAATGTTTGGAAAGACTTAGACCAGACCTAAACCAGGGCGCCACATTAACTAAAATGACTTGTTTTGTTATGATGCTTTTTAACTCGGGCTGTTAGATTTGTTGCCTTAAAAAATACGGATAATTTTATAGAAGATCCTACAAAAGTCAAGTGCTACTTGCAAGAGTAATTTGGTAAAAGGTCCCTGGGGAAACAAAATGTAAAAACCGCTGCTGCAGGGATTAGAGTTTAAACGCCGAGCACAGGAGTAATTATCCATCCCAAGAAATATGGAGGCCTTGAAGGAATAATGTATGAATTTCCTCAGTTTTTAGTCTTAATGTACAGGGCACAGAGAGAGGAGTGGAGGGAGGTGAGGAGAGGAGGACGGTTGGAGAATGCTCCTCAGTAATCATTCCCATAGTCCTGTTGAACTTGAGTCAGAAAGAGGAAGAGACAGAGGGAGGGGAACACAGGGAGGGAAAGAAGAGACAGAGAGAAGATGTTACCTCGTATCAGGAGGAAAAACCCAACGACACCAGAGAGTTAAACCTCTCAAACCGCACTGACAGAACTTCCCCAGCTGTTGGGTTGCGGTTTTGGAGGTGGAAAAATTAGTGTTGGAATCTGCTTTTCTTCTTTAAAGTGAAGAAAATACACACACTCTGAGTATTTTTACAATACACTTAGCTCATATAAATATGAAGACATTCGTATAAATGTTTGGAAAGAGGAAAAATGTGTCAGATCTCTATTTCTCTTTCTGTACATGAGAAAGTACAAATAAAGATTTCCAACACAGAAGTCAGGAGTGCAACAAGAGTGTACAGAGTATGCCCAGAAATAACATGCCTTGTGAGTAATACTGAGGTCAGCCATTTGTTGCAGTTACACACCATCCTGTAACTGCAGTGTTTTACCACATATTACTCAACAGATGTTCATTTGAAGGATGTTTTTATCATGTGCACAAATCTACCAAAAGATTGATTAAAGTGAGCTTTAAGAAATACGGCCTGTGATATAAAGGTATTCAAGAGTAACTATTTGTCCTACTGACCACAACAGCTGTCATAACACATGGCTGTAACGATGTATAGTGTCCATACAAACATTGCTTTAATTTTATGACATGTGATACCATGACTTTTTAAACACATTTTTTTTAAATCTATGTTTTATTGCATACAATATCATGACATGTAATGATGCCATTTCTTATTACATACTACAGTATGCCTTTATATGTCTTTTTTTGTCACACGATACTATGACACTTTTTATGAAATTTGGATAGCATATGATACTGTGATCATTTTTTGACGTTTTAAAAGCATACTGTACGATGATGCTTTTTTGAACATTTTCGTCTTACTTTGACACTTTTTATGACATTTTTAGGTCATACTATACTATGACACTTTTTATGACATTTTGATAACATACTATACTAT
>JAPZEB010000025.1:20063246-20074201 GCA_029783705.1 Chaetodon striatus | reverse complement strand
TTTCACCAAGATAATATGCCATAATTTGTTGTTGGTTCCTGTCAGTTAATTTAAATCTATTTTAATTTCATTGAAACAAACACTGTCTGCCCTACAAGCATGTTTACAGGAACCATTAATATTCAGCTTAATAATGCAGTTCAGACAGAATTTAAGTTGCTGTATTCAAAGAAGTATCTTTGAAGAATTTACATCTAAATTCTCTATGAAAACTGAGAAAACTCCATCTGTGATAAAGCTGAAAAGTCTAGTTAAAAGATCTAGAAAAAGCTAGTGAGTGGACCTTGAGTCATGATTGTTTGTCAAATATCTTGACCAGGCATGGGACGGTATGAAGATTTTATGTCACAATTTTCCGGGCCAAAAGACATGTGATTCACGATATTATCCTGAACATTAAAATACGATTACAGCACTTGAGATGGCACAAAAACATCCTGGAATTACTTTACCATAGATTTTTTTTTTTAAGAAACAGATCTCTTTAATTGCATCACAGATATGACACACATCATTTTGTTTTTAGTGAAAATCAAATAATCCTGAAAAACCAGGCTCTTAAGTGTTTTGAAATGGCATCATATGTCTGATTAAGATCTTTTGGGTTCCTTAAGGTCGTGTGCAGCCTGTTTTAGTCTCTTTTATTGTTGGCTGCCCTGCAGTCTCTTTGGGTGCTGCTGGACAAGATACTCACACTTATCCTGTGGAAATTCACCATGATCAACTTATTGTGGGTGCATTTTATCATGATGCGAAATAAAATTGGAAATCTTTTAATCCCCAATCTTGACGTTTTACACTAGGTTTACTGGGTTTTTTAAGACTGAAGATAGAGCTAAGTATATCTATATTTATCTCTGCATATGAAATGTGTTATATGAATGAGCTTAGCTGATCTAAAGGTAACTGATTGTAACCTGTGTGTATCTGTGGTCAGGTACCAAGAGGAGCTGCCTACACTCATTTCAAGTCGACCTGACAAACATGTCACTCAGTCAGAGCTGGTGAAACTCATGGAGTGGAAGCTCACTGTAAGCGGTGTCATTATAATCCAAGGAACTTAAACACACTCACAACAAAAGATTTTGTCTGTAAATACTCCCTCTAACGTTCAGTATAACTATGAAGAGTCACAAACAGACCAACAGTTCATCAGCTGTGTCCTTGATCGGCCCTGTGTGCTTTTCTGCAGAGAGGGAAGTTCAGGCCGAGGCTGCAGCAGCTGGTGGCGTCCAACAGTGAGGACACCGTGGAGAAATGTTCCAGAAAGGCCTTCAACCTCCTGCCTGATGTGCAGGCAGCGATCGCCGAGCTCAGCTCCCTGAAAGGGGTTGGCCCGGCCACCGCTTCAGGTTAGCACAGCGTCTCTACTCTGTCTCTGAAGACGCTGAATCGAACGTGCTTTTAGCAAATAGATAAAAGCTAAAGAATTCATATTGATGAGAAGTCTTTGTGATCCTCTTAAAGCACAAAGCGAAAGCCTTCTCACCAAGTGTACACTGTAGGATTGAGCGGCTGGGACTCCCCGCTCTCTGTTTATATAGTTTGTATTCACCTCATGGCTGCACTCGGCTTGGCTTGGGGCTGACTGTCCATTTTGTTCCAGCTGTGTTGGCGGCAGGAGCTCCAGAACAGGCTGCATTCATGTCAGATGAAGCCATGGAGAGTGTACCGGGACTAAAGCCCATCCAGTACACAGCCAAGCACTACACACTGTACCTGGGCAAGATGGTCGAGTGCACTGAGAAACTAAACAAAGGTGAGCCGATGACAGGGACGCAAGGGTAGTAGGTGCATCTGTACACACGTATGATACACTGCTAAATAAAATACTAGTTTATTAAGCTTTTGCTTACTGTCTCCAGGGTCATAACAAAACACAGAGAAGCAGCCTTCAGTTTCTGCGCTCTGTGTATCTGAAAGAAACTCCCACAAACTCTGTTCTTTTAAATCAAGACTTAAAACTTTTCTGTTCGCCTCCGTCTTCTATTCAGTCATATTTTGCACTGCACTGTTACTTTTATTCTCCAGTTTAAAAGTTTTATTCAAACTTTTACAGTGCCTATAAAAAGTGGAAGATTTTATCTATTATTGTGCAACGTTAAATTGAGGAAATTCAGTGTGGCTTTTTTAGAAATGTAATTTATTTAGCATTTTATATTTTAAACCATTTTAGATCACTCTGATATTAAAAGATCTTTTTTCTGTTGATTACTGTCCAAAAAAGCCACATGCGCTCTACTTTGATTCTGATGCCTGGCCTCCCCTCTCGTCCTCAGTGGATCCCCAGCGGGACTGGACGCCCCACAGGCTGGAGCTGTGTCTGTGGGCGTCGACCACAGCCAAACAGCAGCAGCTCCCACTTCTGAAGGATGTTGATGTGAAAGCCAGCAGTGTGGCAGAGAAGGGCTCGGACACCGACGCGGACCAGAGACCAGCGAAGAAGCTTAAAACAAGATAAAAATGATTGCACAGTATTTTTGTTAGATAAATTTGCTTAAATGTTTGCCTGTTTTTTTGTGTTTTTCCAGAATAATAAAGCCTTTATATCAAATACAGTTCACTGACAGTTTATGTTGGTTGTGAGGTATAAAAATGTGGAAAAGCCTACGACCACATTTTCTTTGTTTTTTGCATTTGGGTTTTCTTTTATTAGATAGGACAGATCTGGAGTGAAAGGGGGAGAGAAGAGGGGATGACATGCAGCAAAGGGCCGTGGGTTGGAGCCAGGCCACAGCTGCTGCTGGCAGGGCAAGGCCTTTGTGCACGGGGCTAGTGGGTGCCCCAGTTACCACATTTTCAAGATCAGTTATGCTTAAATGTGAGTAAGCATGATTTAATGATAGTTTGTCTGCTGCAACAGTGAAGAAATTTGTTACCATGTAATTGGGTCATACACCAGCAAGCTAAAAGTCTTCAAAATCTGTCCTCACCTGGACTCCAAATCCAGGCTGAATGATGATGATCAGTGCTGCAACATAATCAGTTAATCTGTTTTTCCTCAGATTAATCAATTAATTGTGGTCTATAAAACGTCAGCAAACAGTGAAAAATGCACATAACACTCAGAGCCCATGAGCATATCTTCAAGTCTGTTTTTTTTTGCTGACCAATAAAATAAAAATATTCATTTTTTGATCCCAGACGAGCTGAAACCGTGAATTTCTGCCTAGAAACACCTTAAATATCACTAATCGATTAATTGCAGATCAATAATAATGACGCTGTGCTTAAACACACGTGAAAAAAAGCAGTAGGATGTTGCCACAGTATTGTTCTTTATTTATATTGTTTCTAAATTAAAGCAAAGTACAATGAACAGTACAAAATAAAACAAAATATATTCATATATATACAATATAAAATGGTTCCGTTCAGAACATTTAAAAAGTACAATAGATTGTGAAATAATTAATGAGGACTTTGATATAAATTATCCATATGTAAATTTAGTTTTTCCTTTAGTTTCCTCATGACCGAGAGAAAAATAGCTTCTTCTGCTTTTTCTTTTTGTAAACGCTGTGTTGGTTCAACCTCTTGTCTGGTCTCAGAGATTGAACCTCGTAAGCTTGGCACCATTTTTTTTTCAATACAAGTAAGCAGCTCATGAAAAACTACCACAGCAGCACAGATATGACTTTTTTTTTTTTTAATTCTTAACCTTCAGAGGGAAACGACTCTCATTTTGAGAAACCACCTGCTGATATTTGCATGACCTCGAGTGGCTCAGGCAGTTTTTGTGTACCTAGAAACTGGGAAACCAAGATGTCAGCGATGTTCTCCGTTACAAACCAGAAAATACACCCTCGTCTCCAGAAAGAAACCCCAAATGCTGTTACAAACTTTATGCTTGTGATAGCTAATCTGTTCCTGATTCACTCAGACTGCAGACTTTACATTTTTAGCATAATGGATCTCTGTTGAACCGTAACAACCTACAAGCATTGGATTCACAGATGCATGTTTAATCTGCACTGTCTCATCCAGTTTATGTTGTTCAATTTTACCGGCTGATTAAAGGTGCAGCGTGAGGGATTTAGTGGCATCTGGCGGAGAGGTAGCAACCCACTGAATAGCCTTCCACACTAAAGTAGAACTTGGGGTTGCCTTTAGGTAATGTAAAATAATGCAAGGCCTTCTCTAGAGCCAGTGTTTGGTTTGTCCTTTCTGTTACCGTAGAAACATGGCGGTCCAACATGGTGGACTCCATTGAAGAGGACCCACTTCCTATGTAAATATGAACGGCTCATTTTAAGCAAACAGACACACGATTACATTACGTAGTTTCAGGTGATAATAAAATAATGAAAATATAATTATGATGAGAGACCATCTTGCTGTGGGATCACACCGCAGGGTTCAATTTCCGCTCTCCTATTCCTACCTACAGACTTCTGGCACCCTTGCTCAGACCACACCAAACTTCGAACTCAGCCTTCATTATGAACTCAACTATAAAACTTTAAAGTTTCGTGACTGCATCTTGCTATCATGGTGAAAAAAGTCTTTTCACATATATTAACATTCAATCTTGGAACCCAACGGCTATTGGTCTGACGATGATAAACCAGTTCATACCCCTATTGCTGTGATGAAAATCAGTTTGTCCTCTGCCACCTTCCCGTTATTAAAATGACTGGAGGTGACCCGCTGCGAGGGTCAATATTTCGGGCCGATCTGGTGTAGCCAGAAGACATCCCTGCCAAGACTTCCTCTTTAATGTGCAAGTCAATTTGGCTGATCTCTATAAACAGATATCTGCATTCATTTAAAAAAGCCAATATAAAGCTAACTCGTCGTCAGACATAGCCGATGGGTTCTGAGATTACATTTTGGCCAATGCATTCTGCCTCTCCACACGGATAATTTACCTTGAGTTCAAACGTGACCACAACACTTCAGATATCAAAATATTGTCCTGTCGCGCACAGATTCAGCATACATATGCAGAATCAGTTTTAAGAGTTTAATAAACACCTGACAAAGTATTCAAACGGCTTCTGTGGTAGTTTCTGCTACAGTAGGTGTCACCAGGACCGCATTTTTTGCCACACTGCCGTGGCTGGTAAATAAATTTTCTGTAACCACTTATCCTGTCAGGGGTCACTGGATTATATCCCAGCTGACACTGAGTGAGAGGCAGGGTTCACCCTGGACAGGTCGCCAGACTATCACTGGGCTGACACATAGAGACAGACAACCATTCACGCTCACATTCACACCTACAGGCAATTTAGAGTCACCAATTAACCTGCATGTCTTTGGATTGTGGGAGGAAGCCAGAGTACCCAGAGAAAACCCACACTGACACGGGGAGGACATGCAAACTCTGCACAGAAGGGCTCTCCCAGCCTGGGTTTGAACCCTAAGTCCTGAGTTACTGTAGTAAAAAATCAAGCAAGTCGAATCCTTGCTATTAATCAAGTAAGTCAAGTCAAATCATTGCTCAGGTCAAGCAAGTCACAAGTCAAGTCATACTCACCAAGTCATAAAGACCATATAACATAAGCTGCACCCAGTGATGGAATGTAACTAAACACATAAAAAAAAAAACAAAAAAAAAACTGAGTCTTTTCCTCTAATGTCACCATCTAACTCGACTCAACTACATTTACCTGACAGATTTAATTACTAGTTACTTTACAAATCAAGATTTTGCACTTGAAAGTACAGCTGGAGCCATTAGTCAGTTAATGAACTAATAGAAAGTAAATTTGCTACTATTTTGATAATCATCTAAATCGGTTTGTAATGGTTGCAAAGCACGTTCAGTTCTGAAGGAGTTACTGAAAACTCAACTCACATGTACCATGCAGACAGAGCTAAATAAAAGCACACAGTGAAGCTCATGATGCTGCTTACATACTGCCATTCCTCTGAGGAGAGCTGTGGGCAGGAGGACACAGCTCTCATAGTGTGGGCACAAATATCAGCCAGCGGGTCCTCACCCACTGCGATATATGCGTCATCATATTTCAAAAACAAAACGGAACTATCTACAAAAATACAGATTTAAATTAAAAAAAGTCAAGTCCTTTCAAGTCATCTGTCTCAAGTCAAAGTCAAGTCTCATGTCATGAATGCCACGTCAATGTTGAGTTGAGTCTTTCATCTGTGTTAGTCAAGCAAGTCTCAAGTCCTCAAATTTGTGACCGTAAGCAGCTGGCATCCAAGAGGAAGCTGTGAAAATAGTGGACACAGCACCGAAAAACCCGAATAGTGAAGCGAAATGCCTGGTAGAGTGAATCTGGTGTTGTCTATTTCTTTCACTGGTGATACTGTTAACAAACAGAAGCCAACAGTACCTGCACAGCATACCTTTAAATTCTCCTTTTGGCAGCAAAGAGACAAAATTGAACATTAGGTCAGGAATGGAAGTGGAGTACTTTTGATTCAAAAGCAATGATTTTGCAATTGTAAATTCACGTTAGGACAAAATGTGTGTCATTCAAAATGATTGACTTTGTTCGTCAATTCAGCAATTTGTCCCCGCACGTTGTTTTGAATGGATTTTTGCAGCGATGATTTGTTGGAGGTCGTGCAAACCTGCAGAGAAACTGAAATTAGCTTCCAACAGTAGCAATACAAATAATTGTGTTTGGATTTTTCATGGGCGTCTAATGGTGATAGAAAAAAAAAAAACCCACACCGCCATTATCATTTAACTGAGCAATTTGATGCCAAAGGCGAATTTACATTTTTTAAACAACACTTGGATCTGGAACAGCATGGGCACAATTCAATTTCAACAAACGGAGATGGCAGGCAGCACAAGTCTTGTTTTCCTTAATGTCAGATTGATTGCTGAGTGATGTTTGGTATTGAGCTGAGTCTGTGCCAAATCAGGCGGCACAGATTGCAATTCAGTCGGGGCAATCAATATTATTTCAAACATGACTCAAAGATTTACAGAACTGAAGAGGCCTGCTGCTGTGCGAGACAGGAAAAGACATGCAACTGACAGTGAACACAAACACAGAAATTACTTTCAGGAAGGAAAAACTGTGTTTTGGATGGTGATACTAAGTGTAGAGCGTTCTGCTGTAGCTGTACTTCAGACTGCCAAAATACTGTTGTGTCTGCATAGACAATATTACATTCTGAGATCTAATAATCTCTACGATCAGATGCTGACTACTGCCGTATCTTAATCCTTTTTAATAATGCTTTGCTCTCCATCTTATTTGCTTTCTAGTTGTCTTTTGATGGCAGTAGTCTGTGTGTTTAGACAGTGCATCAGGTATTCCCATAGATCCAGGTATTTATTTGGCTTTCTTCACACTCCTTGGTTCGGAGTGAGCAAAGTCTCAGCAGCACAACAACAAATTCTGTACACATCCATTGTTTATACAGAAAGCCTCTGTTTTCACAGCCTGTTAGGATTCTGAAAGTTTTCCTGTCTGTAGGAAGCTTGTCTTCCACAGGGGATACAATACATTTATTGTGTTAACAACCATTATATTGTGTTAACAAGGGGAATGGCACTGGCTTTTCATCCTTACTCAAAACCCCACCGACTATAGGGTGCAATTTTAGCACAAAAGTGGCTATGATTTCCCCATTAAACCATTCATCTACGCCCGTATGCTGCAGTTAAAATGTGATTTAAGGAGCCCATTCAATGCCGGCGAGAGAAACTGACACAGACAGAGAGACAGACACAGGCAGAAAGAGAGAGGCATTAAGTGGTAAAAAAAAAAAAAGAGCAGAAGAAAAAAAGCCTCAGGCGTGTGGATGAAGTGGAGGTAAAAAAGAAAACAGAGAAAAGAAGAAACAGAAAGACAATGAAGACTTGAAAGCTTTACAGGACTGCTATTGATCTGGTTCGGAGAAAGAGAAAAAGAGAAAAGAGATGGAGGTGACAGAATTCAATGAAAGAGGAGAAATATGAACAAAAACACAGAAAATACATTTAAAATAAGGATAAGAGCATGAGAATAAATTTCACAACAATGTCTTAAAATTAAGCTCACTAACAGTAGCTTAAATGCAATTCTTGAACCAACTAGCAACTAATCTTCTAACTAAGCTTCTGGTGTAAAGTTGCAACATTAAAACATTAAGGAGACAAAAACAAAAAGACGTAGTAAACTAGAAAGGACGGCTGTGGCCGGTGGACATAACCCTACAGAAGACTAAGTGGATCTGGCTGGTCGGACAGGGATGAAAATTGGGGGGATTGTAATCAGCTTTGATAAATGGAATCGCAACATAATTACTTTCTCAAACTATACCAGTGTTGACCCACAGCCCTCTAATGCCCTCACTACCCCAGGGTAGAGATAGATACAAAGAGAGAGAAGAAGGGGGAGGAAATGAGAGAAAACAAAAGAGATGTAAAGATGGGGGGAAGAAGAGAGAGGGGAATGAAAATGCAGAGTAGGAGATAGAAAGAGAGAGAAAGAGAAAAAGAGGAGAGAATATAGACAAAAGTCTCAGGCTGTAAATGAGCTCATTTACTTGCTCTCATTTCTCAGCCTCTATCAGGTTTTACCTGCTCCTGCGTGAGAGGAATACAGCTTCAGCACCAGCTCATCCCTTCTCTCTCTAACACACCGCCGTGGCAATGAAAACGCCTGAAGATTTGTGATTCTACATTTTGCAGGTTTCATTAAAAGAAACTCGTTATTGGACATAACTTTGTCAGCGGCCAAAAAACTGACTGTGTACGGATAATAAAAAAAATTGTGTATATACTGATAAACACACTTGGATTTTTATGACATGTGTCTTCAGCTAGATTGGTCACTGTCATTAACTTCTGCAGCATCAAATTTCTTTACATTTAGAGAATAAATTGTGTTTTTATGTTCTCTGTGTTTTTATGTTTGCAGACCTCAAATCCCTCTTGCGGGAAGAAGAATTGAACTGAGCTGGATTACATTGATTTCTCTCCATCACATTCAATTGTAAATTCAACAACAGGAAATTAACTTTTTTACTGAGCTGTCAGAGTGGCTGCTTTACTCTAAAATTTACCAGCAGTGTCCACTATTGACAGTACAAACACTTCTGGAATAAATACAAACTTTTTAATGAGGGTCTGGACAGTCAAAATGAATAACTGATGTATTCATTCTCCGAATGAGAAAGCCCGTTAATGAATGCGCTGGGGTATTTATACCGTAAATAACAGTATATAAAAGAGACAAAGCAGAGAAACAAATGTAGAGAGAGAGAGGGAGGCATCTATAAACAGTCCTAACAGGTCTGTGAAAAGACAGAGACGGACAAAAGACAGAAATAGACCAAGAAAAAAATGGTGATTACACTAGACTGACCGCACGAGTCTGGATAAGCAATTAAATCAAAGAATAAATGATGTAATGAATGAATGAATGTAAGTTCTTACAGGGGGTCCAGAAGGTCCAGGAGGTCCTTTGCTGTCCTGGGAGCATGTACAGGCATGAGGCATGGAGGGGCACTGCTCCTCAACTCTCTGAAAACACACATAAATACACTGGTTATAAAGTGCACCTGGTCTGTATTCAGGGAAGAGGTTAGCTGCATCATTTAAAACTTCACCTACGTACACCTGGAGCTTGCAAGCAAACAAGATAACGACGGTAAAACATGCCCATCATTCGCCAGCTTCTCTCATGTCTCTGAATCAGGTGTTTGACTCCCAGCTGTCTGAGCTGCATGAGGTGTTCAACTCGTGACACAAAACAAATCAGTGTTTGCTTGGTCCCCATGACTACAGATAAAATATTTTATCAAAATAAAACTCTAAGAAACTGCACTTCCTTGTACTGAATGGTTTGTGTAAAGGACTGGTGTGTAGACTTTGGTGGGATCTATTGAGATGGCATATAATATTCAGAATATATACATATGTTTTCATTTGCATAAAATCACCATATGGCATATGATTAAAAAAAAAAAAAGAGCCTATTTAAAAGCATTGTTCAGAATGGGTACTTTTCCCTTTGAAATTCTGCCCTTATGTCTTGTAAAACATATGAAATTCCACATCAATTTTTCAAAAGGCCATTTCTGGGAAGATTTAGCAATAACATTAACCTACAAATTGCTTTTTAAACTAAGCATTATTCTGTTTTCATTAGCTTAAATGAGCCTTTCATGTCTACATAGGGAGCAGGTCCTCTTCCACAGTTAGAGTGTACCCACTAACAGAGTGTTTTGCCTAGTCCCCCCCTGCTGTACTGTGATTAGCTAGCACTAACCCTAAGCATAACCTCTTTGTCGTAACCTTAACCGTCTCCAAATTCAACATGCCAATCACAATATGTAGTCACAGCGCAGTGGGGTAGGACTACAAGCAAAACACTCCGCTCTTTTGTGCATTCTAGCATTTTCCCTTCCATGGAGTCTGCCATGTTGCACCACCATGTTTCTGCAGTATCCCAGAACGCCAGTGTTTCCGAAACACATTAATTTATTTGTGAATTTATTTAGTCACAATGACAACATCTGCCACCATGTAATGATTTTTTATTTTTGGAGTTTTGGGACTGTTCATTCGGGGTGCTGTTGGAATAATGTACCATTCTGTTATTCACTACATCACATTCTCAGAGCGCAGAGCCTGTGCTCCGGGCACAGTGAAAATAAAACAATTCATTACAATGGGTTTCAACGTTTGTGGTCACTTGCGTCTGCAACAGCTGCTCCTTTCATCCATTGATCCTATCAATTATTATCAATTACTCGCCCGTGACTCAAAACTAAGCAAACTACTGCTGAGGGAAAAAATAAACTCATGAAGGGGTCCATCTGCACTGTGTTCACATCAAGGACCCACAAAAACCTCAGGGATTTATAGAGGGGACACGGAATGATACAGAGAGATACACACATACACACACACAAAACAAAATAACAAACAAACGCACAAAAAAAAAAAAAAAAGGAAAGTTTACTGATATTGCCCCCATTGTCAGCTACTGCCACACATAGACTCTAATTCTGTGGGAAACACTGTACAGACAAAC
>JAPZEB010000025.1:20038243-20055682 GCA_029783705.1 Chaetodon striatus | reverse complement strand
AGTGAAAATACATAAAGCGGGATATATACTTATGCGTCATAGAGCCTACGCCATAGCCTACGCACGTGGCCTACACCATTGTGAGCATTTATACTTGTGCGGTGGTGTGTCTGTGTCACTCTGCAGTTACACCTCCAAAATACACGTCGGCGGCAGCGTTTCTGTGAAGTGCTGTAAAGTTTAGTTGGTTCAAAACACCCCAAACACACATGAAACATGGCTTAATAGTAACTAGTACAAAATTTGACTTCACTACAACTCGCAGCATTCACTAACAAAGCATTTTTGTTCTTTTCCTGGACACATTTTTCCCACAAATACAACATGCTAATGTTTTTAGCACAAGCCTGTGGCATTTTACATTGTGTAAATTAGCCTAGTGACTAGCAGACTTCACCTCTACTCATCAAAGCCAGGGACAACAGCAACATTTAACAAAGGTAACAGTACAAAGTTTGGCTCCATTACAGCTCACAGGGTTCACCGACAAAACAACTGTCTTATACTCAACATGTTTTCCATACAAATAGAACATGCTAACATTATTAGCACAAGCCTATGGCATTTTACATTGTATAAATTAGCCTGGTGACAAGCGGCAATTTCCTCTGCTCATATGAAGCAAGTATAAATCCCTGAAGAATAAATCACACACACATGACTTAAAATGCTATTTTGTGGAGGCTTTAATGTCTTTGTTTCTTTTCTGTGAAATTAAAGTAAATAAAAGGTTTGTTTCCACTGAGGGAAATGGTTTCGGATATTTGCACTGACGCAACGTGTTGTTACATTTATGGGGAGCTGCACTTCAGGCTACAGGCTAGGGTACAGCATTGAGTATAAATCCCACTTGAGTGATTAATTTAAAAAATATATATATGTTACTTAGTCCGTCTCTCTTTCAAACTCGGGCCTGACTAATGTGGAATGATGTTTGAGTGGAGCTTGCACAGAATTTGTGGTGGAGCATCCTTACTGAAAAAGGGGCATAAATTAGCACGTCCACCCAGGTGTCATGTTGCCATCATTATCGATCAGCAGTGATTGGAGCTTGAGCCGATAAATACCTGTGACATCTGCAGAGTCCTTCGTCCCAGGAATGAATACCATTTGTAACCTCCCCCAGCAAAGACAAAAACCGGATGTTAGATGTTTTCTGTCCAGTGGGAAAGGGGCTTTAGACAGACATGTAATGTATAATACATTAGAGTTGAACCTAAGCTCCTTATGTGACAAATTTAAGAAAGGGTACTACTTTGTGCCCGAGGGAGTCACATGGTGGTTGCCATGGTAGCAGAGAGAACTAACTATTTATCATCATCAAACCAATTATTGAGCTGGACAACCCCGAACAACACGTCTTGTGCATGCAAGCATGGGCACACAAGAGAAGTGAATTTCGTCATGCTAATTAAATATGACAACCTTATCTGTCTTGTATGTGTACATTCATTGGCACATACATTGATAGCTTCAGTTTCCTGTTGCCATGGATCCGGTGTCCTGACTCAAGTCATGTCCTTGATTATTTTCAGTATGTAGCGTGTGAGTGTTAATCACTATAAACCTCTGACACTGTAAAAATAAATGGCAGCTGTATTTCACACAGGCCTTGCCCTTTAACAGCTTCTATAGGGTGGGTAATTACATCCTTTAATTAGGGTAGATGTTTTTATTTCAGGGATTTCAAGCACAACTCTTCAAAACCTGAGGGAAGTTGTTGCACCTGATGTTTTTCTCTGTTTTGAAAGGAACAAGAACATTTTTAAAAGCTCCAATGGTGGGTCAACTGGCAGAAAAACATCAGCTGGGAATCTGCTGTTGTTTAGTGGGATCCACTCGAGAAAGATATTACAAAATGTGAATTCTGTCAGGTCACCGTATAAAGCACATTAAAACCTTCCTTTCCTAGTCTCCTTTCTCAATCCTCTGCAGTATTTCATGCCACTCTCCACTGTGCTCCCTCTTATAACAGAAGTTATAAAAGTAATTTTGAAAAAGAGAAATGACACATGTACGGCGATTAGAGGGGACGGGAAAGGTGGTGGGCAGGAAGGAGAGAGATGGATGGAGTTGTGGTCTCATTATAAAGTAATCACCAAGAAGAAAGGTCAGGTGGCTGTTACAACAGCTATAAAATACTGAGGAGACCGAGAAAGACAGGAAGGGAGAGGGAGAGAAAGACTGCGCAGGAGGGAAAGACAGTGAGTGAGAGAGAAAGAGACATATCAGCCATAAAATACTGATGGGAAAGGAGACAGAGTGAGACGGACAGTGAGCCAGACGGAGAGAGGTGTAGGTGAGATCAACTTTCTAATATAGCCATAAAATACTGCCAGAAGGTTACTGTCAGGAACGAGAGGTTCTGTGGCAGAGAGGAAGAAGAAGGGTGGGAATGGAATGGCCTTGATGCAGTGGCATTATATCATGGCTCCTTTGTGGCTTTCAAGTAAAGCACCAATTTCTGGCATTTAATGCTGATAAAGTCCCATATCTGAAGAGCGCATTGAAATTCCAACACGCTAAAGGGGAAGATGAATTTTTCAGTGACCTGTCAGAAGAATTTACATTAATGCCAGGCAAGTGTAAAGTAACAAAAATAAAACAAGCTCTGACAGATCCATGTAAAACCTAAGATCATTTATGTTCCGCTGCTCAACAGCATTGCGCTCAGTGGCGCCACTTTCGTCTGGACGCTGCATTGTAACACTCTCCCGCATCAGTATGCATCTGTCTGCAGCGTCTGATTTGAAGGATGTGCTGCGCATCTCCAAAGCACCGTGCAATTATGCACGCTTCAGTGTGGGTGCCTTAATTAAATCTTCTAGCATGGCACGAGGCTCCAGCAAAGTGAGAACACAACCCTCTGTCTTTTCTGCACACCAGACTGGTAAACTATCTCAAACAGATTCCAGTGCAAATGATTAGGGAACAGGAGGTGTCCTCAGTGTGTGTCCTGGGCTCCGTGATTTCACTCTGGGGCTGCAACATACTCGGCTTGTTCAATCTTGCACGCCTTTGACAATGCTCAAGGATCACCTGTGTTTGTTTATTGCTTTATCCCATTTATTTCAAAATGCTGCAATACACTCATGTGCTTTTGAAAGTTCAACCCGAACCTCACTTCAAAGGCTTTTTTAATTAAAGAACCCACCAAATTTATAATATTTTTATGATGTTCATGTTTCCTCGCTGTTTTCCAGTTTGTGTTTTTGTGCCAAAATAACATGTGGTTGAACTGTTAAGCAGCTGGATCAATCTGAAGTAATTCTTCACACTAGCCACACAAGCACGCCCTGAGAATCTGAACAAGATAAAGTGTATATAGAGCTTGGCATCAGGATACAATCACACTCAATCTTGCTAAACTCACCTCAAGCCAGGGAGGTTTGTAACAAAGGAGGCTCAGGAAAGAAAAATGTATCGGCGAAAGTCTTAGTATATTGTCACTAAACTGACTTGAAAGTTATCCATTGACAATGAATCAAGTTTAGGTTTATGCTGTCAGATGATGTGCGTGCTGCCATAATGTTAAAGGAGATGTACAGTATTGGAGAAATGCACAATTAAGATTTATTGGAGGCACTGGAAAGAAATGCACCACTAGCTTGACAGTCACAGAATGAGAGCTGATTGATGAAAATGAGAATCATATAACAACCGGCAAAGGCAATGATGTTGAAGCTTAATCATCAAAGCCAGGTTTGCAGCCTGGCAGTCGAATGCTGACATCAGTGCAGAAGGGAAGCCTGCAATCATCTCATCCTATAGAATTCACGGCGAGTGCTTGAAAATGAGTTGTGATGTAGGCCACAAGACCCTTTAGACTGTCTTCAGCAGAAAAAAACAACTTCCTTGGTTAAATGCATAAAATAACCCTGACATATGACATGGGCAGTGATGCAAATGCTGACTGTTCCTCTTAAGTAAAGGTGGAAGTAGTTAAGAGACATGTATAGAGAGTATGTGTGTGTTTGACACCAGTGAAAACAGGTTTGCACCCTGCTCCTATAAACAGTCGACACTGGTTTCCTTCATGGCTGTGAACCTTGCTTACTTCAATTATGTAATTTTCTCGTCTTGAAGGGCAACAAGAACTGTTGCTTTCCACTGCACGGTACAGCATGCCACTACTCATCTCATTCTGTTTTGGCTTTCCATTGGCAGAAGTTACAGATAGTACCTGGCACACCTCTAAGTACCAAATGATTGAACCTGTGCAGACATTCCTCTGTTCAGTTGCTGGTAACAGGATTTAGCCCGTGTCCCACTGAAGATGATGCCACTGCAGTTTGACGCAGTGTTGCTATGTTGATCAGCTAACAATTTAGCCCACTCTCAGGGGGTACTATCTGCAGTAGAAAACTAATTAAGCCTTGTTTCCATCAAACACTTGCGTACCTTTGGAACCAAAAGTAACCCTTCAGTCATGGTACCTAGACATTAGGTACACGTAACGTTTCCTCCGCAAACAGTACGCTTAAATGTGGGCGGAGTTGTTGTCACTCACTGCTCTGTCAAGCACCCACAGTATTTTCTTATCACTGGTGACACAGAGGGAAGTCTGCACCTCGTTTATCGTCCACAAAACCAGGTTGCACACCGACATTTTCAGAGCAAGATAGATCAGACTGCAGTGAGAGTCTCTCTCTATGGGATATTTTAAAATAGCGGGTTTGTGCATTTAGTCCTTCGAACGCAAGCTCAGGGGTTTAGTGTTGCTGGAGTCCACAGGAACAACGTTCTGTGATGCTTTTTTTCCTCCAAGTGGGGTTTAGGATATACAGTATTCAGTTCACATAACCTTGTCAAAATTAATATACATACACGCTTAAAGATCCACTCATCACTAAAAGCGTGTCATCCAAAAGAGACAATACAAACTAAAGTAATGGTCAACGTTGTCACATTGAAATTCAAGGCATGCTGATGAATTCACACCATCATATCATGAATTGAGTAATACTACAAGTAAATGTTCCACCTTTAAAGTTGCTGGCAGTCGGCCTAGTGAATTAAATTATTTTTTCTCCGACTCCAGCTGCTGCAAGAGGCAGCAAAACATCCTTTCATTTCATAATTACAGTTTGCTCATATGTTTAACTCTCCAGGGTACGAACAGTGGTTACATGAGCCTTAAAAAAAAAAAAAACAGCCACAGCTCAGCCCTGAGCAGAGTGACCGTCCTCTGTTGACCAATCAACAGACTGCAGTGTTCACAGCTCCACCTTTTAGTACCAGATCTGTGTGCTAGGTACCTCAACAGAGGGGGGACCAAAAATGGGGACGGTATGGAACAATTCTATTGGTACAATCCACAACTTTTCACAGTGGAAATAGAAAAAAACCTCCTGAACTGACCTGTATCATACTGTACTGCTTAGTGGAAACAGGCCTATTGTGTATACATCGCATGTACTTTGTTGGAGGTATTACATTCACGTCATTTATGTGACATTGATTACATGCTTGGTAAAAGGGGTATGGGATTATTTAATCATCTACTGACTTTTTAAAGCTGTAAATGTTAAATATAATCACAAATGTCCAGTACAACTTCATCATGGGAGACCACACAGAGGTCTTAAAAGGGTGATGAAATCTGCAGTTGCACTCCCACTCTGTACACTCCACTGGTTTAAAAAATAAAATAAAAAGGGTGTAGAGAAAGCAGTGAGGGAGAGTGGGAGGGAGAGAAAGAAGAGGGAGGAGGGCTATCATCACCTGCACACACACTCATCACAGTGGTGTTGACAAGTCAAGAGAAAAAATACAGCCCGAGAGCCACTGGAAAACCACCCAACAGGCTGCACCACTTCAAAAACATCAAAATACAGTCCATCTTCCTTATTTTTGTCTCCTTCTCAACGGCTGGCCAGAAAGCTTCCTGCTGCCTCTGTCTGCTCATGCCCTGCAGAGTTTCAGTGCAGCAGGTCTGAATATTTGTCTGAGAAACTAACACCTAAATACTGTAATCCTATGATCCGGCACATGTAGCCACTGTAGGACAGGCCCTCTGAGTAGGATAACATTAATTTTCAAAACTAGTCAAGCTTACCAAGCCAGTAGCACAGACTAGACATGACACTTTTTACAATTATTGTAACTGCATTATTTTTTTCTTTAAAATTGCTCACATATTCTCACCTATACCTTTATTATAATGATGTGATAGAAAAACAAGCACATTAGCATTAGCATTGACTATATAAATAATACAAACATAATAATATATTTTATCATTTAAGTAATTTTTAGCACACACATATATTTAAGACAAACCTTGTGGAAGCTGCCATGGAAGATTTTTTTGATTTCAGTTCCTTCAAAGGTGACGGTCTGGAAGTCTCCTTTGTAGTCATAGTTGAAGAATGTCAAGGTTTTTCCAGAGTCTGCAGGAGGGGGGGGGGGCAGACAGACTTGGTGGTGAGAAGATAGAAAAGGTTGATGTTCACATCAAGTAAAAACTTGGGTTTTAAAAACTATTGTCTCTCATTCCTCAAAGTAAGATCGGTTTGTCACACCATCAAACTAAATGGGCTGGATAATATTAGCAACAAACAACTTGATCTTTGTGCTGCTCCCTCTGTATTCCATAAAAAACAAATATTCATTTTACTGTTGAGAAAATACAAACTTCATCAGAAGTCTTTCTGACTGGTAAATGTAATAAGTTTTCATTTTATTTCATTGTGATTTTGGCATGAATTCCCTGTCATCTTTCATTTGCAAAGGCCTCTAATATAATTTTGTATCCAGTTCGTCCCAAATATTCTACTAATATATCTGATGGGCAGCAGTGGCAATGAGAACTATGAGTTTGTATCATGTTAAAATAAATAAAAAAAAAAAACTAAGCTCTGAAATTGTCACACTATTATTGCCTCGGTCTGTGTAAAATAAAATATGATGATTTCATGAGTAAAATGCTGATTACTTTGTTGCTCTATAGTCTGTGACATGGCATAAATACAATGGTGGGACAACTTCTGTTAAAATACTGTAAGATTATTGACGTGATGAGCATGTTTCCTTTCTTTTGTTTTAAATTTTAGCCCATGAAACATTCATCCACAAATTAGGGATTCTTCTCAACAACCAAATATACCATAAACCCAAATTAGAATGTCTTGTCCTTGTTCCTTTACTGTATCAGGGTCAACTGGGAAAGCAGAGCAAAACAAAAAAGGGGCGACTTCTCCCTTTCAAAAGTAATTTCAAGTTGCATTTTAACACCTTACAGCTGTGGTTTATTCCATATTCATATACAGAGCATATTGTATATATGATTATTTCACTTCTTTATCACATTAAATCTGTGCAATTAACAATTAAAATTATGTTTCGTGACAGCATTGCACTGACAGGTGCCAAATTACAACCCAATCACCAGAATAAATGCTGGCATTGCATGTTTCTACAAACCATGAATATGTAACATTTGTTATCATGTGGCAATTATCATGTTATGTTTAGGCACAAAAACCACTTGGATTGTCAGGAAAAGATCATGTTTGGGCTTAAATTACCCAATTTGGTGCCACAACCATGACTGAACACGCCACGCCAAGAACTCAATTTATATTAAAAATGGTTTGATTTTTTATGAATGCCCTCAAAAAGCATACCCATCTCCATCATGGTTTTCTGAATTGCAAAATACTATCAATCTATAACAAAATCATATGCTTATACTACATAAACTATAACAAACTATAATTTAACTATAAAAACTATTTAGTTAAACTAATAATTTCCTATTTTCATTTGTAGTTTTTGTCAGATACAGATGTGTAATGATGATTGCTGGGTAATATGTATGTTGATGTTGTCCAATATCAAGTTTCTGTTTAATCATGTAATGAGATGATCCGATTACAATAGCTAGTTTAAGTCCAAAATCTCTCAAGACTGACAAGCTGGACACATCTGCAAGCAGATATACCATAAAAGCAGCAGTTAGACACATTGTTGGTAATACATATATATATATATATATATATATACGCCTAAAACACTGTGTGTGCGCTTCATAACTAGTGACTAGGGCATACTAGGGCTTTCTTCTGGTGCCTGGGCTGCATATTGAAGGAAAACACAGCAGAGTTTTTTGTTTGAAAATGTGTCACCTGTAGATTGGCATCCTGCACAAGCTGGCTGAGCCAATATAAAACAGTCACTCCAACAATCACCAGACAAATAACCTAAATTAAAAAAATCTTCAATGAAAAGGTGCTAAATAAGAGAAGCTTAGTTTCTGAGGCAGGCAGTCAATCAGCTCACTGAGCCTTTTTCAATGAAAAAAAAAAAACCTTCATCTCTTTAGAAAAAAAAAAAATCCTCCTCCATTCTCTGCCTTCAGCTCAACTGGCCATCAAGAAGCTAATTCTGCCTGGCAGCAGCTGCAGAGAGGAGTCGCTATGTGCAGGCTGTTAAGCAGTCCTCCAACACTCAGTATGAATAACACGCTGGGCAATCAATAAATGCTCTTTGAAAATCAAAACAATACCAATAACTTGAGCTGAAGTGCCCTTTATCTGCTTGAGATGAAAAAAAAAACTGCAATGAACAACACAAAGTAGTGCAAAAATATAATTGGCCTCTCCAAAATTAGGTCAAGTATGTCAGGGCTTATTAGGGAGTGCCCTTCAGCTCCTTGAATTTGTCTGTTAGGTGCTCCTCCAAAGTCTCCAGACTTCTTTTCTTTTTTGCCCAGCTCTTTAAAGGCCATCAGACTTTAAGATGAAGCTCAGTTTTCCTTCCATTCCCCTGCAACTTACTCCAGCTACTCCTGCAGATTCCAGGATCATCTATCCCAGCTGCTAATATAATCTGCGCAGCAGGTCAGGGGTCTGCCCTGGGCCTCGTCCAAGTCAGTGTCCGAAACACCTCCAAAGGTTGACGCCTGGTGTGAGTTCACCCAGTGTGCAGTGTTTCTGTAACATCGCTTATCGCAGTCGGATACAAACACAGCCACTGCACCATGGTCAGTCTCATGCAACATCATCCCATCTGCTTTGGCTTTAAAAAATACTGGCTTTTTATCAAACTGTGGTCTCAAGTTACAGATTGTAAAGCATGCGGGCATCAGCACCTCTAAGTCTGTGGTTATGGTGCTTTCCCAGGTTTATAGTGTGTCCCATTCAGGACAGGGTAAACAGAGGTGCTCTGGTATCTTTGATTATTATTAATGATTGAGAATAAACAGGTAATATAAAAGCTTTCTTATCTAAAGGTACGTTATATTGGACCAAAATGAAGTAATTTTTCTTCAGCTGCACGTCTGAAACCTGCTGCATTATGCACTCTCACGAACTGCAGCACACGTCTGCTGTTTGAGTTTGATGGTGAGACAACGGAATAATAAAGAAGCAAAAACACAAGTGATTCAAACTTACTGTCCAAAAGTAGCCCCACCAATGGCTCATTGTCCTTGTTGAGAATTTCCCACAATGCAAAGGGCTCCTGCGGGGTCTCAGGAAGTAGACGGAGCATCATAGAAATGGTGTAGTCAGAGGGTAAACCTTCGGGGTGAAGGTACCTGGTGCACACATGAAAGAGCACGCAGGCACACACACACACACACACACACACACACAGATAGACAGTGAGCTTGGCTGTGCCCTAAAGGCACGTATCCACAGGTGTCTTTTCCAAAGTGCCATTGCCTCTTTTCAGCTCTTGTGAATGCTTTTAGAGTGCTTTCGGCTGCCTGAGACTGTCTCCGAGTGCCAGCCTCTTTTTGATCTCAGAGCCGAGCCGTTTTTTTTTTTTTGTGAGGCTGCCTTCTAGCACTTCAAGTTCAAATTATCTCAGCTTCAACTTTTCAGAGAACTTGTCAATGTCACTTTTCACAAACTGAACAATCACAGAGCAGGAAGCTAAAGTTAAAGCTGGGTGACTGTAAAAAAACCAAGAGTCACCAAAATGACAACATCACAGAATGAAAGACATTATTACAGGAGCACATTTGAAGCCACTGAATGCTCCTGTTGCTGTAAGTGGTTGTATGCATGGGTTTTACACTTGAATTCTTCCCTGTGTTACAGTGCTAGGTAAACATTAACGCCTCTAACCTGCACCTGCAATCATCCCAGTTTTGGTTTTTTTTTCGGGCATTTGTTTCCAGCGACTCCTAATGCTGTGAAGCTTGCTAAATTCTTTTGGTCGCAGTTTAAATCTGCAGTGTGAAACCCATTTGAAATGCAAGAAGTGAAAACTTAATGGAACCTTAAGACAGGACCTTAGCACCTTTAATCTTTTATTGATACTTACCGATTGGGTATGGTCTAATAAAACTAGACACTAATAGGCTCTAAAAGTGTCCTGTGTAAGCAATGAAAATTAAACAGAATTCACAGATACATACAGCAGAATCTACAGTGGATTTCGCTGTTGCTGTTGCACACAGTTTCTTCTATAAGAAACCACAAAGCATAATTAAATGTGTAATGGCTACGTGCAGTAAATGTAAATTAGTGTACTTATCTATGTGTTTTGTTTTTCGTATTTACTGTAAAGCCCTCCAGAAGCTGGTGAAATGCTGGAGATGCAGTTTTTGCAGGTTGTGATTATTTAAAAAAAAAACAAAAAAAAAAACATTGTACAATTGAGCTTCGAGGCCCTAAAAGAAAATGATCTGAAATTGCCAATTTGCTTTTTGTGTTAATTGGCAGCAGGAATTGCAGGGATTAGCGGAAACTGCACGTTTGATACATGACTGTAATAATCTACTTCTGCTCTGAGCTTTCAGTAAATTTCTTTTTTATTGCAGAAATTCCACAATTTGTAAAGACTGCATTCCCTATAGGCTTTGAAATACTTTTTAAAATGAACTGTCTAATGGGCACATGTATTGTTTTTACATTCATTTATCAAATAAATGTGTCATCTAGAGCCTGGCAGCCACATGGAAGTACAGTCCTACAGTGAACAGCTCAAATTTTACAGTCTTCATGATCATTATCTGTGGTTATTAGCAATGAGGGCAAGTACTGATTGTGGGACGTGAAAGATAGCAAGTATAACACAGCCCAGGTGCTCTGAGTGGGACTTGAACTTGAACTTGAAAAGATAATCAAAAACAAAGATAAAGGAAACTCTTTAACATGTTTTCTTTCATGTTAGTTCCCCAGTGGTTTACTATTAGCCAGAACATCAGGACATTTTCATTGGCAGGACTGGCAAATAGTTCAAGGACCCTGTGTGTACTGCTGGCTGATAATTCAAAGTCTTCTGGTGTGTGTGTCCCGCTGACCGTCACCACTCCCCATGTCCAGTGGAGGAAGGGAGAGTCACTTAACAAGCAAACATACATGAATAAACAGTGGAGGAGGATCACACAACCTCCATGAAACACAGATGAAGAGGACCTGCTAAGCTTTTATGCATTTCCTCTCATATATGTGCATGTGTGTATACATATATATATATACATATAATGCAACAAAGTTTGTGTTGTTTATGTTTAAATGGGGCCAAAGCTCGTGACAGATTCCTTTATATGGTCTTCTGCTCCAGTCATGCTACTGCAAGTGTTTACATTACATAGCCTAACATTGCAGCATGTGGCTACATGCTAACTTCAGAAAAACACGTAATCTTGTTTGCTACTGTTGTTAATTTCTTTCTGATTTTAGATCATATTCCAGCTGGTTTAGAAGCTTTTATGGTGATTCTTCATGGTAGAAAGTGCCACTATATTTCATTAAAGTCATTTCCTAGCTGTAATGACAATGCAGAGATGCAGAAAAAAACAGGAATGCAATCAGAGCAGACTGGGCTTTTTGAGGAGGGGGGCTTAAAGAGCTCAGATAGGAGGTGAATACAGGTGTTCCAGCACTGACAGGATGAGGAAAATAAAGCGTCTGTAACATTAAAGCGTGTAAACATGTTCTGGTAGAAACTCAAAACACAAGTATGAACCTGAAAATGTATTATGCACTGTGTTTGCATAATACAAACACAGTTTGTTTCTAATAATAATGACATATGCCTTTAATGGTAGAGAGGGACGCTGTGTAGAAGAAATGATGACAGCATGCGGGCATTTTGATTATAGGTGTGATTTATGTGTGAGAATGAATCGTCTTCAGGGTGTCTACAGGTATCTGACACGTAAATGTAATGCTTTTTTTCTTAATCGAGCAGTGCAGATAAGTATATAGGTGGAAAGAATGTATGTAATCCTGTGCAGAGTTAGAATTACGGTAGGAATATGGTTATTAGAGTGAGTTAGGTTACTCTACATTTTGTCAACAGGTTATGTAAGTATAACGCAGATAGGCAGGATTAGGTTCAGTGGCAGGTTTAAAGATTTGTAACATCTTGCAACTTTCAAGCAGAAGAACTTCACTCATTTTGCCAAAAAGAAATAAAAAAAATTGGTAAATTATATTAGATAAAATGTTTATGGCAACCTCACTAATCAAAATTTAAGACTTTTTAAGGCTTTTACAGCCTAAAAAACAAAACAAAACTGAAATTAAGACCTTTTAAGGACCCGCAGACACTCTACATCTTGTTTATAGCCCTGTGTATTTGTTGTTTGTTCTCAGGTGTCTCTTGTGAGAGTGATCTTGATTTCAATGACACACACAACAAATAAAACTGTCACTGAACAAACTGTCACCCCCAACTCTGTCTGCTGTCACTTATTTTGTATGCTGATGTAGGGGAAGTTTGTGAATGTAAAACTGTGGCTGGATCAATGTGTTTTTTGGCTGCTTCAGGATTACTGTTAGCCTTACTTAACAAGCTGCCTTTATGAGAACATGTACTGTAATCTGTGTTTTTAGATTTCTCCCACTTAAAGTGGTCACACTCACTTAGTGGGCTGCGACACGAGGGCGTCACGGTGTAATCTGTAGCAGGGGAAGCTGTTGAATGAGCCCGGCTCCAGAGAAACTCCAGGTATGGTGCTGTACTCCTTCTCTATGAGGCCAAACTTCTCCATCATACGGAAACCTGCAGGAGACAAATCATCATTCCCTTCATCCTCACCTCGATCAGCATCCTCCTCTTCCTCCATGTGATCACTGTAATTACAATTATTCATGCCCCAACAGTGTGCACCATCATTATGTTGTTATCATCATCATAATTAGCGCTCCATCAAGGTTAGACACACTGGTTGGACCTGTGTGACTGCTGTACAGTATATTATGCATTTTTCTCATCATCTGCACCTCTTACCTGCCATCGTGTTGCCACTCATCAAAACAGAGGGACAAGCTGAAAGACACAAAAGACTCTGTTAGTCCAACGTTAATATTTTCAATTTTTTTTTTCAGGGTTCCCACAGAATTTACGAATGAATTTTCAAAACTTTTCCATAACTTATCTATAATATTTTACCGTTTCCATGACTTTGCATGAGTAGTTAAAAAAGGTTAACATTTGGCCTATATAGCAATCACAGGGTGCAATTGCTGACTCTTAACTCCAGTGAGCTTTTCCCCAAGACAGGCATTGTATCAAAATGGAATAATGAATGAAATGTCTCTATGTCTATACATACAGTAGACACAAATCCATAACGTTATCTGGCCTGGCTACAGCGGACATGAAATGTGTGCCAACGCTGGCAGTGTTTTGAGTGAGCTTTTGGTTGTCTTGATGCATTTCCCCTTCAGTATGGCCGACCAGAGCCATTTCCCCCATGTTGCCAAGGTCAAGCGCTTTAGTGCAGAGCTTACATCCAAGTAGGGTCTGCCATTCTCAAGACATGTATTATATCTGTCGTTTGATAACTGTACATTAATTCGCACGTACTTCCTAGGCAATTGGGGATAAGCAAACTGTTAGCGCTTGCTAACTTGCTTTTTAGACATTCCCGCCCTCAACTAGCATGACATACTGATGTGTGTCATACGATACTAGTAACATTTCAAAGGTCATACAGTGCAGCAGTAGCTTTTAAATTCACAATCAAACATATTTTGCCTAATGTTAGACATATTTTGGGATTTTTATGAACACATTTAAAACAATGGCCAAAACAATGCAGATTTAAAACTTTTCCTAAACATTCATTTCCAGGCCTGGATTTTTCTAATTTCATAGCTTTTCCAGGAATTTCACAACCACAGGATCCCTGTCTTTTTCTTAAAGTGGACCTATTATGCTAATTTTGAGATTCGTACTTGTGTTTTCGGTTTCTACAAGAACCTGTTTACATGCTTTATTACTTCTCCTCATGCAGTCTGTGCTAAAACACCTGTATTCACCCTCTGTCTGAGATGCTCTGTTCTAGCACCTGTCTTTTTAAGCCCACCCCCTGAAAAAACAAGTCTGCTCTGATTGGTCAGCATCTCAGGGTCTTCTGTATCTCATCATAGCTGCACCATCATTGCTGCTGTGGGAATAATTGTGACAGAGTATAGTGGCACCGTAGTGGAACAGACGACCATGTAAAGATATCTATCAGGTGCTGAATCAACTTGCAAACAAAGTAGATCAACCATTTTGAAACAGAGTATTCAGAATGGCCTGAAGCCTCAGGTTTTTGCTCACAGAGGTTACTTTCAAGTACATTTACCTCATTATTTGAAAATTTGGCCACATTTAATCTGAACATCTGACATTCTAACATGACAGAAAATAAGGAAAATGCATAGAAGATCCCCTTTAAGTCATTGTCTCTGTCTCTCCACCAACAAGAGTCCTTTTTTAAGGACCTCTCTGAACTCTTTTTCCTCCTGGTCTCTCTGCTTCTCTCTGTTTTAAACAAAAAGTGTTACTCACTGGCGGTGGCGGCCTCACAGACAAAAGTAATGAGCTGTTCTTCGATTTTCTTCACAGCATCCAAATCATCCACAAAGAAGACATGTCTTTCGCTGGGCTTGCTGGCAATATTCACCAGCTCCCCGTAGTCTGCGTCCGCAAAGCCAATGGCAAAGATGATGTAGCCTGACAATGAAGTTAAAAACGATAATTAATTTCAAGCTTAAAGTCAGTGGAAAGGATTAAGTGAAGTAATGTAACACATTCGTGGAGTTATGAGGTTCAAACTAATGGTTGAAGAGTCTCATGTCCTATAACAGTAAATTGTAACATACAGGACATAAAGCAACAGAGATTGGAGAGGGAGAATGGGGATCTGTCCTCCATCTCACCTGCTGTGTCCTAACACACTAAACTTACTTTATCAACAATAATCAACTTTAATAAACTCCCAATTACTGTTTTCTGTTTGGTCAATAAAATACCCACCATCCATCTGCATCTCCTTGGACACTTTGTTGACATCATCTTGTGAACGTCCGTCAGTGAGAACGACCAGGACTTTAGGAACGCCCCTCCTAGCTCCAGCCTCTGGGGTGAAAATAGACTCCTTCACATGTTTGATGGCCCGACCTGACAGGAGACAATAGGAAACAACCATACCAGTATAGTTACATGTTTAACCCGTATACCCATTTATACTTAGCATTTATACCATCTGATTTTGAAGCACACCATAATGTTGTACATGTTGTGTTTATTTTGACTTTCCAAGTCCGTTAATTTCCGTAAAACTGTAAAATAAACTTGCAGAAACTTAAATGAGATAATTAATCACAGTAATTCAATTGGCAACAGCTATCCCTAATATACTTCACAACCATTGGCTCACTCACAGCAGTAAAGCCTGTGATGCCCAACCATATTCTTGCAGGTGTACAGAAGGAAATTAAAACCAGACACTTATGACTGGGACTCCACTGATTACATTTATGCCTGCGCCATTTGCTGACGCAGCTCCCTCCACCGCCCCCACCTCCTCCTTATGTGATATTTCGAATTGTTGATTTAATGTTCATGTATGTTTATTAGGGGAGGCTCGGCTCTCTCAGCAGAATCCTCATTGCTGCTCACACTCTTTGAGTACTCCCTCAAACAGCAGAGCCTTTTCTGCCAAATCGTACAGTATAAACATTTGTTAAAAATGGTGAATTCCTTGATAAGTGTCTCTGACTGAACCATAACAACGGAAAAATAAAAGCCAAGTGATTTTTTTTGTGAGTACTTAACTCAAACCATCTTCAAGTTTCTGCAAGATTGTTCTCACTCTGTAGTTAAATGAATGTGAACTAATGGCTGCCTTGAAGGAATAACACAATAAAAACAAGACACAGTTCTGCAGATATATATATATATATTCATAGTAAAAATAAAAGTGCTTTACCCTTTCCCCACCACTTTTAGCACCTTCATCTGATATTAAGCTTATTTTTTTCATTGGTGCAACATTATGGAGCAGAGGCATAAGCACCTGGCAAACCAGACTTATTGAGAGCACAGATGTCTTCATTAACAGTCTAAAATAAAATCCTCTTCCCCACCTCTAGCATGGATGTGAATGCTTGTGACCTTTGCTACAAATTTAATGTACCTGCTAATTAAAAAAACAAGTAGTCTTTATTCTTCCAGGGACATTAATAAAATACATTTTCATAATTATCACATGACAATAAGTGACCTAAAAGCTCCTGAAACCAGATTCAGGCCGAGTTGCCATTTGCATTTAAAATATGCCAGAAAGCAGACAATGTCTGATGTATTTCAATGAGACCTGAACACTGAAGGATGAGACAAACATGGAAATGTTAAATTCCGTCTGTCAAAAAGTTAAAATTAGATGAACTTTTGAGAGAGTGCACGTCACCTGCTAATGGACCTAATCAGTCAGACAGATCTGTCTAGACAGCTTTAAAAGGTTTCAAGACCCTCCCACAACAAATCAGCCAATGTGGTTCCAATACATACTTGTCAGTGAATTGAATGATGCCTTGTGTATAATTATGCTTCAAGTCTTCTAAGTGCATGTGAAGTTTTGCAAAATAAAATCTACTACAGTCAGTTCTTCAGCGAGGTTAAAGATTAAATCTTTTTTTTTTCATATTTCTATTGATCTATTTGCCTCCAGACAGCTCTATCAACAGCTGACAATTAAAGTGAGCTTGACTTCTGTTGAACATTCTGATCGGCAAACAAAATGTTGGCATTGTACTTTTCAGCAAACCACGGACGTGTTACATTTACACACTGTTTTGTAGGTTTCAACAATGCTGTGGTTATTGTGGTTAGGTCTAGACACAAAAACAATTTAGTTATGGCTAGGAAAAGATCACCTTTTGGCTTAAATTGCCTATTAAAACAACCCATTAAAACAGCAACAGGCCTCTACAAAACTTCTGCAGTGGTCAGCTGCTTGGCACTTGGTACTTGCCTGTAGGTGACATTTCACTGACCATCCCCTCTACCTTCAAATGACAAAGTCAACTCATATATTATGTCACTTTAGAATTGTTGACTTGGTGCAGTTGAAACATGCAAATGTAACATATCTGTAGTAGTTGCATTAGTTCAGGCAGGACACGATATCAAGCTCAGCTCACATCCCAGCTACATCAGCTGATCTCAAACAGCCAATCAACTGATGGAGCAGCTGATTGA
>JAPZEB010000025.1:20002150-20023621 GCA_029783705.1 Chaetodon striatus | reverse complement strand
TGTACAGCCTTAATACATCGCTATATAACATACAGGCTACACACGTTCAAAAACATAAATGTTTGTAACTAAGGACAGGACTATAACTCAATATATTGGGCATTACTTACATTAGAGGACCTTCCTTTGTTGTTTTTCAGCCAATTTTTTTGCCTATTTCACTGCACAGCCTGATAGGCTCCAATAATAAAATGCATATTCAGTCCCTCTACAGCCTATACTTAAACATATTTCTGTATCATGATGTGGTTGAATATTATTTCAGGCCCACACAATTCAAGTAACATTTTAGTTGACCTAACTATCAATAAATATTTTACACATTCATAAGTTTTTTTTTCCGGAAGTCACATGCGTATTGCAATGACTTGTGGGTTATTAAAGCAGTGAAGTCTGCTGAAGTCTGCACCCCACGTGGACTCTGGATGTCTGTAGAAAGTCCACTTGGGGCCCCTTGTAGACTGGATGAAGTGTGTCTCTAAACACTCCCATACTTTCTGGGAACATGCCTGTAAAGTCCACATTTGGACATTTGGATTTAGCCTTAAATCCTGCCATGTCATGGGGGAGGGGATGGCGTTTAAATAGTTTTGCTTTGTATTTAGTTGTAGTTGCCGTTCAATTTGGTTTATCCCCTTGTGTATTATTTTATTTGACCAAGCCACTATATATGCTCCGTCATGTGTCCTTTTGACAGATCAATTTGTCTAGTTAACACCTTTTTTAGTTATCATATTGAGTGCAGTTATGTTACGTTCACCTCTTTTATAGGCCTAGTTGTTCATTTCCTGGTTTGTAATTTTTTTGGGGGATACATAAAAACCCACAATTTTGTCAACAACTCCTGTGTCCTTGTTGCCTCACTGCCTGGTTCCTAACAGAGGCAAATAGTAACCCATCTCTTGTCTAATGTCTCTGTGTGCACAGCTGATAGGTAAGCAGTTTGTTTACATGACATAATGCAGTTCCAAATTTAAGGGACTCAGTGTGAACAGAGAGCGCCCGGTGTAACGCGATGTAGCGCGATAGTCAGACCCTCCCTTGCTGTTAGGACACAGTGTTACAGTAAGTAAGCTGCAGATCTTGAGTCAGCCATCACATTAAGTCACTCTCCATCCTTTCATTATGGACGTACAGCATCTTGTCTCCATTATTCTATTATCTCCTGAATGAAAGTCTAGTTTCTGATAGATTTGGAGGATTTTAAATTTTTTTCTCCCTGTCTGTTCTGTGGAGAAGTTGAAGGTGAAATAGATGCAGTATATGAGAGATGGGAGACAGAGTATGAAATAGTTGGCTGGAATGGATGAGTTGAGGGGCAGTGGGTTATTGAATATATGTGAATTTTATTATATGTTAGACGCTGACTGTGCTGTGCTTGCAAAACACCACATCTAGAAACATTACAAACCCCTGCAGAATATGCAGGGTTTGTAATGTTTCTTCTTTTGGGGGATTATCCCACAAACATGTATTGAAAATGAACAAATATACATTTTTCACAACATTCTGTCGTCTGTGAGCGGGCTCTTTACCCACAGATTACACTGTGACATGTAATTTCTTATTTCATCATTTTTATGGTTTTCACTGTGGCTACTTTTGGCTGGATCCCCAGCATCTGCTTTACATTCAATTTCCCATGAGCAGGCATTTTTCAGAGAAAAAAATTCAAAAACAAAGAAAATGAATTACAAAGCGAGTGAACAAAAATTAAAAGCCTTAGGCACACTTGTATTTCTGTTGGGTAACTTATGATACAGTACAAACTGGCAATACAGTAATTTTCACTAGACACAGACATTTAGACTAGACACAAGAACCACGAGTGGCCATTAATGTGAATACCAGCTCTCGGAGGTGACTCACTGCAACATTATTCAGACCCAGATGGTCAAGACTGAATTCTAACATTTTTAATTCAGAAATGTTTCCCCATATAATGAGGCATTTGGGAAAAGAGAAATATGGTACAAGCAAACAAGTAAAACTTGAGTTTTTTCTTTGAGATTAGACATTCTCACTGTGGTCACATGTCTGACCTGTGGGTTTGGGTACCGTTGACATTTGAGCCAGTATTTCGGTACTTTACTTTTACTTTCTCTGCTCTTGTCCAATTGCACATAGAGCTAATCTTATGTCTACATCTGTCTGTTTGCTTGTGTGTGGGTGTCTGCCCGTCTAGCAGTGATACAAAGTTATTACTGAAGTATAGGGAAAAGAAAATACACCAGACGGCTTAACTGTCGCAGCAGATTGGTGCTGTAGCAGTAGCTTTGGCTTGCTGGGGAGCTGACAGAGCGGCTGACGGGGCGGGCAACAGAGTGGCTGATAGAGCAGCTGACGAAGCAGCCAACAAAGCGGCTGACGGAGTAACCAACAGAGCAGCTGACAGAGGGGCTGATGGAGTAGCCAACAGAGCGGCAATGGAGCAGGTGATGGAACAGCCAACAGAGCGGCTGATGGAGCAGCTGACAAAGCAGTCGACGAAGAGGCTGATGGAGTGGCTGACAAAGTGGCCAAATGAGCGGCCAAATGAGCGGCCAATGGAGGGGCTGACACAATGGCCAACAGAGCAGCTGATGGTGCAGTGGTTGGAGCAGCTAACAAAGCAGCTGATGGAGCGGCTGACAAAGCAGTCTACGAAGTGGCCGACAGAGTGGCCGACAGAGTGGCCAATGGAGCGGCCAACAGAGCAGCCAATGCAATGTCTAAAGGAGCAGCCAGCGGGTGGCTGATGGACCTCAGTGCCCGGCTTCCTGGCTTCAGGGTGCTTCCGCCTCCTATCTGAAGTTGAACCCAGTGGCCCGCTTCCAGGCTTGGGGAGCATTTTACAGCACTTCCGCCTCTTATCTAAACCCAGCATTCTCACCTAGATGTGCTCTCAGAAACCGACATTTGTCACAAATTTGTTTAATGTAAATCAGTACTTAGTAGTGCTAATGTAATTCAGTCGGTACCCTTAAAAGTAGTGAGTTCGGTACCCAGCCCTACTCACCTGGGTTCCGTCTGTTCCAATCAGATCCAGCGATCCCATGGTGCTGTAGAGGAAACGTGTGATCTTCATGAAGTTGTCATCTCCGATGGACCAGGAACCATCAACCAAGAATGCCAGGTCAGCCTTGGCCTCCTTACACACTAGATGGACAAGAGAGATACACATATTCCATCAATACATCATCTTTGTCTCTGCACTTAAAAAAGTAATTTCATATAGAATGAAGGTCTTTGGAGGACAGGGCATAACTTGAATGTTAACTGGCTGCCTAATATATTCAGACTCAGACAGAGACTGAGTAAATATGCATAGAATGAAGCGCTGCAAATATACATCCCCTGCAAAGGGTAAACATGCAAAGGCTGGGCCCTCAGATTAATTTGCACACTGTAATGTCTATAAGATTAAAAGTACAGTACTCACTATAAAATTAAGAGTTGCAAACTCTTTTTCTGACCGTAAAAAAACTTGTTCTATCTAATGTGTTTGTGTATTTCTCTCTCTCTCTCTGTCTGCATGCTGCTCATTCATATTCCTGGTCCATCGGTTACTTTTCTTCTTTTGTTCTTCTCAGGTTTCTAAATGGCTCCCAGTAGCCTTCAGCTTTCCTGCTGTAAAGTTGTTTTGTGGTTTTAACAAGTTTTCAAACTTCAGTTCTTCGCTAAGTTCCAAACTCTGTTCATGACCATGTCAGCCTCCATAAAAGCCAGGAAAAAATCCTAGCTGTATCTAACACTGTTTATGAGGAAACATGGTTGTAATTCTATATGCAACAAAGTACAAGAGAAGAGCACTGAAAGAAATGAAATCAAAATAAATAATTAAAACAAAAATCTGCTTCAGAGACAAATGCTATTGCATTTTTTTACAGGACTTCATAAGTGGAGCTCTCATGCTTGTCAGAAATGTCAAGTTAAAGGTCAGCTGGAGAATGTTTTGATCACAAAGTTTTATGCGACTGATTCTAATAAAAGCTGATAAAAAAAAGTGATGATATTACTGAAACTTTTTCCACTCTCTCTGTCTGCACTCTCACCACTCATCACCATGATTTTCTCTCTATCTCTGCTTTTATACAGCTTGTCTTTTCCTCACTTCTCTCTGTTGCCACCACTGTGTGTTTCTGATCATTTTTCTTTTCTGTCTCCTCCGCTCTGCTTTCCATCTGCAGCCCCATCTCTGCCTGTTTTTCTCATCCTGCCCATCACTTTGTTTCATTCTCACACTCTTGTTGTTCTTACTGTCCGTCTCTCCTCCACTCAGACACGCATGCACCTTTGTTTTCTCTTCCCCGTCTTTGCGGTTCTGTCCTGAGTAAAGGTTGCCTGTCATTACAGATGCAGGCATCGGTCTGACAAAGGTCAGAAACTTAGACAGAAAGGCTTACAGACGGGCTCAGCGGGTGTGTCGGTTCATGTCTGCGGAGTCTGCAGTGTTCTTTTACCGGAGCCCATCAGACAGGAACAGAGGAGGAGGACGGTCAGGGTAGGAGGTGGAGGGTCGGAGCGTGAACTTGTAACCCTTTGTTCCTAATCTTTCTAGGCTCGTCTTGTTCGGAAAAATCCTCCACAGTCAGAACATTGTGCCTGTCATATGTCATGAGTCATTCACTGCTGCAGCTTGAATTAGTTTTAAGAAGTTTGGATTTCCTTTAACATTTGAGTTTGTAAGTGATTCAATAAACATTTGAAAGGAATATTTATTTTACAATTACTGTAGCTTCCTGAGTTAAGAAAAAATAGAAACTGTGTGTTACTGTTAACATTCTACTTTGCTTCATGTTTAGGGTGACTTGCCAATACAGTATATACTGTGGTTTCAAAGAGTCATGGCAGGTCACCTGTCAGTCACAGGTGCACCTTGTATGTTGGGGCCAGTGCGCATGTTTGGGATTGTTCGCTGAACTGGGTACAAAAGAGAAAGTGAAGCAGAGGCTGTGTGGGAGCGATCAGGTTTACTCTCCTGAGCCTGAGTTAATAAGCAAATAAACCAGGATTAGAGTAGCATATCTTTATTTTGGCAAAGGCTGCAGCCCACAGTGACTGGTGTAAAGTTCACACAATAAAGTCATTGTGGAATATAGTAAACGTCTTGTGGACATCCTGTGTGAGACATTAAATGTTTTTTTTTACTTTTACTTTTTGCTTACCTTAAATTTAACCTCCCTGATTTTGTTATAGCACCCCCAAAGTTCCTTCCAGGTCACTGTTGATATTTTGAAACTAAACACAGTTTACAGCTGTGTAATGAGTACTGACTGACATTACAAAGTTAGTCTATTAAAAATAAACGATTTTGTTTCCTGTTTCAAAATCACTAAGGCTCACACTGGAAGTGTGGTGTCAATCATTGTTTTCAATTTAACAGCAAAACTATTGCTCTGTATACTAGCTTACATTTTCAACATAGCGATGTCCCAGTGAATTTTATTTTATTTATTTTTATTTGTTTTGCAGCCAAGTGTAATCCCATTTATCAGTAATTTAAATGCAAGTATCTGCCATAACAAACCTTGATCACATTTTATATGCCCTTTAAGTGCATTAAAGTTCAATTTTTAGCACACATGCTTGTCAACTGCAAACACTTCTTTTCAAATTGTCAAAATAAACCGACTGTAGCAACATCATAACAGCCTAATACAAACATACAGTGAGAGCAAACATGATGGGTGAAAAATGAAACATTTCATTGCACTCCAAAGTGTTGCCTTAATGGATGTGTGGAAAGAAGCTGTTATTACCACCTCATCAGGATCAGAATCAGACATGGTTTACTGCCACGAAATTTGCTTTGGGAATTTGGTGCAAAACAATAAACACAGTGTAAAAACACCTAAAATATATGAAAAGAGAAAGAAAATTTACAATAGAACATGAACAAATATAATAATGTGTAAAACCTTATCTGTTAGTAATTGTCTGTTTTGAAGGGTACAGGTATGCAGGGATGTAAAAGTTGCTGTGCAGAAGTTCTGTTTGTGAGACATATACGACAGCTGGCATATGCTGAGTGTATTAGTTTACCAGTTTGCCTGCATGGCTTCGTTAAATGTGAACTTAAAAGCATTTCCAGAGCTGGTAAACTATTGTGTCAGGTGACAACAGTTACCATATAAATTAGGGATGCACAATATATATCAATAATGGGACACTTTTATAATTGCGCATTATTCCAATGATTAAAATTAAAGCCGATAAATAGCGCCAATAATACAAAGCCAGACTCTTTTCATTGTCTTAGCAAGGGCGGCATCTACACACCCAGCACAGTGGGTGGTGGTACATGGACCTTTAAACTTGGTTTGTGAGCCGCCAATAAACACTCAACTTAACTAAACTCAACTTTATGTAAAACATGCAGCCCAAAGTGCTTCACATGGCAAAATTGGAATGACACAGACACAAGACAAAAAAATGTTAATGTTGGAACAAACTCAGAAAAAGATGGTTAAAACACCATGGAATAAAACAGAGTAATAAATAAATAAAATTGAATAAAAATGAACATGAGAGATAAAAGAAAGTAAAAACTAATGGTTAAAACTTAAAAATCAAGACTGTAATGTTACTCCACATTAAAAGCCAGATTAAAAAGGTAGGTCTTTAATTTACATTTAAAAATACAGAGAGAGCTCGCCATTCTGATATCCAGGGGTAGCGAATTCCACAGTTTAGGGGCGTAAAAACAGAAAGTGCTCTCACCAGGACTTTTATGGGACACATGGGAAACATTTAAATGTAAAGCAGTGGAGGACCTTACTGATCGGCTGGAACATAACATGACAGAAAATGTATGAATGGAGGGGCAAAGTCATTTAAAGCTTTATAAACAAGAAAAAGACCTTTTTAGTCAACACTCTGCAGCATTCTGGTCAAGCTGTAGTTTTCTTATTGACTTTTTGGATAGTCCGGTGAAACGGGAATTACAATAGTCTAAACGGCTGTCAATGAAAGCGTGAGTGAGTAACACAGAGAAAAAGAACTACAACAAATGCAGCACGCTGTCTAGAGGGCAAACATCTCGTGGTGTGGACGTCTTTCACAGTTCCAGAGGAAGACAACAGAATTGCACCAAGGGTCTGATCTCCGACCTCTGAACTGTTCTTTGTTTTTGTTGTGTTAGCAGTAGTGATGTCAGTTTGATTTGGTTCGGTCAGGGCTATGGAATAGTAAATCATCCAGTTATTAGTTATTTTATCAGTTATCTGCCACATGAAGCAGGTAATTATCAGTTATTGGTATCAGTTAAAAAATACATATTGGTACATCCCTAAAATAAATTAATTAGACCACTAAGAGGATTACCTGTACAAGCGTGGAATAATAATATGAGTGTGTGTGTTTTTGTGTTAGGCTTCTTGCTCACCTTCTTTAGCAGGTGGGATGGTGGGAGGGGGCTCCGTGGTGGGGGGTTCAGTCGGAGCTTGAGTGGGTGCTGGCACTGGACACACACACACACACACACACATACACATACACGCAGGGAAACAAGACAAGGTCATCGATCATGATGGCGGTGACAAGTGGCACCATCATTGGATTTATGTGCCGACCACACACACAAACAGTCAATAAGCTGGCACAATGAGAGACAGCAGTAGCCTGTTTCTATTAACCTGAAACTTTTCTAATCCTCTTCTTCCTCCGACAGCTGAGTCCTGGACTTTTACAGAAAAAGGATTTCAAGTGCGATCTTTATCTACACCCTACGTGTACATGAGCAATCCAGCTGCTGTGTTTTGCCGTTTATCTTCCTTTCCATCTCTGAGTAACAGCAATCACACTTTATCTTTCTACTTTCTTTCTTTATATCTCTTTCCCTTCCTTCTATAAGTTGGGGACAGCGGGAGTACTATTTTCATCAGTCTAGTATCTGTCTGACCAGAGGCTGTTTTTTTTTTTTTTTTTTCTAGAGTCAAAACAGCCCCCAGGTTAAGGTATGCCTCAGTGCCGAGCCAATTACTTTGCAGAAAGCAGTGGGTTCTGTCAAACCAGGGTACACAGAGCAAATCATCCTGGAAACTTCCTCAACCACTCAAGGAAGAGGAGCATACTTGATGAAAATAGATAAAATGATCTGAACAAATGTTTCTTCAGCTTCAACAGTAACTTGTTGGTGACATCAGTATATATGTGTTTGATTCAATTATGAACTTTGCTGTTGATGTGAGATTGTGGCGAATGTCACCGAACATTAAACACTGTGGGGTTTTTGAAAGTTTAGAGATGTTCATGTCAAAGAACCATCTCATTACTGTTACTGAAGTCATTTTCACTCTGTGTGCTGTTTCCCATCTGTACGACCTCTCGACCTACAGTCAGAGACACATGATACCAGTGTATGTGGAGACAGTATTTAAAGGGAACAAAAGTGCATTTAAAAGTACTGCACTTAAGTTTTGAGGCACTTTTACCTTACTTAGTATTTCTATTTAATGCTACTTACTTCTACTCCACTACATTTGTAAAGGGAAAGGCTGCCCCTTTAACAGTACCCTTAACATTTGGCTGACAGCTATACTTAGTTTGCAGATTTCACATATAAAGGATGTGATCATCTTGTAAAATATCACATATTTTTATTATTGAATAAACTACTTAACATTATATAAAGTAAATTAGCCCCACTTCCACCACATAAATATCTCAATAAGATGGAAGGAGTCTCTGCCTGTCCTTCAGTTTTCTTGATAGTCGTTCATTCAATCGACTTCACACTTGCGGGGTGTATTGCTGAAGACCCAAGGAAAGTGCAGTGTCAAGTGCAAGCCCTTGAGATCTATGGGACATATTTATCGGTAGCGTGTTTTGTACACACTGTGTTGTGTATACAAGATGACCCCCATCAACTGTTACACTGCCGAACCGCATACTGGGTTCAGCTTTCCGTCATTCGCTACAGTACATTAAACAACAGATAAAGAAAGGCAGAGCGGAGAGATTGGAGATTTTACAAGTAGCAAACTCAAATGTTTCAAGCATCACTGAGTTAGTTTTCAGGATGAATGTCTTTGTTCTCAGAAATAGCTGGACTTTGATTTCATTGAGGCAATAAAATGTTTGTGTAATCTTTTGCACCCGAATGACACTTACTCTGGCACATGCAATTTACTGTATATCATGGCATGTGTATTGCTCCAGACCCAAGGAAAAGCAGTGTCGAGTATGAAGTTGTTTGGATGATCATCTCTCAAGAAAGCAGCAATATGGAACAGGCACATTTTGAATGGGCACTGCACAAGTATTTATAATATATAATATAATAATTCTCAGTGCATGTTAATGAATCAGTAATTAACATTTAATACCATAATATAATGCCTCTATAATAATGTAGCACTCTGACAGGGGCTAATTTGCATCATGTACTTCTCCATGGACAAACAACTGTTGCTGAAATCAAACTGTAGAGCTTCTTGTTGTATTAGGCCCACAGCTGTCGACTCAAAATCTGTCGATCTACAACATCAGCTAGGGAGTTGGGTGTGTGTGTGTGTGTGTGTGTGTGTGTGTGTGCATCTATCCATCTATAACACTGGTTGTGAACAGAGCTCTCCTGATCCCTGGAGCTGTGCAGTTCACCTCAGCTCCTCAGCTGACCAATGAACTGCAACAGCAGCCTCGACTGAGAGAGATAGAGAGGAAGAGATGGACCACAGTATAGACAGGCAGAACAGGAAGTTGAAGAGGTGAGTCAGACGACTGGCAGAAGGTGGATAGAGGGCAGGGCAGATGGAGAAAGAGATGTGGCAAATAATAACCTAGTCACACCTCACCTAGTCAATATCAGAGTGGGATACTTCAGAGAGGCAACAGATTCTGTTAGGAGAGCTTGCCACAAAATGAGGGACACATAATTATTATAACATCAATGAGCAATGTGACCAATAATTGCATAGTATCTTGATGTAGCAGTTAACACATACACAAACAAAAATTTACACATACATGTCGATGGTTTTTAATATTATACTGTGTTTTACATGTTGAATTTTTGCCATTTTTACTACTTTTGTCTGTTGTCCAAATACTTGCTCAATTTTTACTTTGATGCTTTGGCTTTTCTTTCTAACATTCATGCCAATAAAGAAAAAATTGAAATTGATATTGAAAGGATTAACTGTGGAAAATTAGGTGAGGGGAGAAGAACAGAGAAAGGAGTGAGTGGGCGAAGCTGGACAAGAAATGAGTGGAATAAAAGGGTTGAGTGTGAGTCAAACTCCTTAAAAATGTTGATGGGAGATTAAAATAAATGGGATGAAACTCAGAACCCAAAGAAATTCCACTTAGCTGCCTCATCCTGAGTGCAAAGGCAGACATGAGAACATTGCGCTTGTATATACAAAACATTTGCAACATACGTGTCATGTCAGTGATGGAGACAGAAGGGCCCTCCATCTCCTGCATCTGGGTGTGAACGCTGATCTGGTACTGGCTGCTGGGAGTGAGGTCATAGAAGCACTGTCGGGAAGCACCGCCTCCCAGACTCACTTCTTGCTTCTGACCGTCTGCAAGTAAACAACGACACAAAAATGACTTACAGTGAATCAGGTTCAGATCAAGACTAATACAGTCCAAACAAGCTCAAATCCCTCTAAAACTCCTGTTTCACATTAACTGTGTTCATAGGGCACATTTCCTCTTTTTCAGCCATGTTCCTCATCATATTCAAGCTGGAGAGCTGCTCAGTATAATCACTTTCTTTCAGAGGTGGATACTAAGCAGCTTTATTGGGACATTACAGGTTAGCTGCAGAAGCACGGAAGAATCACTCACTGCCCTGCACAGAAATGCTCAGGTCGCCTGGATGTTAAAACCTCATATGAGAATCAGTGAATAAGCTTTTTAGCTTCATATTTTGTTGCCTTTATTTATCCTAAAGTTTCGCAACAAACCAGGTGACTGTGAAACATCAAACTTCTCCAATCTCTGGCAGATTTATCACAGATGAACGCACCAAAGAGTATGGTAACTAAATAATTCTGCAGTTAAAATCCATGCTGGGCAGCATCAGTACGTCCCCTGAAAAATGAATTTATTTCTTTCCTCTTCTACTTGTCAATGTCCTTTGGATTGCAGACTGCAAACACTTTCGCAACACTTGAGTGTTTATTTTGAGAAGTCATAGAGGGACAGCATTACAGAGAAAAATATGAATGAGAATTTATTTTGGCAGCCAAAAGGGACGTACTGGAAACTGGGAGTGCACATACACACGCACTAATAGCTGCCATTTGTCAGTTTCATTAGTCTAATTCTATTTCCTAATGTGTCTCTCATCTTGGAGAGTGACAAATTCGCTCCTCCTCCACAGAGGAAACAGCCATAGATAATAAAGTTTAGGGAAACAGCTGTCACAGAGAGAGCGCACTTTTCCATCTGAGAAGGTGTTTAAGCAGCTGGTTGGCTCTGCGTGGATTAAACCAAATCTCTAAACTCCAGCTAGAATATCCAGTCGCTGCTCAGGCGGGAGGGAGGGAAACACAGAGATCAATAGAAAAGTACGGGAGGGAGAGAAGATGGAAGAGAAGTCTTCCTCCCTCTTTCTGTCATTTTTTCTGACAGTAAGGGGGAGTATGAGGTGTACACACATCACTTACTGTGCATGTTTCCCTAAGTCTAAGTAGTTTTACTCATGTCTCTACATTTACCAGCCAACACTCACATTCATTTTGATCAACACTAACCTCCAATCATCTGCTGAAACCCTGTTGGGAAAATCCATTTGATTTAGTGTAGGCGTCTCTCTCAGAGGATAGGAGCAACAATAATAATAAATCAACTGTTAAAATCAGTTTATTAAATATATATTTTTTTAGATTTATGTCAAAATGTTTTCAAAATGTTCCACTCTGATGAGCTGACTGAAAGTTAATTCCTTTCACTTTTTGCAGACCTTCTACAGATAGACATCTACCGTACTATAGAACACTCTATTTTTGAGGAACAGTCTGACGTTTCAAGATATACGCTTATTTGTTTTTTTGGATGCAAGTTAGATGAGCACATCAATACCACTCTGACATCTGTACACTGAGAAGAAGTAGAGATAGGAGGTTCGACTCTTCTTACTGACTTAAGTTTGTGTGAGTCACTCACTAAAAAGAGTTGGGTTTTCAAGTGACTCGAGTCATCAAGTCAGCTACCCAGAGAGCTTGGTGAATCCCCCAGCATGCCCATAGAGCATACACACCAGAGACTCTTGCTGGCCAAGTGGCTAACTTCCAGTTTAGCCCTCCACTAACTTGAATGGGGATAAAATAATGTAATTGTGTGTAATTTCCAGACTTCATATATGTTAAAATTAATTGGATTCTGAGAGTGAAATGGGTCATTTTGTGGGGGGTGTGGTGCTCAAAAAATGTATCCACCGTTTTACACCCATCCCTTATCCAATGATTGTGTGTAGGAACAGGAGTTGTAATGACAATGAATGTTCATTCATTCATGGACGGTTACTGATTGTGGCGTGAAATTTGTGGGTGAGTGATTTGTGCAACATGAGTCAGACCTTCAGCTCTGGGCTGGGAGAGTTCCTTTTCGTATAAGGCTAGGTTTACGTAGTAATTAACTTGATACATTTGCACAAATACTGTTAACATACAGTTGTACAGTGGTGCGAGTAACATATGGTCTCACCTTCTCTTCACAGTACGCACTAGCTAGTAGCAGGTAGGAAGATCAGAGTCAACAAGTTAGTCGAGATGAGGACTTGTGAATCCCGAGTCAATAAAAAGAGTTGTTCGTTTTTAGTGTTTGATTTCATGACCTGCACATCACTACAAAGAAGATAGAGCCAGAAGATGATGGGCTGAGCTTAGCGTTAAGACGGAAAGCGTTAAGAAATACTTAACCTGGCCAAAAAAGGACAAAAAAGTCTGCCCTTAAATTTGACTAATTAACTCTACATTTTGTTTTACGGGAAGTCACATGATACATCTGTTTGACGTCTGACTGCAGTAACTTCCCGGAGTAAGCTAAGCTAAACATATCTCAGCCATAGCTTCAACTTTAAGTTAGTGTACAGACACGAGAGTGGTATCAATCTTCTCATCTCACTCTCTGCAAGAAAACAAATGACAGCTGAAATACATGGGACACAGACATAGCATGACAGGTCTGCTGCAGTATGCCCGCAGCAGGGCGCAATCTGTATATTTTTTCTCCTCTACATGCGGCTCCGCGGCCCTCCAACAAGTAAAAACCACATAGAACTGTGTAAAAAATGAGTACAAGCTGCTTAAAAATGATTAAAATGAATACCTCATTGTGCCAGAGGCAATGGGAGAAAGCAGAGCAACCTTATGTTTGTTTTTAGATTTCACATTAAAATAAATCAATCAATTCAATGCACCCCGTTGATCAAACAAACTAGATGATTAATTCAGTGCCACTTAATATAGCCTACACTTCAAACCCTGCATAACCAACTGCTTTATCACTTGTTAAAACTCCATACACACACAGTGAAGCTGGCAGCAGCCACAAAGAGTCTGTGTTGCAGGTAAAAAAAAACCCAGTTTCACTCTGCCTACATGCCATGTTGAATCTGTACCCCATGTGTTTTGGTCGTAAGTGTAACACTTTAATTGTGGGAAATGGGGATGACAAGAAAGCTCTTTAAGCTAGAAATGACCTCCAGTTGGTTATTTTGACCACAGTTTGTATAAATATCAGACTTACGCTTTATTAAGTGCATTACACGACATTTTATAGTGCCAAAGAGAAAAATGGAGGCTTTGCGCAAAATTACCCTGTCTTTTTCCAGAGCTGTCTTTGACATCATCTGCACCAACATAGTGGTCTCACTGAGACGAATGAGGAAGGCCACATTTTGGCATTTTGGCCACAGAGCTACCATTGTGAAAACCTCATCCTGTAAGCATTGATGCAAGTAGTATTATTTTTAATATCAACTGAAAGCAGAAGACTTACATCCTGTTTTTTATTGAGGTATTTGTGTAAGTGAAAAACCATCTACGCTGCATCTGGTTCTGCTTCCCATGTGACCCTTTGACGCATGCTGACATTTAAAAAATAAACATAGACAAAAGGTTTTCTCATGGAGTAATAAAAAGAATGAGCGGAAATCCAAATGTCAACAGGTTCATACAGCAAGTAAGACCTAACTCTCTTACCGAACAAAGAATCTACTTGTTATTTGCGATAAGTGGATGCATAACGTACACAAACACAGAAAAATATCTTTATGTCTCTGTTGACACAGTGACAGCATGCTTGATATTTTGTAAGAGTTTTTTACACTAGATTTTATATCAACCCATGCTGCAAAACTAACTGCCCTCCGAGGACAAATAAAAATAAAACTTGAAGTTGTTCACTGTGAGTGGACCAGCTCCAAAATACTCTCTTGTCGACAGCACATATTGTACAATGGCTTTATTAAGGTTTTTATATGTTAGACATTGATTCAATGAGTGAGGTATAGATTGATTTTTTTCAATAGATTTTGGTGGATATTTTTCCTTCTTTTTTATTTCTTATTTAAGACTTTCTTCTTTCCTCCTTCCCGCTCCTCCCCCCCCCTTTTATTAACTGTATGAGCTGAGCATTAAACACCTTCTAAAGGTCACACTTTGTGTCTCTATTCGGTTTTTTTTCTGACACGATGACATGAGTAATTCTGAAAGCGGTTTCCTCCCATGTTGTTCATGTGGGAGAGGCCTTGTTCATATCACATCTCCCTTCTTTTCTGCAAAAAGAGAGATTTATGAATATCCTTTACAATGTGCACCACTACCTTGTGAAAATGATGAAATATGTAACGCTTATTTCCTCAGAGGCTCATATCAATATGAATCCAGATGACTGGGAAAGGTATATATGACCGACACACATGCAACCATCCAATCAGAGAGCTGACTTGTCTTTGTGTTAATAATAAATGGACTATTTCCCCAAAAATAGACTGTAAATCTATTCTGAATCTGGAGTTCAATCCAGCCACCTCACCAAATATCACAACTCTAGTAAAACTTCTGATTTAGTGCCTGAATTGTATTCCAGTCACTTAGCTGGCAGAAGCCTTGTTTCTCACTACGTGGAATGCTGAAACATGTTGGGATGACTGAAGGTGCACGCCGAAATGTTGGTGAGAACAGCTGTCGACTGTGACCTTGCCTGAGTTCTAGGATTACCGCTTCCAAAAACTTAGTCTGAATTAAACTTTTGTGTGGAGTTATTTAGTTTCTCTTAAAACTACAGTCAAAAAAAGGTGTGATCCAACCACATTTCAGCAAGACGATGAAGTTACACTTAATTTGAATTTAAAACGTTTAAGTCAATCAGGTTACTGCTTGGAGTGAGCCGCCTGTCTGTCACATTCTCACACGCAAACGCAAATTAATGAAGGCACTTAATCAAGAAATGAACTCAGTTTTTCAGCACATTTGAGGACAGAGATGAGGACTGGCACACACACATACACATGGATAACCACATATCCAAACACTGTCACATGCTCTCATTAACGGTAAATGTACTCACTAAGTGTAGACTGTATGGAGACTCTGTATAACGTGGCATGTAGAAGAGGCTGCCATTGGACACACAGGCTGTTGGGACGTATCTGGTAGGTTGACAAGCCAGAGACACCGAGGTACACTGGAGATAGAAAGACAAGCAGATAAATAAATGACAGAAAGAACAATTAAAAAAAAATTAAATCATGAAGCGGAACATCAGTTTAAGTTCGTAACCCTGCTAACACTGGATTATGATCCTTTTGAATGGCTTAAAATAGTGCGCATGGGAATGTAAGTTATAAATGTTTAACAGTATAAAAAATGTTTTTCTTTTTTTCTTATTGTCTCTTTGTCACTTGTTTTTTAAGAACCCTCCACCACCCAGCTCCTCCAACCTCCAGACGACCCAGGATTTCAACTGGCAGAGACTAATGCCGCATCTCCACTGCACGGTTCAATTCGTCTTGACTCACTTTTGGTACCAGGTCCTTTTCTCTGTTTTGTTTTCCACCGCAGACAGTACCCCCTCAGCGAAGGTAGGATTCTCAGCTGATCGCAATAGCGACGTTGCATGAAACTGAGGTGACATCATCTTCAATGTGATACTCGCTGAATCCTTTCATTGGCAACCAAACAGAAGAACATCTGCAATTCATCAACTGTATGGTGTAGTTTTACAGGCTGCCACTTTTAAAAATCTGGGTCGAGTGACTAAGAACATTGTGGTTGCTAATGACAATAGCTTGGCTGTTTCAAAAAGATAAGATTGTGCAGGTTGTCACACAAGTTACGATTCTAGTGATGATTCTCTCTGACCAGTCAGTAGTCTGCAGTGTTTTAACCAACACATTCACATTTCGACCTTGTCACATATCTACGTTTGGTCATGGACTTTCCATGTTGAGATATGACATGCAAGGTACCCTGGGTGCGTTGGTTGTCGACATTCTAGGATGCTGTGTCAACTTCAGCATGTTACATGCACTGTCTGTTTTCAAAACAGTTTTTTTTCCATCAACACAAAAACACTTGTGGTTACATTTTGTAAGCACATGCACGTGGTTGGGTCAGGGCTAAAAGAGCAGGGTTTGACTTTACAATCTTAGTTTCCAATCTTTGGGGGAGCAAGCCTCTGGGGTAACAGTCGGCGGTTGTTGGACGTACCCACCACCTCTCCCATCGCACCTACTTGGACTTCTGCTGGCTTAAGTTTTGTTGGTGTCCCACTGTGTTTCCCCCTGATGCAGCCGGTGGCCATTAATCAATAACGGCATCAGGCTGTGGATCATGCCAACATAAAAGGACGACTTTTTTGTCTGTGTCTGACGCTGAAAGTCACTGACCAAGCGCCGGTTTTCAACGACTTCTGAATGAGAACGGGCTGTCTTAACTCCATCATCTAGTACGGTCTCAGCTTGCTTGAAGCTTCAACCAAGGTGGTACCAAAAAAGTAGCACATAGGGTAGAGCCATGTTGTACCATACAGTGGAAATGTGGCTCACTCACATAAAACAAACTAAACTCATCAAGAATTCTTTGCATCTTCATACAGTAATGGTACTTCCAAGTCTCTCCTACAGCACAGTTAAATTGAAACTCATTTTGCAAAGATGCATCATTACAAGTAAACTAGTTTGACAGTAATGTGGTCAGTTTGGTTGTTAAGAGAGTGAAATGGCTTTGCAGAACTTCATGAACACACTCGGTGTGTCAATACAACTTTGACTGACTGACTGAATATAGTGGAAAAAGTAGTGTAGAACAGATTCAAAATGTTTAATGTTCAAAACTTTAACATCAGGGTAAGCACTGCATCAAATTAACAAGTGGCGCTTGAACATCAGTGTGTACCATAGAGTATATAACAGTGCACCATATAAAATGGAAATACATCTACACTAATGGTTCCTGTTACAACTTTCAGCTGCGTTGATGTTAGAACAAATCGCAAAGCAACAAAATTAGTTAGGCTTGGTGTTTAACTGTCTTGTGGAGAAACAATGAGGCATGATGCAGCAAAATGCAAAACACCACAAGCAATCTGAATAGCTGAAGCTTGTTTGGTAGTGAGATTTCAGTGTACCATAGGCAAGCCAACCTCCCAGGAGCCACTTTATTCTCTCTCTCTTTCTCCATTCTCTCTCTCCATCTCTGTGTCTCTCTCTCTCCTCCCCTCCCTCCCTCCCTCGTTAACAGAATTTGCTGATAGTATAAAAAAACTTGGCTCTAACTCCTGTAAATGGATATTTTATACTGGGACCATATGGCAGGTGCCTTATTTTAAATACTAGTGAATAATGCATATGACAACCCATCATTTTATTCAATAAAATGCAAAGATAGAAGACACAACCTCATTTTAATACACAGACATGCAAAATGCACACCGGCATGCACAGACTTACATGTCAGCACATGACTACGGACATATGTTACCATGCACAGATACACGTGTGTGTTAAAACAACAAGAAACTGTGTTAGGTTGGCAGTTCACTCAAACAAAATCAGTGTTTGCACAGGAAAACAGCGGGTTCAGGACCAGCATGAAGCTCTGTATTTCTGCTTGATGGCTGTGAGTGCATGGGCTGGCCAGACAAACTGGCAAAATCATTTACTGCTCCCAGTATACTGTTGACTGCAACAATGTTGGTTGTGGGTAAAACATGTTTGTTTTCTTCCACGGTTTGGTTTTAGCTATTAGCTAATGAGGTCTGGACCACAGAAACTTTTTTATAGCTCAGTGCGGATGAGACTGAGGTTCTAGTTGTTGCTCCAGAAAAGTTGTCCTCCTACTTATGCAAAGTATTGAGCCTTTTTCCTCTGCTGCTCACTCAAACCTGCGTGCTCAGGGGTAATATTTGATCAATCTTTGACGTTCAATACCAATGTGAAGCAACTGACCAAATCTTGTTTATTCCATTTGAGAAATATAAGTAAATTGAGATCTTTTGTTTCAACTGCTGAACTGGAAACGATTGTACATGCCTTTATCTCACCTCGCTTTGACTACTACAATGCACTTTTCACCTCATTTAGTATGTCTGCCCTTGATCGTCTGAAAAACAATCCAGAATGCCGCTGCAAGACTACTAACTAGATCAAATAGATGGTCTCATATCATCCCAATACTAAAATCTCTTCACAGGCTCCCTGTCACATACAGCATCCAGCTCACATTTGTCTTTCTTATTTATAGAGCATGACACGGTCAGGCTCCTGCTTATGCAGCCGAACTACCTCACTTGCATTCTTCAGCTCGTACTCTTTGATCAAATACATTAAATTTGTTGTCTGTTTCTCCTACCTGCCTGAAGACACGTGGTGGCCAAGCTTTTGAGGATATAGCACCTAAATTTTGAATGCTCTGCCTGCTCTCTTAAAGTCTGCTGACTCTGTGGCTTCTTTCAAAAGCCAGCTAAAGACACATCTCGTGAACAAACCCTGAGATACTTGAACTCCTTCGCTTGAGGCTGGAACTCCCTCCCAACCCGGAGGGGGTAATCCAGCAGAGGACCATGGCCTTAGACTTGGAGGTACTTACTTTCATCCCAACCGCTTCGCACTTGGCTGCAAACCACTCCAGTGCGTGCTAGAGGTCACAGTGTGATGAAGCCAACAGAACCACATCATCGGCAAAAAGCAGATATGCAATTCTGAGGTCTCCGAACCAGACCCCTTCCTCCCCCCGGCTGCGGCTTAAGATCCTGGCGATGAATATTACAAACAAAATCGGAGACAAGGGAGAGCCCTGGAAGAGGTAAACATCCACTGGAAAGCTTTCACTTTACTGGTCCATCTATGTCCCAACCCTCACCTATGGTTATGAGCTCTGGGTGGTCACCAAAGAATCAGAATGCGGAGACAAGTGGCCAAAATGAGTTTCCTCCGAAGGGTGGCTGGGCTCAGCCTTTGAGATAGGGTAAGGAGCTCAGAGCTGCTGCTCCTTTGCGTTGAAAGGGGCAAGTTGAGGTGGTTTGGGCATCTGACCAGGATGCCTCCTGGGCGCCTCCTGTTATTGGTGTTCCAGGCACATCTAACTAGTGGGAGGCCATGGGGCAGACCCAGAACACATAGGAGGGATAATACATCTCATCTGGCCTGGAAATGCCTCGGTATCCCCCAGGAGGAGCTGGAGAGCGTTGCTGGGGAGGAACGCATCTGGAGTACCCAGCCACGGATAAGCGGTTATAAATGGTATGCAAAGACACACCTGTTTAGACAGGCGTTTGGGTAACTGGTATGCACTTTTAACTACATGGCTCGGGTAGTCACTTTATCCTCTATGTTTTCTTGTATACTATATATTCCCTTTGTAAAACACTTTATGAACTATGTCTGGAAAAAGCACTGTATAAATAAATGTAACTTACTTACTTTATCTACTTTAGGAAAGCTTTGATTTTATTTCCTGTTTTCAGAGACATCTGAGACACTTCTGAGGATACTACTAGGCTTAAGCTGAAGGATGCAACGCCAGTTTAAACGCAGAGAAAAAATATGAAAATGACAACATAGAAAGATTAAATGAGAGAAGGTGAAAGTATAAGATAAAAAGTACAAAAAAAAGAGGTTACTGAGGATGTGGTGGTCATTTAATTATCAGAAAGGTCAGAATAAAATGATTACTACAGATATAAGCCATGGTGGACCATATGGAGAAATTGCAATCAGTTAAAAAAATACCTGTGTGCGTGTGTGTCTATGACTGAGGCTACCTCCAGGGACACATTTCAGACTAAAAACCAGTTAATTGGAGACAGTTTGTCCAATTGAGGACAAAAGGACTGTCTCATCATATAATCCTTTCACAGTCAAACTTTTCTCACTTTCTGAAAAAAAAAAACCATTTGGTTTTAATTTTTTGTGCTAATTCTACAACGTTTCTGAAGACCAGGTTGACCGAGCACCCTTCAGTGGTCCCGAGGAAAACTAATTTTTACTGTACAGCTGAAGTGCCAGCACCTCAGTACAAACTGCATAAAACTTCATTTGGGGGAAACAGTTTCATTTCATTCAATGGCCCTCCAGGTACCAATAATTACCTTTTTATGCTACATGCTAGTATGTGTAATTTATTGGTGTAAACATGCCAGCTGGCTCCCATGGTAAGGCTGCAATGAATGCAGTGTACCCGGGGAAATATGTTACTGTATCTCCCTTATTAGAATGACAAATGACTGAATGCATCCACCTTAATAAATCAGAGTTCCTCCAGTGGAAAGTATATGGACAATGAATTTAAATACGCCCTGCGTAATATGGGAAAATGTGATACATCTGAAATGCATATAAGGTTGTAATATGCACAGTACTGTATGTATAAAAATGGGGCTTATGAAGAGCCAAGAAAGTCTTATTAAATTTGGTGAGTTGGACAAAGAGGCACGAACCTCAAGTGCCACACCAGGGACAGAGTGTAAAGTTTAAATATGGAGGCTGATTAATCTACATGTCAATGCCTCATATTTCATCTTTACCTTCTTATGAAAGCATCTTTCATTATGAGAACTTTACAGGGACAGGAAGGCGTGAGGGACTTGTCACTCATCTTGCAATTGGATGATTAAAGAACAGATTGAGGACGGCATATCACTGCAGCACAAATTAATTTAAGAAAAAATCTGGGTATCCAAATAAATACCCTTTTAATTGCTGGCAATGTTTTAAGTGATTAATCCCTCCGTGTTTAGTCTTTACATTTTATTTCTCAACATTTTTTCTATGAAGTTAAAGCATTTTCGGAGAAAAAAAATCAAATTCTCTTTTTGCTGTGTGCATTAACAAGCATGAGAAATTTATAAGCTATTAAAATTAGAGTATGTTTGTTTTCATTCCATTTCGATGCTCCGCCATTTGGCGAGTCCCTTCTGTCCAATCAGACAGTAAGCCCAAAAGACAACAGTAGATTTTAAAGTAAGGAATGATACATCAGTTTTCTGAAAACCACACACACACACACACAGAGAGAGAGAGAGAGAAAGACA
>JAPZEB010000025.1:19992037-20002087 GCA_029783705.1 Chaetodon striatus | reverse complement strand
GTTTTCTGAAAACCACACACACACACACACAGAGAGAGAGAGAGAGAAAGACAGAAAGCCAAAAACTTACAACGTAAATGTTTGGTGATAGACAGTGAAATAGCATTACTCTGAGAGCCTGCCAGAGTAGCTTTGAAAAAAAATACATATGTACATGCATGCACATGTGTCTCTACACGACATACACGTTTCTCTCACGCTCTCCCTCTTGCACTTCCTCCCTCTCTGACAGTCTATTTGTTTTAGATGTGAGAGACATTAAAGCCTGCATTAGGTCTTACTGCACCTACTGATACCAAATCTATATGCAAAAAGGATTGTTCTCACTGGCTGACTGGGAAATATTAATATCCTTCTATCTGTCTGTTTGCTAAAGTCTCAATGGAAATTAGAGTGTATGGTATCAGCAGGCAGTTAATATGCATGTTGTACCGCATCCACTTTCCTCAAACTAGTTTGCTTTTCTCCTGCTGCTGCTGCCGTCCCCGTCTAATAGTCACATGGACAATTCAGACTGAAAACTTGAGGTGATGATGATGTCCCCATTAGGGCTCATTTTGGAAATGACTCATTTTAAAATTTAGTCTGACTCTCCAAAAGTACATCAGGTTTTCATAAATGAAAGCTCAATTTAAAATCGCATTTGGGATGTCACTTTAATAACCCTCACTTTTATTATTAACCTCAGCAAACTTGTCTCAGCAAACTGTGAGGCCGCCTCTACTGTTTACAATCCTGCCAATACAATGTCAACAGTGTCAGTGAGGAGGACAGTTTCATTTCTATAAAAGAAAACGTGAAGGGTTTATTCCACCATTGGACATCATATCCACCAGTTAATACCTCTCACAACAAAGTGTGAGTGGTCTTTACAGATGATGTATGATAAGGATGCTTACATGTCTTGGCATTCGCCAGCAGTGGTTCACTTTGTCCAGTTGGGTACGAAGCCGTCACTTGAACACTGTACTCCGTCCCGCTTTGTAGATTTAAAAGCAGCATGGAGTTCACATCCTCTCCCACTGTTGTCTCCAAAACTGGTCCTGGAACTGAAAAAGACAGACACATGTATACAAGATGGAGAATGAGAAAACACACTACAAACCAAATCCAGTTTTTTAAAGGACTGATTTCATACTTTGCAAAAATGTTTTAATCCTATTTAGGAATTAAACTTGGTGGGTTAAGCCCTGTACATTGTGCCCCCATTATCCAAGATAGTATGACATTTTCCAAACACTTCACTTTATCCTCATCGTACAATATTTTTTGTAATTTAGTTAAACTTCACATAACCAGGGGTAAAGGCTCACTGAGAATAAAAGTCTCCTTTTCAAGAGTGGCCTGGCCAAGACAGGCAGTCACACAATTGCAGACATAAAAAAACAAAAAACAAAATGAGCAAGAACAAATTACAGAATTTCAACAAATAAAAAAAAAACATTCTCAACATCTACAGTAAAAACGTGCCTGCCTCCAGGTCATTTAGAATTACTTTAAATGCATCCAATAAGACCAGCTCCCAAGGTCTCAAGTTATTTTGCAACTGATCCCGAGCTGATGTAGCAATATTCTTAAATGCCCTTTGTCCCAGTTCAGAACGGACGTAAGGGACAGTAAGTAGGCATAAGTCCTGGGAGCAGAGACATAACTTCCCATACTTTTATGTAGGATGCAGATCTGTGGGTAAGAAAGGAAGCCTTATAAATAAGAATATGCCAATGGTTAAGTCTATGCTTGGACAAAGGAGACCATCCGACCAGCATACAGAGAGCAATGGTGAGTAAGGGTCCATGTAAGTTAAAAACAGGGCACATACACAGCCAACAGAACTGTTGGCTTCATCACACCATGACCTCTACTAGGGCAATTTGCAACAGAGTGTGAAACGGTCAAGATGAGAGTCAGCACCTCCAGATCAGAGGTCATGCTTCTTTGCCAGAAACCAGTGAATTGCCCCCTCCAGGTTGGGAGAGAGTTACTGCCTCAAGTGAGGGACTTCAAGTATCTCAGGGTCTTGTTCACGAGTGAGGGTAGAATGGAGCGTGAGATGAATCTGCACTTTGATGCAGCATCTGCAGTGATGCGGGCACTGTGCTGGAACATTGTGGTGACGAGGGAGCTGAGCTGGAAGGCAAGGCTTTCAATGTACTGGTCAATCTACTTCCCAACCCTTACCTATGGTCATGAGCTCTGGGTAGTGACTAAAACAATGAAGTCACGGACACAAGCAGCCAAAATGATTGTCCTCAGGGGGGTGGCTGGGCTCAGCCTTAGAGATAGGGTAAGGAGCTTGGACATCAGGAGGGAGCTCGGAGTAGAACAGCTGCTTCTTCATGTTGAAAGGGACCAGATGATTTGGTTCGGGCATCTGATCAGGATGCATCCTGGGCAATCTTTACAGATTCATCAGCCTCATATGCCTCAGCAGTAAGCAGCCTCAGAGTCAGCAGCCACCACCACCAGTGTATAAACTCCATGGGGGGATTTATCTTGCTGCTGCTCAGATGTCTCTTGATCACAAAATATCTCCCTCTGGTGTCCAAGCGTCATCTGTTAATCTGTACACTCATATTCCCTATTAAACATTATCTTTACTTCATTCCTCTGTCTCTCCTGATTGAAATAAATGCCGAGACTAAATAGCTCTGCACTGCAACACAAGAACAATTCCCTTTCTGTATTTTCAGGTTCCCTACATGGATCATCAGCTGGTGAGGATGGTGACTTTTTGCCTGGGACATACAGCTGTAGCCTAAATCGTCTGACATGATTCATTGTGTGTGGCCAACCAACAGTTGGAGACGGCATTTTCAGCCAATTCATGGAGCTATATTAACGCTTGCTTAATTAGCTAGCTACAGCTGATAAAATCTGCCAGCGAGTTGTTGCTTCAGCTGCCAAAATCAACTGTTGCCATGCCAGACATGAAAGACTGCGTTTGTCTTCCTCTGTCTGAAATCAACAACCCATTGTTTAAAAAATTAGTAAGAACTTTGAGTGATAAATTTGTCACCAGTATCATAGTGAACTGTATTACAGTTATCTCATACATATACACACACACCTGCACAGCATACATGAATGCATGCACTCTTACAGAGCCTTACTGAACTACTGTATGGAGCTGGCTGCACTGAACAAAGACATCCAGAAGTGTAAAAACACACATACACACACATACGCACACACACTCCTCTAAGCCAGTAAAATGAAACATATATAAAACAATAACTACAAACATTATTAATGCAGCTTTTCCAAACCATACAAAGTGTTTTGCAAAATAATAATCCTGCATGCATATAATAAAGGGCTTAATAATAGAAAAGAAACAAAACCAAAACAACAAGAAAAATAAAAAAGCAGAAATAAAGGAGGAGCAGCAATTATCTTTACAGCCCACCCACTGGAACACTGTTTAACAGGAAACAGACTGTGTATATTTGTCTGTGTGTACGTGTGTTTGGAGGTTTGTGTGTGCATGCGTGTTATGTATTTGCTACATTCACTGGGTTGAAATTTACACTGACTATATTGTAGCTGTATCTCTCCCTCTCTGCCTGTCTTTCTGTCCCTCTCCATTTGTAGGCATTTGCACACACCGGCACTTTTCCTCCATCTATGTATCAACATTCTCTCAGTGAAAACAGCAGCCTGGTGAAGTTTATTTCCCTTCAACTTAATACCTTAAATCAGATTAATGCAGCCTGTCTGCTTGAAGCTGAATCCTCAGAGATGCAGTAATTGTGTTTAGATGACTAAAAACAGACATGGAAACTATAACGGCTGGAGCCTCGTCTTGGAAGGATGAAACAATTAGCAACAGTGAAGCAGCAGAACAGTGAGAATGGGCTTTTGATGATGCTTCAAGACAATAAATAAATGAGGAAGGGTAATGTCTCACTTCAGTTCTGGATGGCTGACGTTTTCCTTGATGCCTCAAGCGTCTCGTTATAAGGAAAAACTAAGAAGTTACTATCAGGAAAGCTAAAGCACTCTAAGAGCAGTTTGTTTTTCAGCTACTATATGTGCCTGTCACAGGTTTGTTGCTGGTGGGTCCTCCCATAACAGGAAGATTAGTATGTTTGGATGAGCCTGTGTCTCAGGGCAAAGCACACACTAAATAAAAAAAATACTCCTGTGCTTGACAACTAACAGCTGTCTAGCAGTGTTTCAGTGTGTGTCAGTGTGTGTGTGTATGTACTGAAGTATACATAATATATAAAGGCGGACTTGTGAAGGATGGAAACACTGAATTTAATTTATGTCTGTCTGTATCTGTTCCACTATCACATGAAAAAAAAAAAAAGATTTAAGAAAATCTCTACAATCTCTACATTTTTCAAGTCATCCTCAGGGCCTAATTTTGGGATTATAGCATGATTATACAAATAATGTCAAGATTAGCATTAGTGTCTGCATGTGTGTGTGTTTGTGTGTGAATGTACCATTGATAGGCTGGTAGACGATCTTGAAACCCGCTGTAGGAGTCTGAGGTGGATCCCAGGTGACCCTGAAGCGGTTGTACCACTCCTCTGACACACGCAGGTTTGCAGGAGACAAGAGGGGCACTGCCAAAACACAAACAAAATCAGAATAGAGAAGTGCTTCTCTGAACTTGACTTGTGGAGGTGTCTTGTAAACAAACCAAAGTTGTTTTTGCATTGAGTGTTGCTCACCAAAATGCATCGTGCCTAACAAATGTGTCAGTTGCATTCCCTTCCTCATGAAGCATTTGTAAAGCTGATTTTTTTTAAGTATTCAGGAGCTGTATCCACCAAAGCATTCTGCCAGGATCAATGTTTTTTCTTTTTTTAAAATTCTTTGCAATGGAAGTTCTGCATATTTACACTGCGTTACAAATGGCAACAGTGTGACAAGGCGCTGGTCGGGAATTCTGCGCTGAGTGCTGCCAGCTGGGTAATTTTTGTCTGAGCTGATCTGAAATGTTCAACTTTGGTTAAAAACAATACGCTTGTCACTGTCACTTCAGCCGTTTAATTACAGTGGAGGAGGGACAAAAACCACGAAGACCAACCGTCACATCTTAAATAAAAGTGCTGAACAACAACAACAATGGAGGAAAAATATGTCATTATACTGTATGTATAGTCATATATGTTTCCTCTTATGAACCCACACAGAGCAGCAGGTCTTTCTCCCTACATGCTTCAGCCTTCCCTTCATCCAGAGCAAGTACTCTGCCTTGTGCCAGTATGTTTACCTCTGCCAATATTCTGTATCATAGCAACCAGATGCAAAAAAAAGCGTCTCAGCTGAAAAAACGCTGCGCCTCCAAAGCGCTCTCAAGCGCTCCGAGCTGGGCATTCCCTGAGGAGCGCCTGGTGTTTTCAGCTGGCAAGAACACTTTGGCGGACACTGGGCCTTGTAATCCTGCATTGTTTACTGTCTTCTTCTTCTCTGCTTTTATTGGTGCATTGCAGCGTATCTTGGCGTCTTACCACCTGTTGATCAGTGAAATAGTGTGAAACAACTGGTGGAAGTGTGCATCACATCACTTGTGTGTGCACAAGATAAAACAAAAAAAAAACAGGGACCCAGTCAGAGAAAAACAGCTCCACACAACTATAAGAGGTTTAAAACTCCGCAGGAAACCAAATAGTTTCGAAAGATGATAAATCAAATCCTCTACAAAGGTCAAGTGTCATCATGTGTTCCTAATGTATACAGTGTGGCTGGATATCATTTGAACATTTTTAATGCTCATGCTGAGACAATGCCTGACTTTTAGTACCAATACCAAAACCATACTTTCTTTTTTTATTAGAAAGTTTCACAGAGAGCCAAGCTCTCTTTTCATTCCACAAAAGAAGCCAAAAATACTGTCTAAGCACACACAGCCATACAAGAAATAAACCCTAACAAAATAGAGTTTAAAATTATCATTTAAATCAGTCTCAAATACATAAATAAGAGTACAGCTGAAACAAAATATTATTATAATGATTTAATAAGTCTGCCGATTATTTTTCTTGATTTATCAGTTAATGGTAAAAGTAAATTTAAAAATGTGTAGTCATTGGTGGCATTTTCATATTCTTTTTGTCCCATCAAAACCCACACATATTTACAGGCAGAAAATATTTGTCCATTTTGCATACATTTTTTAAACAATTGATGGATTATCTAAATGGATGCTGATTCATTTTCTGTCAACTCATCGTCTCAGCTCTCAGGGAGAGTATCAGTATGATGAAGCATTTGATGCTGGGTGGATGAGGGGCCATTTGATGCCAGCTTTTCCTGCACTTAGTACTTGACAGTTTTTATTTCAGTACCACAGACGCACTTTGTTCAGTGCCCTAAAAGTATCACGGATTTTGATATGGCTTATGACTTTTGTTCTTTGTTGTTGTTTACAATTTAAAAATAAACACTGGCACTCTATATATAGTTTGTTGATATACTGTGTATACACAAACAGTGAAATATAAATTATGGTAACATTGCAAGAGTCATTTTCTCAACAGTGATGGGATTGGTTGAATTTAAATTCTCACCAAGTTGTAAATTCCCGCAGACCCTGATTTTATTTCCTCCGTCAGAAAATAGAAAATCATGTCCTACTGTACACTGAGTATGCCTCGGCTCTGATTTACAACTTTGCTGCTTTCCACGCTGAGAAGAGATTTTTATTCGCAATATGGCGAGCTACAGTACCCTCATCTAATAGGATGACATATTTCGTCTGACATTTCTACTCTCTGTACAACGAGGAAACAATCACTTCTGCTCATAAGAGGTAATCAGGAGAATGGTTGAGAAAATCAATTAGCGCAGAGCAAAATAATTTAATCGTCTCATTAATGAAAGGAGCCGCTGTAATTAAGAACGGCCTTCATTAAAACAATTAAGGACGCATCATTATTTGTCATCGCTTTAATTCAACTTCTCCTTCAGGAACGTAAATGAACATGAAATTAATGTAATGCAAATGAACACTCTGCTCGCTGCAATAAAATTCATTTTCATTAGCTTTCAGTTTGTCAGATGTGTTCTCCTAAACTGCGGGCTGCATCTTTGTATAATGAAAATTGAGAAACCGGGAATTGACCCTTGTGGTTAATAATTCAGAGGAGTATGTGTATGTGTGTGTGTGCGTGGATATGTGTGTGTAAGGCTTACACGTTGCACCCAGGGCAGAGACACTGATGCCGTCTTGTCCATCCGCATACACTGGTGTGACTGTGACTTTGTACTGGGTGTCTGACAGTAAAGGCTGAAGCACTGCTCTCCTCTGACCACCAGGAACTACCACCTACACATACACACACACACAAATGTATATTAACACATTGAGGAAACATCTGAAGGCGAAGCACAGGGAGTTGTAAAACAATGATGAGTTCTTCTCACTTAGTATGAACCTGCACAAAGCCTGCACACAGTGGACGTACAAATCCAAAACACATGTACATCTGGATACATGCACCATATAGCCGACTGCATACAGAATCTGTTGCTCTTTGCTGGTTTACAGGGACATTTGGAGGTAAAGATTAAGGCCAGGCTTAATTAGGTGAAACAGTAAGTGCTTGCAAAATGCTGTGTATACCTTCAGGGATTTGAACCACAACCGTTCAAGAATTCTTCTCACTTCAGTTGAGTCAATAAAGTCAGTTGAGGCCAACAGTGAGGCAAAAAATGAGCTGAAGAAAACTCATTACTGCTGTGTTTTAATTTATAAGTGTTGAAGTTTGTTCGCCCTCTGCACCTTTTAGTTCTTAAAAGTATTGTTTCATATAAATAAGGCATCTCTTTATCACAACATGTCAAAGGGCCCTACAAAAATAATGTTTGCCACACTGACAAACCTGACGTTGCCATTATATAATGCATCCAGATGGTTACTTGCCACGGATGAACCTTGCAATTCAATCCTGACCTTGGAAAGAGCAGCTCACAAAACAACCTCCATTCAAGGTTCGCTTTGTTCTGCTGCAACCTCAGAGCCTACTGTCTGACAACTGTAAAGTGTAAGGCTGCTTTCACACCTGTAGTTTGGTTCATTTGGCCAACACCAGAAGGAAAAAATCATACACTGCAGCATTTTAGTTTTGGTTTAGCTCCTGTTCACACTGACTTTCTGCAAATGAACCAAGAGGACTAAACATGAAGTTCTACAAACTGGCTACGTGCCAGTTTGTAGAACGAGTTACGTACTCGTTGATTGGACAGTTTTGGTGTTTGTCATGCTGCTTATCAGGACCCATGAGGGGAACTCAAGTTCCAGTTGATGCAGCAGCACGTTAATGCTTCTAAAGTGTTTATATTAATGTTGTTTGGTTTCACAAAGAGCTCATAGAGAAGTAACTGATTGTAAGCATTATCAGTAGGCCATTATTAGACTGAAAACCAATCGCATGTTGTGAACAATGACTAACACAGAGACAAAGAGTGAAAAGAAGGCGTCTTGTACAGTAATGATTTGGGGCTTAATACTGTGGGATCACAGTCACACACTGTTTAATGGACTTAATGATCAGACAAAGTAAGAGTTGGATACAATCATTGCGGTTTTAACACGTTTTTAATTAGGGAAAATACCCTCACTGACACATTTGTCACCATGGTAGCATAAATAGGTTATGGGATATATGTGGCCTTTATCAGGATCAATTTATCGATCACAGACAGATTTCACAATCAGCAGATGGATTTATTATTGGTTTAGCTGATGGAGTCCTGCTAAAATCACAAATCTACTATCAAAAAAATTCTGTGGTTGGGGGCGTCGGTGGCTTAGTGGTAGAGCAGGTGCCCCATGTACGAAGGCTATTGCCGCAGCAGCCCGGGTTCGAGTCCGGCCTGTGGCCCTTTACTGCATGTTGCTCCCCTACTCTCGCTCCCCCTTTCACACATGGCTGTCCTGTCCATTAAAGGCAAAATGCCCCAAAAAAATAATAAAATGTGTTTGTTCATTTTCTTTCACATACCAAACAAACCACATCAGGGTCCGTTTTGAAGCGGACAGACACCCACATTTATTGAGGGGCCTCAGTTTGGTTCTGTGGTCTGCAACCAGGGTTTGATTGACAGCTATTAAACATACTAACAAACCTGAGTTTGTTTTAACTGAACCAAACAGGTTAGGTGTGAAAGCACCCTAAGGAAGTGATATCCAATATTTTGGGCTGATGTGGTCGTGCCAACAGCTATCCAAGCAAAGATGTCCTCTTCCATTTCAGCTAATCTCTATAAGCAGATATCTGCATATGAATGCAGATAAATTAAAAAAAAAAAAAAAAAGCGTACATAAAGCTAGATGGTCATCAGATCATAGCCAGTTGGTTCCAAATTGCATTTCAGCCAATATGCTCCACCTCTCCACACAGACTGTTTACCTGCTGCATACACATGCAGAATCTGTTTATACACATTAGTTCTGCTGCTCCCCCCCACCTATTAGCACATGACGTTTGCTCAGCTGTTGCTGAACTGTAGATGTCTTACTGTTTGTTATTCAAGCACTTTTTGGAAGTTTAGTCCATGTCGGATTAAAAACTGAGCTTCACACTTCATTCCGTTATCATCTACAGTTTTGTGACAACTGAACAAACTTTCTGATAAAGACTGTTGATTTGCCTAAAACAAAAGTAAACTTTCTCCTGTGTCTTGTTTAATGAACTTTCTCATTTGTTAACCAAAACATTATTTGATATGCGCATCAAAAAGCCTTCTAACGTTCATCTGTCTGTTCTTAACTAAGTGTCTGCTTTACCAAAACACGACTTTAACATAAACAACAGCAGAGAGATTAACTTTTCTTTACTGTGCTAACAGCACTGATCCTCTGCCAAATGTTAGCCTGCCTGTTTGTGTGTGCGTGTGGATGTGTGTGTGTGTGCGTGTGTGTGTTAGAGGAAAAAAAGCAAGAGAGATAGCTTTAAGGGAAGTCCAGGTGAATCTCTCACAGCCAATGAGATTTTAGGAGCTGTCCACTCTGACAGCAGTGCTGAAACACCTGCCAGTGTCAAAGCAGTAGGGTACACACACACACACACACACACACACACACACACACAC
>JAPZEB010000025.1:19965447-19991937 GCA_029783705.1 Chaetodon striatus | reverse complement strand
ATCTCTGCTCCCAGTGAGGTAAATGGCTGCTGAAAAGATAATGGAATGTCTTCTGGCTTGGCCTGGCCTCTCCATCTTCTACGGCTCTTGACACCACATTGGGAAATTAAAACAGGGGGCAGGGAAAGAGAGGGAGGGGAGGAAAGTAAGGAGAGGTGGCAAGAGGGAAGACAGGAGGGAGGGAAAACAGAGAAAAAAATAGAGAGATAGAGAGACAGATGGAGAGATATGGTGTTTGCGTGTGTGTGTGCGTGTGTGTGTGTGTGTGTACGTGCATCAGTGATCAGGGTCAGTACATGGCACTGAGCTCAAGGGCTCTTACCACAGATAGAGGAATCAGGAAGGAGAGGCTGAGTGGACCGGGACTAAAAGTGTAATCAGTTTTTTGATTGGAGCAGATGACCCGACACTGACCGCTGCAGTGCCATCCAGTCGGCTGGAGGTGTGAAATAACAAGGATCTTCCTCCGAATGCAACCACAGTGTTGTCTATTCCACATTATCAGCGTTCACGACTCACCGGGGAAGACGTCTGCGTGCGTTTACAGGCATGTGTGTGAGAGTTACAATGCCCAAAGTGGCAGAGGAACATAAGGAGGGAGACTTAGAAACTATAGGCAGGGATATAAAAATAGCTCATAAAGAGAGAAATAATTAAAGTCCCCCTCGACTCAACAAAGATGTTTTTCTTATGTTTATGTCCCTTAAAATGTCTGACCTTGACTTTACTGACTCGTATCTGTGCAAAGTTTGTCACTAGAGAGGTGTTTTAACATTCTCCTGCTGAAGGGGGAGATTATGTATCTACTTAATGTAGATAGTCTATGTATTTCCCTAAAATCTGACACCCAAGCACCAGGAAAGCTAGATTAGATAAGTCACATATTCAAAAGCCAATCTAATACGGGAACACACTTTCACACACCTGAGAACTCCAACACAGGATGGACTTGTCAGTACAAAGGGTGAGAGTTTGCATTAGCATAGACAGGGTTCATACACATTTTTACAAATAAATTTCCATGACTTTGAGGCAAAGTTTCATGACCATGATGCATTCTCTGAAACGTCTATGTGTAATGTTACACAAAAAATAAAATGTCAAGTTTCTTAATATAAGGTCAAGCACATACTGTACATGAGTACCTGCGTTCACCACATGCAAATCTGTGGCTGTCAGGGAAACCACGACCTTAAAAAGCTGGGTTGTGTTTTCACATGACTTCTAGGAATAACGCTAGTGAGAATTAGCCACCTTTAGCGCCCGTAGTACCTCTGCAGTTAGGGCCTTGTTTCTGGGCACAACACCCAAAATGGTCCCTTGTTTGATGGTGAACGAGAGGGAATCCCTGCAGCTGATCACCAGGATAACAACATTAGTGGCTAAATCTCTCCGACGTGTCTTCTAACGCTAGCCATCTTAATGCACACTGGTGCACACCGTGTACTATCTGCACACTTTCTTTGAGCGCTATGCTGGAGAGCACCTTTTCCAAACATGAAATGGAGCATGAAAAAGTGTCCAATAATACTACAAGTGACAAAAGCTTGCTGTTGCTCTGAAAGTAGGTTTGAGGTGCGCTAAGCATCACCAAAATAGAACCAGGGGTGAGCGTTTTTCAAACAAGCATTATGTTGCTTCGCCTGTTTGCAGACGCTCAGAGCAGATTTGGACATCTTCATTGGGAAACACTGAAACAATCTGATGTTTGTTCACTCGCTTGTTTGCATTGTGTAGGAAGAGATGGAACACAAAACCTTCCGCAAGCAGTGGTGGTGGGCGGGGTGGAGGCCAGATCCAGAATCTCTCAATAAGGAAGAAAGAGTTGATCTGCTTCCAGCCCCTGCTGATGTTGTTTTACATTACTTTTTATGTGGGGAAAATAATGTTATTAATCACAGCAGAGTACTTTTACATGCTTAAAACGTGTCTGAAATCAGAAAACACTCACAGCTCAAAATACCGTAGATCCACTACAGCAAACGCCCTGTAAGCCTCTAAATCTGTCCTTAATCATATGTGAATGATTGATTTTTTACAGTTAAAGCTCACAACTCGATCAACTCACAGACTCGTCTTTGTGGTCGCCCCTGAGGTCGGCGTAGGAGACCCTGTAGCTTTCCACATGGGGGTCTTCCAGCTCCCATGATGCCTCTAAGCTCTGGGTGGTCTCGTCACTCAGCAGAAGGTTTCTCACAGCCTGATGTGCCACTGTGACACCACATCACACACAACAGTTACTGCACTGAGTTGCTGTAGGAGATATATATCAAACATTTACACAAGATCTTGGCTTAAGTCACGTTTTCTCCACACTTACTGTGGGTCTGTACACTGTGAATCAGAAAAATGTCAGTCAAATTGCCAGTATGCTCAAAGAAAATCAAAACAGCGACTGTCAAAGTGCAAATATGCTAAGACAGCTGTGATGTGCTGGATAATAAAGTCGCACTAAAATCTGGCCCAGATGGAGTTGTTGTTTTTTTCTCAGGAACACTACTTGGAGTTTAAAACAAAAAAACAAAGTGTTTGTGTTTCATCAGTCTCGATAACAGCTTTAAACCAAGAAGACATGTTTTAAAGTCTGTGCAGTCCTGGGTGGATGAAAACCAGAGTGAGGGCTCCATACATAATGCAGCCTCAAGCTACAAGCCTTGATTTTTAAAAACAGAGGCGACTCGCTGTCTTTTAGCCCACCACTTTAAGTTGTGATTTTCACAGGAGCACTTGGAGTTTTAAACAAAGCAGATGTGCTGTTTTAAAGTTTCTAGGATAGCGAGGAGGGAATTAAATAAAAGGAGACATGTTGCTTTTTTTTAAAGTTTTTTAAGCCCTGAGTGTAGAAACTGCTCTGACTCGATTAGCTGTGGCCTGCTCCTCATACGAAACACAATCCAGATGGCCTCCGGGTCGCCTCTGAGATAATGAAGTTTGAACTATAGTCTCTGGGTGATGCCAACTTGGTAAACACACTTATAACAACACAAAATGGCCTCAAACTTTTTTCATAAGGTGAATCCTCCTTGAGAATGTAATCAATGTTTCAGTTTTGCATGCATCCACCTTAAACAGGACAGACAGTGCGGAGCTCTTTTAAGCTCTCTGTAATTCTGGTTTTGCTCTCTGAAACTTAATTAGCGACAAAACTCTGCTATGAGAACTTGCTAGAGCTGTGGCTGCACTCTGGCAACATCAGCATGCCCTGGAAAACTAGTAGACTCTTTCATATTTCAATGGCAATAGACTTTCTAGACAGATGCCTTGGCTGGAATCATGATTAAAATTTGGCCGGCCTCGCTGCAAGGAGAGTTTTTTGAAGTAAGTACCACTTAGCCTGCTGCCCACTGGACACATGCAAGCAGAATTGTGTAAAGTAACAGCTTCTAACTTTCCTAACATACAAAAATATACATTTCACAACACAATTTTAACCTTACATGGCATGCTCAGGCGTGTCACGTCTTTTAAAGTTAGTGTGTGACCGTTATTAGAAATGAACACTGAGTGTGATGTTACACAAAAGGAATTTTGGACACTTCTTACCTGTGGTTGCCGTAGCAATTGTTGTTGTCTTGGCCACTGGAAAAATACAGCGAGCATTAATCAGATAATTGGATAGAAGCTGTCGGCAACAACTCTCTGTATCAATAACTAAGGTAATTAGACAGAAATACATAACGAATCATTGACAGGAAAATAGATCTTCTTCTTCTGTGATAAGGTGCGACAAACAAAATCAATGCAAATGGGCTCATGCAGAGTCACACTGTGAACTCAGAAATGCAGATTTTAATGTGATTGGACTGGTCTGTTATTCTCAGCAGACAGTGGCACTTCGGTGAAAGAGGGTTAGTTAGGTCACTGGCTAATTTAAACATCAGTGCAACCGGGCGGGGGGGGATCTTCAATTATGAAATTATGTTTGTCTTTTTCTCTTGTGTCTGGAAAAGTTTTTAGATGCTGACTTTATAACATTTTGCATTGATTAGATGTGTCAGTAACACAACAGCTGTACGTGCTGCTAATCAATACAGTCCTCTAACACTTACATGTGGTCTCGATCACAGAGACGGTGTCACTCTCTGATTCATCCTTGAATACAGCCGTCAACATAACTTCGTACTCAGTGGACGGACTCAGACCGGTCAGGATGTATCTGTTATCACTTCCACTCAAGACCACCTACAAAAGAGAAACACGCATACAGGTCTTATATTACATTTGACTTCCCACAAATTCTTCTGTCCAAAAAAAACAACTAATCAAAGACGCTGGCTGATATTCTCAAACACGTCACCGTGTGCTCCTGCTGTTTTATAACCTATCTTCAACAGTTCATCTCGGTCAAACATTATGGAGGACAGCTGTCAGTTAATCATCATGTCACACTTTCATCCAGAGATTTCATCTGAATTTCGGCCAATGATAATATTGCAAGTAAAGGTCTCTGTAGTATCGCCTAAACCTGACTGGGAATTAGTGGAAAAAATATAAGAAAAACAAGCAAAACTTTCTCTTACTTGTTGTCATGTTGTGTTTCACAATGTGCTGTCAACATTTCAGGTCACCATTTTTTGTTTTGTACGTGCATTTGTTGTTCTTTTTTTTGCCACAAGTAAAATAAACACAAAGAGTCTCCTAAGTTACCCTCAAGATGTGATAAAAATGTTGGGCATTAACCAACAGTCTGACAAGATTATTTATACTCTAAGTACAACACCAGACTTTCAAAACCAAGGTCGTCACTGAGTTTCAGTAGAGAAAGCTGCTAAAAACATAAAATTACAAAGCGCCTCAGCGCTCGTAATTTAAGGCAAGAAAACAGCAGGAAATGGTGGTGCATAGTTTCAAAAGCTGGTGTCTCTGAAAACAAACTTGTACTTTGTGTGTGGCTTTGGTTGTAATGCTGTGTTATTTAAAATATGAAGGGGTAGAAATGAATTTAATCATTTAAATGCACTTAATATACTTGTTTGTTTTGTTAATCCTCATCCTACAGACATATTTAACATACAAGGACTACAAACTATGGCCCCTGGGGACCCCAGAAATAAACCACTGTGAGAAACAACCATCACAGCAAAATGTTAACCTATTTCTACTCACATTATTAGCTATGTAGGAAATGTCATCTGACAAAAAAATAATATATTATTATTATTTTAGGAAAGTTGCAGTTAATTTGCATTTTGTGTAAAATGACAGTGTTATTTTCTGAAATGTAAATTGCAGCTTTCATCACAAGTACATACACATTAGTACTTAAAAGCTTATTTTCCACCATTTGGTTCTGGTATCATTTAATTTTAAACATTATTGTAGTGACTTTTTAACAAAACAAAATGTCTAAACAAGCCACTGAGGGGAAAATGGGTGAACTTCTTCAGACACGTGTTCTGGGCCAACAATAAACCAATGTCCGTTCTCAAAATCATATATATGTATGCTCACCATAAAACAGAAGGGCGACAGCATTGTCCATATGTGATCATTATTCCATTCAGCAATTCAGTTTTACACGCCAATATTTCAAGGTTTTCAACATGCTTCCACAACATGGTCAAACACTCTTTGCCTCCCCACTCCACACACCTGATTCTCATCACCTGGAGCTCACCTATTCGCCCTTCACACATGAAAGCTCCACCTGGTGTTCAGTTTAATAACTGCATGTATATTTTTAAGGTTACCTTGTATAGATAAGGAAAGATTAAACAAGCAAAACTATATTATGGCTCCAACAACTATTTTTGATGGAACGACACCTGCGAGCTAGTTCAGACAGTCAACTTCAGCTGCACTTATTCCTACATATGTCATACATCACTCTTTGTGTGTCATCTACAAAACACACCCTCCTAATTTGGAGGTCTATCAAAGCAAAATCTTCCCAGCTCTCCCTTTGCCTTATCTATGCCACTGCTGCCCTGCGTCAGGACTGCTGCTTGCTCTTTCAGCCCCACCTCCACCCCAGCATCCACCTGCAGACTCTGGCCAAGGGGGGGGGATATTTAATCATCACTTCCCAATATCTCATATGAACAAATCTGCGGGGAGCTATGAGGCCAAAGTCTAGACGCCAAACTCTAACTTTGCTCTGCTGTTGAAATACACATTTGAAAAGTGAGTTGTCGAACTGAATTATATTTATATGGTGAAACTAACCGGGCTCATCTTAACCCCAATATAAAATAATCTACATAAACCAACAGTCATTAAAACTTCTTTCAGTACAGAGGTAGATGGAGGCCTTGGTGTCAGTATGACCCCCTGTCAAAACAATGGTTAAGTAAATGTTTAAATAGATGTAATTCAAATTTAGATTTGTACATGTAAAATGAAAGGTGTTTACATAGAACTATAAACACTATACACTGCATTGTTGTTATGGTATGATCAGGGCATACTGGCATGTGACAGGAGGAGCAAACATTCGCAACTTTCCTGTCTGCGTTTGGCGAGCAAAAAGCAACATCTCTGTCAAGTAGATTTTCCAGCTGAGTGTTGGACAGCCACAGCAGCGGGGGGATTTTTTCTTAAACTGATCAATTGAATCTGACAGTCATAAAACATTTCATTATGAAGTTATGTAATGAATATTGGACTTTGAGCATCATCTTCACCTCAGTGAAGAGCAGTATTTAGGGTCGTCGACAGAGCACGAGAAATTCTGTTTCTGCTGCATCTAAATCTGTCTGTAGACTGAGTGACGAGTGCCCGATTCCCCTGACAGTGTGTGATACTTTAAATTAGGACCCATGGCAACATGAACTCAACAAAAAGCTCCATCTTTTAAAACTACATAGGCAGAATTGACTGCTTCTGAACCAATTCTAATGATGTAAAGTCATTAAGAACAAACTGACTGACAAAGTCCTAAAAACTGGAATGATACAAGAAAGCACCTATGAGATATGACAACCTCTGGGGTCTGCAGGTACCCCAGTCAATGAGAGTTTAAACATCTGAATAAGGCTATTGTAGGACTGAGATGATCATATGAGTAATTCAGAAATGTCTGGTTTCCCCTGAACACAACAGCGTAGCCAGTTGGATCAAGAGCTGCTGCAGGAGTCCAAACGACGACTACAATTTGTCCAACATAAGAAAATGAGTCAGACCCCAAGGTAAACACAAAGAGGTCGTCAAGAGTACAGCTTACTTCCATGGAGAGCCACACTGAAATTGGAATTTACTGAAGATGACTCAATAACCATATTATGTGCAGGAATCTGTTTCTTTACACAGCCCTTTGAGGCACAGTTACATGCTAATTTCAGCAGTGGGGCCGGCCATTTGGGCTTTCCAGGGAGCAAGTGCATCTTTAGTGATTCATTCTCTCCCTTTTCTGTGTACATTTCCTTGCATTTATTCAGATAGATTTCCTTATTTTACAGCATTGGCCTCTGTGGTATTTGTCTGATTAAAGAGTGGAGTCAAACAGACATTTTATTGATTAACAAAGTGCACAAAAAGACCCGAAATCTGCTTTCAGAAAGGTATCAGGATGCCAGTAAAACAAATTAAATCCAGACCAAAACAGCATGATCAACAATGCAAAACAAAATTTTAATCTGGGTAATCTCTCTCTCTGTTGGTGTATCTGTGTTTGTGTGGCTGTTTGACTGTATTATGCTTAATCTCCTCTCAGATACAACAATACAGAGCGGTCGGTGGATGTGTGTTTATGTGTGTACATGTGTAGAGTATGTGGGTGAGAGACAGAAAAGCTGCGTGTATCCCTTTCTCTATGCTGGCGGAATTACCAGCCCACCTCTCCAACTCCCCAGAGTGTTATTTTCAGCTCTGATGACTCTCAGCAAAACACACAAATACAGAGACAAACTCACACAACATGCACACACAAACACACGCACAAACACACACACACACACTCTTACAGACCTAAGGGCTCTATCGCTGCCACCCAGCTGTCTCTAAACCCCAGATCATGGTAATAAAACACCCAAGCCATTAATTTCTAGATTTATTCAGCCTTTATTTATACTCAGCCATGCCAAGGGTTTTACCAGCTACCAGTAGAGTTGTTAAGCATATATGCAAGTCTATAGGCTTCCCTTTATCTGAGCATATGGAGCGCAGCCTCCTCTGGAAATAGAGATAATACACGCACCCCTAGCTAAGAGAAAAAAAAAAAATCAAAAACCATGCAGGTTATTTTGATGCTAAATCATAAACTGGTGTGCTATCTGTCAGCCTGAGGAAGTGAGAATACAAGTTTGTGGCTAGCTCATAGCTGTGCCAAGGACTCAGACTTTTCATGCCTATACTATTGTCAACATGATCTGTGAGGATGATCTGCACCATGACAGTTCACTTCTTCTGGGTGAAAACAAACTGCGTCTAAATCAAACAACTTCACATACGGTATTTTATTGGTACTGACCTCCTTTGTGTCGCCACCTGTGAACGGTGCCCAGGACAGTCTGTAGAGGACGATGTCATTGGCTGAGTGATCCCAGCTGACCTGGAAGCTGTCTGTGTCGACATCACTGGAGCGCAGATCCAAAGGACCAGGAACTGGAGCTGAGAAGTAGACAGTGGTTTTACTTTTTTGCATTTATTTTTTCTTTTGTTTTCATTTGCATACCATTTAGAATAATTCTGTGTTTTTCCAATTGGTTTCTGTGATACTTTCACAGTGTTCTGCACTAGTTTTCCCTCATTATGCCTCCCACTAAGCAGCACATGCCCCGCATGACTCGGCAATAGGAAGAGAGCTGACCAAAGAAAGCTTGGCTGGCACTGCAACTGCACTGCTTGCTGAAACTTTCATGGAAATGTTGCATGAAACATTTACTGCTGTGGTGCAACCACACTTAGCATGGTTGTTTAAAATGCTAAAACAAATATTAGCTATAATTTTTATTTTATTTTTGTTTCCTCAAATACCTACAGCTGCAAAAAAAATGAATATCTATTTTGGCTGCACCAGGCAAGAGTGGGAATCAACCTGTGTGTCATTGGAAAATAGCAAAAATGTGAGGGTTTTAATGCCATGTGTACTGCTGTGCAACAAGTTATAGGTTAACCATGAGCGAGCTTCAGTGTGAAACTTAGCACAACCACTTATCAGGATATAAACTGCTGCTTTCAGACTGCAGGGGCTAATTTATTACACAAAATGTAACTGTTTTTTTTTTTCAGTCTTAACATACAGCAGCACTTTTGGTGTGAGCTCTTATCATGCAGGTTCCCACCATGTCACACACCTCTGCCTAAAAAAACCTTTAAAGTGCTAAAAAAAATGTGTGTTAGTTCATGAAGTTCTCTTCCCCAAACCTGGCCCATTGAACAAAGTTTGCCAGAAGATAAATAAAAATCAACGTGGCCCTTTAGAGTCAGTAGTTTAAGAGTTGCTTGCCAGAAATACATTCCTTTCAGCTGACTCAGCACTGGAGCCCAACTGCTTGTTGCTTAAAGGGATATTCCTACAAATCAATATCTGTTAGCGTGACGGAATAGTAAGGGACAGCGAAATGACCTTTTAATGTGACTGGGCTATTATGCCGAGGTGTAAATGAGATGGGCGTGCTGCCAAAAAAGCAGAAAGACCAGTAGGGGTAATAAAATTCAACACTGTTTGGCACTGAGAGAGAAATGGTTTGCCTTCTAATAGTATTGGTACAACTATTTTCAGGAAATTGAGACCAAATTGTCCTCAGCAGAGATGGCGATAGGAAAAGGTCCATGCACCGACGTGTAAGACAAATTGTGCTTTGATAAAAAACAAATTAACAAATGTACTTGATAATTGCCATTGGCGCTAACATTGGTTATCTACATCTGCACATATTAGGATTCAGTGATTGCAATGAGCCCTAAAAACTACAAAATCTTCTGATGTATCCTTACAGTACGAAAGCGACTTACTGGTAGTGAATCCGTCTGTGAGCGGCTCTGATTGGCCCCCATCGTACAGGGCAAAGATGGCCACTGAGTACTCCATCAGAGACGTCAAGCCACTGAGATCATAGGAGTTCACTGGACCCACCTCCACCTGCACAACGCACAGAGACACATGACATATGTACACAGAATAACAGTCAGGCCTCTACAAAAACAGAAAGGCCCAAAATATACCAGTTCTTGTAGTTTACAGTGTTGTCTATACAACTGGAAGTCAACCAGCCTTTCCAAAAGCATAAACTTTAGAAGTAAAGTACCGATAGGCTGCTACATCACATTGGACACAGGCATTTATATCTACTGTATATGGAAGTTATAGGAGATTACCCAACTTGAACTTATGCACACACACGCACACACACCCCGCTCATATATAATTGCAATATCTGTATATTTTACTAGCTGATTTATGTCAGTGCTCGATACTCATTCTAGTCTGACCTTTTCATACTGAGAACATTTCCTACAATTAATCCAGGGCCCAACATAACTAACGCCCAGGGGCCAGTAAAAGTTTATGCAGGGCCCTGCAGGCAAGTGACAGCTGATCAGAGTCTGCGACATGAGCACCTTTTATAGGATCATCGTCTTCAAGACACGTGACTGATGAAATGCACCATGATTGGGGATTTCAAAGTGCATCACGGGATGAGCTCAAAAAAGTGTCGGCAAAATAAACTTACGAGGCTACGAGAAGAACGAGGGGCTCTCTACTTTCATGGAAGCAACAATACTACTGGGTGGGAAACAGCGACTGTGGTATGTTTTGTGCAGTTTTACATTTCAACATTACAAATTAGCAACGACACAAACAACCAGATCTTAAGGGAACTTCACTGGTGTGCACTATATGTGTAATAAATCACCAAAAACAAGGATAAAAAAGAGTTAGTTCTATTTTTTGGTCGATGGGCTGGTGAAAATATACATGGGGCCGGTAAAACTCTGATCTATTGACCAAACAGGCCAGTGTGGAAAAAATGTTACACTGGACACCAATAATCTCCTGTTTGCTCTGTCCTTCCTTCCTTCCTCTTTTTCACTAACAGATACAGATACTGTCTAAAAATGACATCTTAACGCTAAACGCACAAAATCATGGAGTCACGTGCTTCACACACACCTCCTCAGTGATTAATCCGTCCGTCTTGACCCACATGATGCGATAACCTTTAACTCCTCTGGGCACAGGGTCCCAGCTGATGTGGGCAGAGTTGTGAGTGATGTCAGAAAACTGGAGGTTGCTGGGCGGACTCAGTGGTACTGAAAAAGAGAGAGAAAGCAAGTCTGTGATGTGTGTTTGTAGCTTTTGCTCTTCTAGCTTTGTGGGTTTCAGACTTTGAGCGTGTGAAACCTGTTGGAAACAGAACATTTGTCCAATTCTTCTGTCTGTGTGAGGGGTTAAGATTTGTTTTGACAGGTAAGATTTGACTTAAATTCAGGCTAAGATTATGATCGCAGTTCAGGGTGAGGGTCCTCATGAGGACAGAAGGTAAAACTTGTACGTGAGTGCATGTGCGTAACTCACATGTAGTTTCCTGGTTTGTCATAGGGTCACTGGCCTCCTCCCCATACATGGCATAAACAGTGACAGTGTATTCAGTGTGAGGGATCAAACCATCCAGCTCCAGCTCTGTTACTGCATCCGACACCTTGACCTGGGGAAAAACACAAACAAATGCACACATTGCAGCACTGAAAAAAAAACCTTAAAGTTCCTCTTCTGACATTGATTAAACTCCCAAAAACTCTGATCAACAAAATTACATATTTATCATTTTTTTCCATTAAAAAAATCCCTTCATGCTTTCAAATGGCTTGGAAATAACTCTTCATCTTTGCCTCATTTAGTATGCACAGATTAATTTATATACAAACTGGTCCCTGCCTCTTTCTCCACCCACCCCTCAGTGGCTCGCCTGCAGCTCGAGCATACCTCTTCACCTTCAACCCTGCTCATCGCTCTTTACAACACTACAAACATAACAGTAACATGTAACATGACCCTAAAGCTTGATTACGTTTTCAAACGGCTGATAATGTGTTGCTACTATTAGATAAATCTTGTTTTTTGTTTGTGTAAGTGGAACATAGCTTGCAAACTACTGATGCATAGCCATAAGATTCTGCAAGGCCGTGTTGCAGTGTATAATCACACACTGGAGGAGAATGATGTCCACGTCGTTTGGTTCTGTGTGAAAATGCAAAGGAGGCATAACAAAGGTACTTTGTATCGTCTCTACAGTGCGATCTCTGTGTAAAAGGGGCTATTGTTACACTGCAGTTCCAAGGTGAAAATGCTCAGCAACGCCATTGACTGCTTATTTAGCTCATGATATGTCTTGTGGCACATAAAAAACACCACAGAGAGACGTTAATGTGGAGGGGGTCTTTATGTCTCACGGCTAAAGTGATGTTTAAAACTGTGAATTGAATAAGCAGTTAATATTCAATATGTCATTATTTCTCATTTTCTGTATGTTTCTCTCTTCCACTACCTCCTTCTCGTCCAGCTCTCCATCATCTGTAAGCGGTGCATACAGCAGCATGTAGCCAGAAACTCCATCCACATTGTCCCATCTTGCCTTCATGGTGCTGTGTGTCACATCAAACAGCTGGAGGCCTGTCACTGTGGGAAGGGCCACTGCATACGTGCACACAAACACACATCAACACACAGACAAACACACAGCACAGTTCAGTCATACTGATAAACTGAATCTTTTCAAGTTAGTCCTGATTGAAAACCATTGTCTTATCTTCCTGGATGCTTATTTCTTCCTGCATCACAAGGGCATCATTCTCAATATGTTAATTCAACATAAGCCTTTGTCATCAACTTGTGATCTCAGATGTTGACTGAAGCATCGGTGTGAGGTTTTGTAAGTACATTTCTGCATATGTGTTTGTGTGTAAGAATAAACTTACGGGTTGTTTCTGATCCTCTGAGAGCTTCACTTGCCTCGTTTGCGTACACAGCAAACACAGCCAGCTGGTACTCAGTGAGAGAGCTGAGATGCTCTAACACTGCTGAAGTCTCACTGCCATCCACTACCGCCTGGGGTCCCGGAGCGTGAGTGAGGAGAGGGGAGAAGGGGGGTGGGTGGGAAAGATGGATGGAAGGGACAGGAAAGAGAGATGGGGTGCGGAAATGGATGGGAGAAGAGGGAAGGTAGGGGACAGAATGGCAGGGCAAATGGAAAGTGGGGCAATAAATGGGAGAAAGATGAAAATGACAAATGGAAGGGAGGAAAGAGCGAGGAAGGCAGGGCAGGAAAGAGGGATCGAAGGGGAATGGCAGAGGAGGGAAAACACAATCGATTTATTGAACGGCATAAAGCACAAACGTCTAAAGCAAAAGAATATTTTCTCATTCTGATCTGTATGGATGACAGTTGTGATAGAGATTAGGTGCGCGCTGAGCCAGCTGGAAAGGTCTCCTCACATGTGGCTCCGGAACATCTGGTCCCCGTAAACCCAGCTAAGCAAAAGATTTAATGGTTTCTGTGGTCAAATGTTCTGGAAAAATCAAGCAGGTGTCTCGATCAGCCAGAGTATAATTTCTAGTGAGCCTTCTTCACCTGCACGGATGTTCAGGGGAGTTGTGAATGGAGGGATGAGAGCGAGAGGGTTGGATGAATGATACCCCCAGCGTCTCAGGGAAAAACTGAGCTCAATCCATACACTTGCCCAAAGACCCAGTAACTCCCATTGGAGCAGTAAACATGATGGAAAAACAGAGCATACCCCGGCCTAAACCTTCCTCTCTGTGCTCCCGCTGAGTCTCTTGACCTCAGTATTTCTTAGGTCTTGCTTGTGTGCACATGTATAGCTTTCAGATGACAGCGAAATGCGGCGTGTGCAATGTGTGATTTGTTTGTGGTTATTTAACTCCCTCAGCTTTTCCCAATTTAACTCGGTGAAAAACACTCTTTCAGTACAGTAAATGACATTGTGTTCCTCGTAAAAACACAGTATTTACCTCCTGTGGTTCTCCTCCCTGAGCAGGGTAATAAACCACTCTGTATTTCTCTACGTATCCGGGGGCGGGGCTCCATGAAACCCTAAAGCTCCGGGCCGTGACCTCTGATGTCACCAGCTCAAGCGGCGCTCCTATCTCCTCTGGTGTCTGTTCTGAATAAATAAAAGGAGAGCAAAAGGAAAGGATAAGAAAACAGATTATATCACATTACATAAAATTACTCCCTGTGATGAACGTTTGAGTAGAAAAACTCGCATGGAGGATCAGAGCGAAGGAGATAGTGTTGAAATATTATCAAAACACACTAAACTGAATTTATGGTGTATCTTTAAAGACATCCTCTTTCTTGTTTTTTCCATCCTGCATCTTTATTTGCATGGAAATGAAAACTTATTGGAGTAAAGAGTGAGAAGGAGAAGCAGGAGAGGAGAAAGAGGAGGATGTGTCCTAAAGTAATCAACATTTTGTAACAGGATATCATTTCTGTTTGGCTGTAAATCCATGACCTCATGAGTTATATGACATTAAGTACCACAATGTCTGGCCACTCAAGCTCTAGCTAAATATCCAGGACTTGATTAACACTTCCAAATACAACCCACACTATGAGTACAGCTGACATTAGGCTTGTCACTTCAATGTGACATTTTATAATCCAGTTATGCAAAGACACATTAAAGAGGAGCCACTTGCAAAAAGTTAACTTGACTGCTAAAAAAAACCTACCTTACCTTAACTTAATTTGCCTTGTACCATCACAAGAGGTCTAAGTGCTGTCTTTTGTTGTTGCCATACTATCTGCACAGAAATGCATCTCTGTGTGAAGGTAAGACAGGAGCCATGCAGGGTACAATTTCCACCACTTTTCATGTGAAAAACCATGTCCAACACAATAAATGCCTCCTAGGAGAGAAAGTCTTGAAAATGTGTACCTTTTCTCTCCGTATTTAGACGATATTGCATCTCCTCCCTCTTTATGACAACAGGCTTTTTACTCTGCCTCCCGGTGTGGCTGTTTGGAACAACTATAAACCCTTTTGATATCTGACAAGGCCTGACAACACAACATATAACCAATTCTTTCCTAGTATGACCCAGCCCTTACTCTGTTTGATGTCCTTGTCTTGCTGCTCCACTTGTTCACACACCGTCTTGGTCAGACCCTCTACAATGGAGCTCATGACGTTAAAGTCGGCCACGTTGTAGACGTGAGTTTCATCCGGCTCTGAGGCGATGGAGTGCAGCTCATTCTCATCAGCATTCTTAACACCTGGGAAAGAAGGTCAAACATGTGATTTTTAGCATAAGATTCAGGGACAACACGGTATTAGAAGTGTGACCGTATACACTACAGCACAGCAGGGCAGAAAAGTAAGATCAGTCCAAAGAAGCATCATTGAAAGGATTGAAAGAGACAGGAAGTGATTTTTAACTCATTGCTGCTCAAATGTGACTCTTCCTGAGACTTTTTCTCTTTTGCAGGTGTGTGTTTGTGTTTTCCCTTACCAATAGCAAACAGCTCAACACCAGAATTTCGCAGGCTCTCCGCCGGAGGTATGACATCATCCTGGGACTTCCCGTCTGTGATGAGGATCCCAATCTTGGGTACACCCGTCCGTGAGCCAGACTCAGGCTTGAAGCAGTTCTCCAAGATGTAAGTCAGAGCAAGGCCTGGGGAGAGACAGAGGGAGAAAAAGGGGAGGGATGAATGAGGAAGACAGAGGCAGAGGGACCGGTGTGCATCGATGTCAGGCAAAAGTGGGGAGGTTGTGTAAGGGGGAGAAAAGAAGATACAAGAAGACAGAGAAATGGTTTGGATTTTCTGAACAAACTAAACCAGTATTAAGAGCAGAAGAAACTGGTAATGTTAGTGAAATCAATCACCTGTTAGAGTGTTTCCTCCTTTGTATGGCAGGTTCTTAACCGCATCAATGACGGCATCTTTAGTTGAGAAAGCATTTAGATGCCACTCTATCCTGGGATCACCACTGTACTGAGCCAGACCTACAATCACAAACACACACATTGAATTAACACCTTAAATTACAACATGTCCTTTTCTTATATGTAGCTGACATACAGTTTCAAAATGTGACAACTATGAGGCAATTTAAAAGGCCATATTGGTCCCACAGTGTACCCATCTGTTCCAGAGGGAAAGTAGCAGGGACCCACCTATCCTTGTCTTATCAATGCCAACATCAAAGGCATTGACCAGATTTTCCAAGAACATGCGGACCAGCCGGAAGTTGAGCCGACCAATACTCCAGGAGCCGTCCACCAGGATCACGATGTCTGCAATGGCCTCAGTGCGGCACACAAACTGATCAGCTGAAAGGAGGAGAGAGGACAGATTGACATGAATTTCAAACTAACCACATCCAGACACAAACAAACAGAATACGGGACTCACAAACAGAAAATTGAAAAGAAAGTTTCAATTTCGTGTGCACGCTCTTGATGTGCAGGTTTGTCAGCCAAAACTCAGAAAACACAATGAATGCACACGTCCAGTCTGCAGGTTTCAGGGTGTCTTTATTGAATACACAGCCAGAAAACAAACTCAGACAAAAGAAAACTTAAAAAATAGATACAGACCATATAGCTTTGCCACAATAACACAAAATACAGTAATCTGGTTTTTAGTGATCCACTCAAGCTCTAACACATATCCTGCAACTACCTCTTATCTTGGTCTGAGAAAATGTTCAATACATGATGTAAACATAGCATTTTGAAAGCTTCCTCTGACTTATGTGGTGTTGTTTTTCCCAGTATCTATCATAACCCCTTCATCTTGAAATTAATCTCTAAACAACCTCACTTTTCATTTAAAAGACAGTTTAAAGGGAAATCTACACCTGAAACCTCCCACCTAAAAGTCATAGTGAGGATAGATATGAGTCATTATTGTGGAAGCAGGCACACACACACACACACACACACACCTACAAACATTTATTCATTTATCATGATTTCATAACTGCTTATCTTGTCATCCTTACCTCTCTGACAACCTAAAAATGAACACATCCGCTTAAAGTTGCATCATAAATCCCTCACCTGTCTCCAACAATAATAGTGAATAATCCAGAATATGCTGATGGGGTTGGACATTTGTGTCTAAATGATAAAGAAAAATGAGAGTGCTGACAGTAGGAAATTATTATCTTGCGTTTTTGTTCACAAAAGTACGCTAAGACAAAGATTACAATGCAGAGAGATAACATAGGAGTCAATGTAGATAATGCAGCTGCTGCTGATTAATGCTTTCACCTAAATCAATTCAAGTGGAATAAAAAAGGGAAATTTTTCTTTAATATCTCTGTTAGGAACACAGAGTGAGAGGTTTAATTTCTCACTATGCTCTGACAACAGATGTTAGTTTAGTGGCTCAGGTGCATACTGGGTAATTGCAATGTCCTGGGTGAGTCCCAAGACTTTCCTTTCAATTTTGTTTCCCTTGTGTTCCCCTCTCTGTAAACTGTCAACTATAAACTGTAAAATAATTTTAAAATAATAACTAAATAAATAAAAGTACATTTTCTATTTAGTGGCGAAAGGAAAAATGGTCTGATTTGGTAGTTGTCTGAAATCCACACTAGCATGAATGACTCCCAACAGCACATTAGATGGAAAGAAAAAGCTGAGACTTACTGTATTTTGGCAAGCAGTCTTTTTTTTCCTGAAAAATATATGTAACATTTACTGTACCACCTGTGCTATCATGTCAGGCCAACACTATCTCAAGCTTGAAATTCATAAAAGACACATTGTGTAACGATAAGCCACGCAGGAATTCGTTTCAAGAAGTGATTTTCCAGACAGAGCCTTCTGTCTGCTGTCTGTGTCTGTCTGACTGTTTGAACCATCCATCTGCTACAGACGGCAGACGGAGGAGAGAAGAGAAGACAACAAGGTCAAGAGATAGCTGATGACAATCTTTGATTTGCAAATGCATAGCATAAAAGGCGGAGGTGCTATTATAAAAATACTCTTCAGGTAATGTTTTGAATAAGCCAAGAAGATAATGAATGTATCCTTCAGGGTTCAAGTGCATAATGGTCACAGGTGTTTATTTTGCCAAAATGTCCCATTTTTTAAGGAGGAGGGAGGACATTTTTAAATAACCTTCTATATCTGATGCCCTTTAGAGTGGCCAAAACTGGACAAGAACATCATTTTAATTATTCAGCTATCCCATTGAAAAGAGACGAGAGGGGAAGTTGTAACTTAGTTTAAGAGTTTCAGCAAAATGGCAAAAGGCTGAGAGGCCAAGAAGTGTAAAGATGATTCTTTGTAGAGTTTCCCTTCTTACAAAACAAACAAGCATGGCCTTTAAAGAAACTCTGAGGTTAAAGAATAAAAAGAAAGAGCCATGACTAAGCTGCAGGGAGGGTTCTTTAAAAGCAACACACACAAAGAAGAGCTGAGGAACTCTTCTGCGATAAAAAGTGAGGGACATTCAGGGGGTGTTAGTATCTATAGTAACTGCTGTTGACACTGTGGGTAAAGACAGACGAAGGAGACGGTAAACAGAGGATTAGAGGGTCGTAATCATTGCTAATTACAGCTCACTGGTCATTCCCAAGTCTATTGTTGGCAGAGTGGTGAGAACGTCCTTCAACTAGGCATAACACTGGTGTTTTACATATGAACCAATAATCAAGGTCGACCCTCTCCTTCACATTATCCCCGCTGACGTCTGTAAACACTCAGTTTAGTCGGATAACAAGGGTCGTTTTTCCTCAAGAAATGATTGGCTGCCATTCATTCTTTTATAGTCTGAGAAACAATTTCCATAATTGCCGAAGGTAGATAATCCATCTCAGTAAACATCAAACCTTGACTCATAGTTTTACTGTTATTTCATTGTGCTCAGGTTGTGCGTGTTCATATCAGTGTGTGCTGCAGTTTTCTGCAAGACCTTGCAAACGTTAATGTCTTTTTTGCAGGATTTCAGGAAACCGTGTGGTTGTTAATTTCAAGCAGCAGTAGATGTAACCTGCAGACCTAAAAGTCCGCATCAGTTTTACATCCTGATCTGTATTGAAACAATTTCATCTGTAAAATCTCTCTGACTATAATTTGGTAATCAACTGTCAACTTTTAAAATGACATTTCCTCAGTGTTTTGGACAACACTCCATGATCACATCTGGATAACTTAGGCAAACATGTTGCAGATGTCTGTAAAACACACACAGAGACACAAAGACCATCGTTAAGGGAGACAGAGGGATACACAATGGTGTCTCCCTCCCAACAATGGATGTCAGAGAGAATGCTTCCAGTATCTGACTACTCTGCTTCTGATTCTCTCTCCCCTGATGTCTGCCTGAGTGCCAGACAATAGCAGGCTTGTCAAAGGTCCCTCCGCTCCTTCTTAGCCCCATCTGCCTTTCTTCCTCTCCCTCTATTCTCTACTCCTTTCCCCCATTTCTTATTCCAGTCTAACGCCTTCGCTGGAGGTCAAAGTGCAGTTACTGGGGAACAGTGGGGGACTGTGTCTATGCGCGCAAATGAGGGTGAAAAAAAGTGTGAAAGGGAAGATGGAAAACAAGTGAAGCAGGGAGAAAGAAAAACGGTGAGAGGGCAAAACTCTGTATTTGGATTTGATGAAATACCGCAGATATATTGACAGATTCTGCGGTGCCAAGTCTTTCCTTTGTACATGGCTATGGTTACTGTTGTTGTCTCTGCCTCTCTCCACTCCTTTATCTCGCTCTGTCCATCTCTGCGGCTAACTAATATGAGACAGGCTTTGTTTGGCACAGATCTCTTTTTTAAACACTACACTAAGTAAAACAAACTGCCATGGCAGAGCACAAGACATGTCAATCTTTGCTGTAATGTGTGCATGATTTTTTTTATTTCTATTCATATGGGGACCAAATGTTCATATGAGGAGGGAAGAATTATGAAAGTTCTATTGAGTGCTGACACATTCGCAGTGCTTAATTTTTTAACAGGCCTTTGAATGGTAGAGACGTCACAGTTCAGGTCAGATTTGATGCTAGAGTTAAAGCAACACTTGCCATTTTTTACATGGTGCATTAGTCATGGAGGGACATGTCTTTACCTGGATAACCTGCCAAACCTCTGTATCTGTATCGCATTTAACAACCTTTTAAGTTCCACCGTCCACTGACGGTTTCTAACGTCATGGATGGCAGACATGCTACCACTGCAGTAGAGTTTGGCGAGTTCTCTTCTCTCTGCTGGAGAGTATGTTACACCTCAGCCAGCTGCTGGAGCCGAAACCCTCATTTCAGTCAACCCAAATGACTTCTTGGTATACATGACAGGAACCAAGTATTTGAGCTTTACTTGCCTACCATGTTACAGCGTGTTTCACCATGGAAATGAAACTAAACAAAGTGTCAATGTCTGCGAGCCAATTTTCTTTGGCTTACTTTAAACAATGTTCAAAAGTCAAGGGAGAAAACAACCAGCGCTAACATGAGCAGGAGACTGTCTGTCCACTGAGCACATGTCTCTGTGTCCAAAAGTCGTGTTAGTTTATGGCTTGAAATGTGTTACCTGCTGTTGTTACAAGCGTAGCCGTTCATTATTCTCAACAGCTGTTTTGCAACTGCGAAAATGCAGCTATTTTTCTGGGTGTTTGCAAGCATATGTACAAATATCTTTGAACACTGATTCAGGCATAATCAGAAATACTTGCTTTGTTTGCAGACACAAGAAATTCACGCTAACAACCAGGTAAACACACCCATCCTCAACCTTGGCTAATCTTACAGGCATTTTTCACAGTAGGTGTTACTAATTACATCAATGACAGCTCCATTAAAGTTCCAGCAAGTAGTGACAGTGTGACCGTGAGCCACCATGAACAATACCTGAACCTTGAAACCAAAGCACTTATATCAAATCGAGCCATTATTAATGCTATTATTTACACTTGTGCTTTTCCTACTGTGACATAACATCTCTAAAGAGAAAAGGTATTGAGAACCTCACACATGATGAACTCTATAGTACATGTAAGCACTGAAGGACAGACTTTCCAAGCAAAGTTATGAACTGTGGTGAAATTATTGTCATTTTGACGTAAAACGGACAAAACCATCCCGTCCTGTGGAGGACCAGCACTGTAGCCTCCCAGTGTTACTCAAACATTTTCTGTCATCAAGCTAAATTTGCAGATTTGTGTCCATGTCTCCATATTCGCTGATTGTGAACCATGAGGTTGGCTGAACTACATCTGAACCTTATTTGCATAGAAGCACGTGATTAGAAAAGACGCTGCCATCACCAGACCTTTTTACATGCGAGTACACAATTGGACAAGCACCAACCATAATTGGCATGCAAGCATGTGATTAGACAGACCGTCCACCTGGTGTCCATGAGAGAGGGAGGGACCGCATTTTACAACCCACCGAGCAGTCTGCAGGGCTGTGGGAAAAAAAGTATGCGGCTCCTTTACAATTGAATTAACTTGTGTGGGAGCGGAGAAATGGCTATTAAAAATGTGAGCGCAACAATGACAGCCACTGTTGGCTGGCTGCAGCTTCTAGCAGAGCAAAGACAGACGTGCAGCGACAGAGACAGTAGGCGTTTTCAGACTGGAGGAACTTTGTCACAGTGCTAGGAACCCCCCCTTTTTGTTGTGACCACACAGCAAGAACCAGAAATGATTCTTAGAACACAGTTTTGATGGACTCCTTTAGCTCCTATTTTAACGGGAACCATGAGTGACGCCAGTGTACGGTGAACGATGGAACAACCAATGCAGTTCCAGCAATCAGCATTTTTAAAAACTGCTAGCTGTGCATACACAGTATGTGATGGTGGAAATACAAGGCATTTTAGACTTGTATATATGAACACTACCAAAATACAATCATTATTATTATTCTTGTTAAAATTAAAGTGAATAAATGTTACTGTTTGCCATGCATCTCTCTTATCTCTTTCTTATGTATTGCCAAAGCACAATCACAATTTAAGACAGTGAAAATTCAGAAACAATTAACAACAATGTATTATTACAAAATCATAGACATGATTTTTAAAGGGAAAAAAACCTAATTATATATTTGAAAAACACTTTCTTCTGATGTCTTCATATGTGCGACAATGTAGCAGGAAATGCTGCTCTGTCTCCACCTGTCCCTGGGGACAGAGCTGACACAGCCTGTCTTATCCAGGCAGCCAGGTCTGCCTGTGTCTGCCAGTCTCTATAGCCAGGCTGTGATCACTGAGTCTGCACATAGTCTGTATCTTTCTCAGTTTCTGATCTGTCACAGCGGTCACATAGTTTGCCATTGTGTGCTGCCTGTTTAGGGCCAAATAGCACTGAAGTTTGTTTGGGGTTTTTATGGTAAATGTCTCATCGTTGATGTAGTTTTCTTTTTCTTTAGCGATAATTTGACTGGGTTGAATTATGTGAGGGTTGTCCTAAGGAGGAAAGTGAGCCTCAGAACCAGCTGGCTGAGGGACTCTTTCTCTCTGTCTCTCCTGCTCTTAATGTATCATTTTGTCATATGGATCACTGCACATTTATTATGTTGCTCTGTTCTGTTCATGCAACATCTATTGCACATCTGTGCGTCCTGGAAGAGGGATCCCTCCTCAGTTGCTTTTCCTGCGGTTTCTATCATTTTTTTCCCCATTAAAGGTATTTTTGGGGGGAGTTATTCCTTATCCACTGTGAGGGTCAAGGACAGAGGGATGTCGTATATTGTAAAGCCCTCTGAGGCACATTGTGATTTGTGATATTGGGTTTTATAAATAAAATTGTCAAAGTGAAAGTTACATTGCTATACCAACTGTCGGCCAGCTTACAGTCACTTCAGCGTTCCTCTTAGCAGTGTGAATGCAAACAGAAAAAAAGCCCTTGAAGGGATGTAGTTCGCAGGGGGGCCCCCAATGGCAGCTCCTCTACAGGAGTCCCCATAACTGTTTGGTCTGAAAACGCCTAATACCAAAAACAAGGAGCAGAACTGGGAACTACAAGAGAGGAATGACACAGACAAGTAGTGTAAGTCACAGTTAGTAGTCGTAAAACTTGTAGCAGTAACACACAAATAAAGCACATTGAGGTTTAAACACATGCACATGTTATCGCAAAGCAGACCAGATTAATTAAAGCAAAGCAGATTGCTTTGTAATCTCCCTCTCCCTGGAAGTAACACACACTCAAATATACGGATATGGTTGGGAGAGTAATGCACAATACACAAACAAATAAATACAGAGACTCACACACAACACATCTTCAAACACACACTCTTATCGAGTTTAGAAAACTTCTGCACCATCTCCCTCCCCGCTCTCTCTCTGTTCTCATTAACAGTAGTTCTTCCCAGCCGGCCTTGATTTATTGCTGACCTCTATTTAGCCAGGGATCAGACGGAGTGTGCTGTCATTTCAATCTCTCTCTAGTTAAGTTTTATTTCCCCCGCCACTGTGATTGTGTTTCAGTGTCTGGAATTAACATTGAGAACAGTGACAGGCATGCAGATAGATGGATAGTAGCAGCGACAGTGCCCACATTAGTGAGAACATTTCCTGTATTCTCTTAGCAAAAGTTTGATTCCCGCGTGAACCTGCCTTCACAAGAGCACTTCACCTCTAACATAAGGCTAATTTATTACAAAAGTAATTGGACATTTATTCCCAACTAGTTTAACACAAGTTGATATGTTTGATTTTGATGTATTAATCCACTCGGTAATAAAATACACTTCAGTGAGATGATGAAATGGAAATATTATACAGTAGGTGAACTGCCCACTTTTATGGTCACCCCTGTATGATATTTTCTCAATACATCATTTCAGGATGAATAGTAATAAGATCTATTTCTCCTGCCTGCTGTTTATCATGTAGAACCTCGTGTTTCAATATGAGCAATTTCCTGCATGTTGTAGAGAAAATGTCCACTTTAAATCAATACAGTCTGGTCCTTTCCACCTCATCTGCTCATGTGTAGGTGTGCTTTCTAAGTGCTCTGCCAAACTGAGATGAAAATGTGGATAGCATTTAAAGAGACAGACGCAATGAAGTAAAAAAATACTGACTTTGCTGGACAGTTTTCCATATCATAACTTCATGTACACCTGTTAAACCACATGTGCCAAAGAAGAGATAAAAATTTCGGGTTGCTTTATACCAAAATTCCATGATCCTCACTTTCCAGAAGATAGCACTGGTGTTAAAATAATAGTTTGACCAATAAATTCTTCGCTCAGGCTGATGTCATACCTCGAGTTCACAGCTAGCTTGCTGCCAAAATGGGGGAACGTCTCATTTGATTTGATTTGATTTGATTTATTTCAAACATTTAAAAACAAGCCAAAACAGAGACAAACAATAAATCATGAACAGACTTACAATGAGAAACATAAATTACTATTTCATGTCCGAAAAGGAGTAGGAAGAAGTTATCACTAATCAAACTGTTACATAAAGATGATCCTGTGTATAAAACAAATACGAATTGAGAATACATATAACAGTATCACCCTGAGCATGCTTTACATTCCCTCTAATCATTTCTGTACCTTGTGAAGATACTGTCTTTGTAGCTCTTTTTATACCATCTGATATCTTCACCCAGTGAATCAGTCACTTTGCATAAAATACCCATTTTCCACCAAATTATCTCTGGCTCTTGAACAGATTCTGTTCAGGATTTTTGGAGACTTGGTGCCAGTGAAGCAGCCATTTCCACCAGTTTTGATCAGATCCTTTGTAATCGAGAATGTGTAATCATTAGAGGCTGTTACACAATGCACAATGGAGGTAAACAGTAGTAGTAAAATGGCAGATCACACTGATAACCTGCAAGCTTTTGCTCTGTTATTACAGATATTTGTTTTTATCCAAAATACCAGCATGGACCAGCTATTAATGAGACCACTACATGCTCTCTTTTTTTTCCGCCCTATAATTTCTCGCTTGACCTCTTTTTCCAATCTGTAGAATTTGACATGCCCGTTGATGTCATCACAGTTCTCCCTTTAGGTAAAAAAAAAATGCTATTTTTTGGTTCCAGCTGGGAACCAACTTTTCAGGTTCACAGCCAATTTATTTTTGGTGGAAATGCTCTGAGCTTTTCAAAATTAGGTGTGGGAACTGAAATGGAACCCACCACATGTTGAAAAGGTGAAAAGGGGTGAAAGTGAAACTTATCTGCTTTAACTTTTAGTCCTGTTTAAAAAGGTCTGAAGGAAAGGCAATGCAACGTGTTCAGAAAGCACCAAATGGATACATGCGATACTACTGTGCAAGTTTGTAAACAGATGTTTCAATATTGTTTTCCTGTTTTTAAATGCGGTCCCCATTTAATTGAGCATAGCGTTAGTTCAGGCAGGATGTCAAGCTCAGCTCACATCCCAGCTACATCAGCTGATCTCAAACAGCCAATCAACTGATGGAACAGCTGATTGATGGAAGGGAGTCAGCTGATAGATCACATGATTCCTTTTTATGCAACCAATTGGTGAATCTCATTCAGGGTGCCCTGTTTAAACTGCTCTGGCCTGTCTACTGTTGCTGCTTCCTCTGCAAGCCGCTTTGCAACAAGCCTCCGCCCCAGCTCCTCCTTTTCATGTTGTTTCTGACTCATCAATGTCATATTTGTTTGTCATTGATGCTGCTCTGTTCTGTTCCTGGGAGGTCTTTGCTGCTGCTCTCCCTGCCTCAGGCTTTCTATGTAGGCACATGGAAGGGCAGGGAGGTTTGCCTCTCTGCCTCAGGCTTTCCTCAATTGCACATGGAAGGGCAGAGAGGTTGCTCTCTCTACCTTATGGCTTTCCACGCAAGGGCATGGAAGCGTGAAGAAGTGTGCTCTCTGCGCCTTATGCTTTCCACGTAGGCGTGTGGAAGAGGCTTTCTGCATAGGTCCGAGGAAAGGTATAGTAGCCCCAGAACAGAGGCATATAATACTGCAAATGAAAATAAAGTTTTCTTTGACTAAAGTTTTCCTGACTGAACTTCAATTAATCAACATTTGTTGCTTTTATTTATTTTTTAATTCTTCGTTCACTGGATGCATGCAGAAGAAATAACATTTTCATCCTGAATTCAAGGTAACGCAGAATGAATAACTGATAAATAAATGGTCATTTCATGGGTGAAGTGTTCTTTTAAGAAAAAGCATTACCTCATGCCTTCATGACTTTGAGTCTGGAAGATTATAATTAACTTGTTAGTCATCATTGCTGATGGAAAGCATGTGATATGATCCAAAAACTTCAAATTAGCCTCTTAATGGGTGTTGAGATTGTGAAAATGTTGTTTTCAAAGTCAAGAATAAACTGTAATGCTCAACTACTAAATCAACACAGACAAAAAAAGTGCATAGAGAATTGTAAATTCAAACATCGATAATTCAATCTCATGTGATATAAATGAAACTTCCAGAGCAGCTACTAAATAAACCTCGAGGTGAGACTGTTTTCATCAAGATTTTAAACTACACCAGTAAAACAAAGATCTGTATTGCTTGAAAGGGCACTTTTTTCTCAGAGATAAAAACGTAGAAGCTGCAGTGGTTTCTAAAAAAAAAACCAACATAAAAATAGTGCTAGCAACTCTCAAACAACC
>JAPZEB010000025.1:19945027-19958252 GCA_029783705.1 Chaetodon striatus | reverse complement strand
GTCTCTAAATGATATAGACCTATGAATGATTCACACACATACACAATTTCACAAGGGACATTGATATATTCCCACTGTCTCGGTCTCTGATTCACCCAGTATTCTCCTCTCCCCACCTCTCTTCCTGTCCTAAGAATTATAGAAAAAAATCAATTTTTTTTAAACAGTTAAAGAAAAAGTTCCACAGATGCATTTAAGTTGTCAATTCAGCTTGTAAAAGAAAACATAGTATGTGTCCTTCTATTTATAGTGATTACTGGAGGTTGGCTAGGGGCAAATAAAGATAAGGCAATTGTGTTTCACAGTAATTATGTTTTTCTGCGGTTTCTCATTAACAAAGAGTACACAGAATAACTTCACTGATCTGACAGAATAATATAGCACTGTAACAGTAGCGAATGACTGTGGCTCTGTCTGACTTAAAAATTTCCAAGGTGAATCTGATTTACAGTCTTCTATACTTTGAGTGTTATTCCTATCCAGAACAGTTGACTTTGATTTTAAATCACTGCAAGACAAAAAGATATTTACGCTGCCTTCCTCTGCAGACAATGACACAGCAAAAAGGAAAAAATGTCCGACACTTCAACACAGAAACTGAAGTTTAAAGAGAGAAGGAATTCTCTCCACATCTTCCAGCAGTGAGCAGCTGAATCCGGTGCTCAGATCACTGCTTGATTTAGAGGCTGCAAAAAATGCTTCAGTCCTCGCTCCAGACTGAGATTGGACTCGGGAGTCCCTGACCGATGATTCGAATCATCGACTTTTAGGGTGCCGACCTAATGTACAAATGACGGACATCAATATGGGAAACTTGGACGGAATACAAACGACAATCCAAGGTAAAATATCCCTCTAAAACCTTTCCTGTTTGCTCAGAGCCAGACTCAGTCAATGACACTCCAAGAGCAGACAGAAAATTAGTTTCATTTAAATCTCCTGGAATGGACAGTCTGTATTTAGTTCACAGCAGCCTGTGCTTACGCTCTGCAAGATACGGTTAAGTAATTTGTAGAGTACCTTTAGAAGAAAAGTGGGTGGCTAAGCTAGTTATTTTACTGAGAGGTAGAGGAAGTTTCATGACACTTCCTTTAGCTAATGGCCCTCTCCCCTCTACTTTAAAACACATCCGAGCAACTTCAAATCTACTTAGCTACTCACAAACACCCATTCACACATACAGGCACACACACACACACACACACACACCAGCCGGGATGCTTTTGATATAGGAAGCCAGCGATAACAAGCTTAAGTTTGCTGAATATTTTTCTGTTATTTCTGAATTTTCTGCATTTTTCTTTGACCTTGACTCGTCAGGTGAAATACAAAACACTGTAAAGTGTATTTAATGCAGGAAAATTCACATTATTGTAGTTTTTAATATCATATCATTATAATACGTCTGTGAAAGAGTAAAAAAAACACCTCAATTTCTTTGCAAAACTTTAGGACTGAAGTGTGATCCACACTTATAAAAGGTAGTGTGCACACAAAAAGAGAACTGTCTGATGTCTGCAACACACACACACACACACACACACACACACACACACACACACACACACACAAACACTCCCACATATACACATCAGAGAGGAGATGAGACTATGAGCCAGCTGTTAATGAAAGGTTTTGTAAACAACCCACCCCTACATAAAAGCAAGATGATTACTACTCTGGAACAAAGCGGTGATGGACTGGGTTAGCATCGCTAATACACACACAAACTTACACACAAGCAGACAACACCATTTCTGTGCAGCATTGTGGACATTGGTATTATCACTGTAGAACATTAATACACACACACACGCGGCCTGATAGAGAGGCAGAGAAAGAGAAGCAGTCACACGTTACAGTGCAACATAAAAGAGCAGTCTCCACAGTGAGACATTATCATCACCACTATAGTACACAAAGCTGCATACACGAGTGCGCACACACACACACACACACACACACACACACACACACGTTACATTCACAAATTCTATTGAAGCACAGCAGGATATTATCATAATCCCCAACAGGTACGCAGCAGAACACAAATCAAGGTCACCTCTGCTGCAGTGAATGGTGAGTGGTTCTGATAACAGCAGACTGAAGGAAATCCAGTTTTTAATCTACCTACTGACAGGAAGGAGCAAGAAACAAAGAGGGAGAAAAGTCTAAATCTGTGTATGTGTGTGTGTTTGAGAGAGTCATAACAGTTTCACAGTTTTTCATTAGTTTTTATTTCCATAAAGTTACGGTTTCAGTCTGGGTTCAGTGGTAGTTTAAGTTTGTATTTTGTGAATAAGTGCATGGCAGCCAGGTTCACCGCGCGAGCTCACATTTTTGTAACCAGATGTGTTGGCTGCGAGGCACAGCTGTGTATTTTACCAAAACAATAACAGCCTCAATTCAGCTCTTACACCATGTTGCTCTCTACAGTTAAAGAAAGCACAAAGCTGAATAAAACTTATCTAAAATGATCAACACACAATTTATAATTGATCTTATGAATTTATGAACTGATAAAAATTACCTTGATAAACCACAAATCAGTTGGTGGGAGCTGAAAACAAATCTGTTAAATTGTGTTCTCTGGTAAAACAACAAGGTCTAATTACTTTCCTCATAAAATTCTGTTTTAGTTTTTATTGTGTCTCAGCTCTTACTTGAACACTTTTTGTAAAGATGGCAATGTGCATAATGATAGTACAGTATTTTCCAGAAAGGAAAACTTTGTGATGAATCTGAACCAGTGGTGTCAAACTCATTTTAGTTCATGGCTCACATACAGACCGATTTGATCGCAGGGGGCCAGAGCAGTAAAACCATTGCCTAATATCCTATAAATAGCAGACACCTCCAAATTTTTCCTTTTTGTTGCTTGAAGAAGAACATAAAAAAAAAAACGCTAATCCATTCATAAATCAGATGACAAACAGCCTGTGATGTCACCAGAAGAATACATTTAATTTCAGCAATATTTCTCAGTTTTTTCCCATTCAGCCAGTCGACTACTCACTGTCATTACATGTGCATTTCTCTATACATTTCCCACCCTCATTTTACATGAAGAAAGCTACTCAGTGTTTAACTTCCTCCTAAAACCTGGCACCTCTTAGCACTCACAAATGCGTTGCTATTAGGTGTGTAAAGTCATCCAGTGAGCCGGATTGGACCCTTTAGTGGGCCGGTTCTGGCCCCCGAGCCTTATGTTTGACACCCCTGATCCAAACATATCTTCTTTGTGTATGTCTTGCAGAAAATAGGTTTTCTAATGACACAATATTTATTGTGAGTTCAACACTTTTCCATAGCTCTGTATGCAGGTGAGTACATTGTGATGAGGGCGCTTTAAGTGTTACCAGAGTTTGCAGTCAATATGAAATTTGCTTTGATTTACTATCGATGTGTTTTCATCTCCACCCAAGAGCCAATTCATTATGTATCCACGAATGCAAAGTGTCTATAAATAAGTTTTATAACATGGTTAATTGCACTGTGATGCCCTCTCTCTCGCTTTCTGTGTGTGCGCGCGGGTGTGTGTGAGTGCTCCTCTCTTGCTCCATCAGCGAATATAAATCGCACCTATAGCAAGAGTGAAATTATATTGTGCAAATAATATATAAGGGTTATAGTCCATAAAAATGATGACACAAAGTAACATGAGGATGGACTTCTTTAAACCATATTCGATAATCGCAACTTCCTGAACACCTTTCTTTAAGTGCCTTGTGATAAATGACCACCAAATTGAGCCAGCCACAAGCAAAACTGCCTAAATAATAAGCCCTTTATCGCCAAGTAAAAAGAAAGTGACTTTTAAATCTTGTAAAAAAAAAAACAAGCACATTCACACATCAGCAGCATTTGGAGTGTCTCAGATTAAGCTACAAGAATTGTTCATGCCTGAGTCAGCAAATCACCTGCTTAATCTTTCTCTAACACATGTAGGCACACACAGAAAACCACATGACACACGATCAATTATACCAAAGCCAAAGATTCCTCACTGAACTCACGGTTATGCTAAAAATATCCACAGAGGACAGCAGATACATTCACTCGCATTTCAGGAGAGCTTGAAATATTAGGCATTTAAATATGAAGACGTTAATGCTGCCAACTGAGAAAACATCTTGGTTTTCACAAACAGACAGAAAGCCAGACAGTCTTGTTGGGAGGAGAGCTCAAATTAACAGGCAACCGCACAGACCCAAGTTAACATCGCGGGACACTCACCGGCTAATATCGGGAGTCACAGTCACCTCACTCAGCATTGCATATGGTAAAGAGTTTTGACAAAGCACCACAGTGAACGATTCACCATTGAAGCATAGATGGTTTTGGCATCTCTACACTCACTTGGTGGGTAAGTAGACCACCAGGCTGATGACTGTCTGGGTATTGCTTTAAAAGGTGGATTCTGCTATTAACCGGTTGCACACAAACCCTGCATGGGGGAAACACTCCACAGTCGGATCCAACTGGACACGGACAGACACCAGATTCATATTTTTGCCTCTCTGATCTATGGAGCTGGTGTTAAAGACAACACCAATGGCTGTTTTCCCTTGCTCCAAACATCACTATGGCAACTGACTGGAGGACTCTTTAAGAAGAGTACTTCTCAGCGCAATTCATTTTATTTATACGTCCATGCGAGCACATGGGTTTGTATACGGCCTCCTCTCCTGGAAACAGTGTTTGTGTGCGTTTGTCCTACCTCCAGAGATCTCGTTGGCATCCTCAGGAGGTACAACTGACTCAGTCAGCCTCTCGGGCTCGGTCTTGTCCTCTCCATCACTCTCACCTCTTTCAGCTGAAGGGCATAAAACAGATTAACCACAAGTTAGAGGTATCACACAGAATAAATAGTTATTATAGAGAGTCTTTTCTCTGTCCAGCTCTTCACACACCAAAAAGAAACATGCTTAAATTGATAGAGAATACAGCTGAGAAGTGAGTTAAATCGAGGAGAGGAGATTATGGTAAAAAAAAAAAAAAAAAAAAGTTAAGTAGAGCATTACGGGGAGGAGAGGGGAGGAAAGGAAAAAAAAGGAAAGAGGAGGAAACTTAAGTAAACAAAGGCAACAGGAGGAAAAGAAAGGAAGGGAGGGGAGTCTGAAGAAAGTAAGAAGGAACGGAAGGAAAGGAAAGGAGAGAAAGGAAAGGAAAGGAAAGGAAAGGAAAGGAAAGGAAAGGAAATCGGGGAAAACAAGAGGAAAGGAAAGGAGATGAGATGAGAGGAGAGGAAACTGAAGAAAACAAGAGAACGCAGGATGAAAGGGAAGGTGAGGGAACAGGAGAAAAAAGTTAACAGAGAATAGGAAAGGCAAGGAGAGGAGGTGAAACTGGAGAAAACAGTAGGAAAGGAAAGGAAAGGAAAGGAAAGGAAAGGAAAGGAGATAAGATGAATAGAGAGGTAACTTAAAAAAATAAGGGGAAAGGAAAATAAATGAGAAGAGAGGACACTGGAGAAAACAAGAGAAAATAGGAGGAAAGAAAAAGGAAAGAAGAAGAGAGAAGACAGGAAACAAGAGGAAATGAGGAAAGGAGAGGAAAAGAAATGAGAGGACAAGAGCAGAAACAAGAAGAGAGGGTGATGATGAGAGGAGAGGAAACAACAGTAAGTTGAACTACACGTTACAGTGCAGCAAGTGCAAGTAAAAAAAGGAGTGAAATGCATGACCACACCTTTATGTCTGCCCTTTAGTGGTCTGCTCTGCTCACTGCCACTGACACTGATGACACTGACGGTGTAGTCCTTGGAGGGGTTGTAGTCTGTTATCAGCACCTTAGTGTCAGATTTTGATATGATGATCTCCCTCTGCTGACCACCTGACAGAGAGAGAGAGAGAGGAGGCAGAGGGGCAGAAGGTTAGACTCATGGATACTTTGATTCATGGTTTTTTCCTCTTCTTGTTGCCATGTTCTGTTGCTTAGAAGCAAAATATTAGTATTCTCAGGCCGGAGCCAATATGAAGCTAATTCGGCAGAAGAGCTGATTAAGATTCTCTATTCTGAAGGCAGGCAAACGTTACTTTCAAGGTCGAAATATTTTATTATATAGTTGATTATTTGTGTGTGTGTGTCTTTGTGAAGAGTATACATCTTCCCAAAAATGTGGAAATAACAAAAAAAAAAAAATCCAAAACCAACTTATCCATGGTTGAAAGTTAATTGTGTTTTTGATGTTGTTATTTCCAGGGCTAGTGTGAAGCTTAGAGAGAGATTAAAGGTTGGAGTTAGTTTTAGGTTTTGACATTATAAGAATTAAATTTGTCCCTGAAATAAATTGTGGAACCTCACCAAGACAGAAGTGTGTGTGTGTGCTCATGTCCTCTCCTTAGCAGTTAATCCCCATTAGGCCAACAGGTCACATTATCACCCCATTTTAATTTTGACCCTGCAATCAATCCCGCCATCAATAAGGTGTATGTGTGCTTCCTCAGCTCTTCTGTCCCCTGTGCCTGCAGAGTGATGACTAATGACGCCTTAAAGGGAAGAGAGATAAATCCTACTGAGGGGACAGCAGGTCAGGTGAAGTAACTGCATGGATCAGTGTTCACACCACAAACTGGAACCTGAGTCTGCGCTGGGGAACCAAACTACTGTCAGTCAACTAAATATATGGGTGAAGTGAATGGTGGCCATTCACTGGGTCACCATGTGGCAACTGTTGCACTGAGAGTACACGTCTACATTTTCACAGGGCCAAACACCCTTCTTAAACATTTTCCCTTCCTTACCTCAAATAGATCTCTCCTTCAAGACTGAGGCAGATTTATTAGGTAACGACAGACCTTTTTCACTGAGGACATTTTGGCTTGTCACGGTAGGAAAGCACAGGTGTAATTTATGGTATTAAAAATATCTGCATTCCATTTAGGTGAGCCAGATCCAGGTTGTTGGTATTGTACATGCTGGCTCACTGTCATGGCTCACCGGGACATTTAATAGAACTGAACCAAGTCAAAATGTCTGCTGTGAAGAACGCGATCAAAGAGCAGTCTTTTTGCTGGAACAAACTAGCCCTCAATATTTTCTGCACTTGGCAAATAAGTCCTCTCTCATTTTTATCTCAGGCTCAGAGTCATACCTAACACCTAACGGCACGTGTGAGGTGTTAAAACATAAATAGAAAAAAAACAAGCTTTCTGAGAAATATGCTTATTCACTTACTTCCCAAGAGTTAGATAACAGATCAATACCACTCTCATGTCTGTATGCTAAATTTTCTCTCAAACACACACCTGACCACCAGCACCTCAAAAAGTTCAATAGTAAAAGTTTCATTTCATTTGCATAATATGTAAAGAAATGTAAAAATGTCAGTTCAGTCAGGAACACTTTAGTCAAAGAAAACTTAATTTTCAGTTTCACTATTACATTTGGCAGTATGGCTCTGTTCTGGGACCCCTCTGCCTTTCCTCGGGCCTACGCAGAAAGTCTCTTCCACATGCCTACATGGAGCAAACCTCCCTGCCCTTCCATGCGCCTACACGGGAAGCCTAAGGCAGGGAGAGCAGCAGCAAAGACCCCCTGAAAAGGAGGGAAAAGGAACAGGAGGAGCTGGGGTGGAGGCCGGCCAGAGCAGTTTAAATAGGGCGCCCTGAATGAGATTTGCTAACTGGTTGCATAGAAAGGAATCATGTGATCAATCAGCTGCTCCATCAGTTGATGTTTGGGATCAGCTGATGTAGCTGGGATTTGGACACACTCAGGCTACCTTTTTCCCACTAGCTGCTTTCATTTCTTATGCTAAGGTTATATCCCTTTTCGACAGTCATGGACTGGCTTGGCTTGGTTTGGTTTGGCTTGGCTTGGTTTGGACCAGTAGCCCAATGCGGCAGGGATTTGCATTTCCATTAAACCAGAACTACCCATTTAAGAGTGTCTTAAACTGATGATGGCTTGTCTTGGGGGTGATGACGTTTAAAAGCAGCAGGCTGATCCATGGCTTAAGTCCCCCATTATTTTTGTTGCACATGTTTTTCCACAGCCGGACAAATAAAAAAAAGTTTACCTGCTTGCAGAGGTGCAGTAAGACCCTGTTGTCTGCAGCTTGAATCTAACATCTCACTGTGGCCATTTCTGCTTTTACTCTTCCTCCCTACCACATTATTAGACTTCCCTTTATTAAAGAAAAGCTAGTAACAAAGTTCCACTAATTTAGTGATAAACACTTTTCAGTTCCGATAGATTCTTTGCAATAAAACTCCCCCGGTTATTCTGTAATGCAAAAACTTTTATTGTGAAGCAGCAAAATAAGGAAATGTTGACTTTTCAAGCAGCAACTTCACACAATTTCTAATACAGTTAACAAAAACAGTAAAATTAATCAGATATCTAAAGTAAAAACAGCACGCAGGAGAGAAACTAAACTCCAAACCACAGAGATTCAGTTAGAAGCTACAAAAGTACCTGCTACCAGGCAGCCTGGCTTCTGGACCTACTCTGGAGAAAGTCCATCTGTGGCGCAACTTAACGAGGCATTATGCATCTTAACTGATAATGGAAATGTAAATCAAAATTGCGGCATGGCTTTACTCGGTGCAGCCGAAAGTGACAGTGAAAACAGGCCCATTAGTGACTCCAAGCCGTGGCTCGGCTCCATACTTGCATGCAGATGTGAGAGTGGTATTGATCTCTTCATATAACTCCTGACATGAAAACAAACACACGTATTTCCTGAAATGTTGAACCATTCCTTTAAATTACTCCAGGGTCTGTTCAGACAAGGTGAATGTTGATCAGATTTATTTCCATGATATTGAAAACAGCTTGTCGTTTGCGGGATGACTCAATTGTGGAAAACCCATTAAAATCATCATCTCTCCATATTAACTTTAATTAAGTAGATTTTGGAAGATTATGGCAAACAACTGATGCTTGACTTGTTTTTAAAACTGTTGTAACATTCATTTTAAACCAGAATAAATATACTGGCTTGAATCTCATGACATTTTGCTGAGCAAGAATGCTTCATCACAAATCTAAAACAGGCCTGGTACAATCATCAGAAAGCACATGTTTTTCTTTATAGTGGCCAAAAAACATGCATTTAAAGCAGCAGCTAAAACACTGTATAAAACTGGCACAAGTTGAGTTAAAATTAGGCAAAGACCATAATCTGCAACATACACAAGTACACAGTGTTGCATACAGAGAGAAAGAATAATGATAAAAACCTGTGGCTCAGCCTCACAGCACTGCCCAGACTCTGCCTTCTCATCTAGCTGAAAACATCTCAGACCTCCTCAGTCACCAAATATCATGGATTAAGTTACACGCCTCACTTTTTCCATGTTTTCTTTATCTAACTCTTTTCCGACTCAAGCCTCAATGACAGCTTTGCCCTTATGAAACATTTGAAAATTTGATATTCCCTTTAACCATAATCTCCAAATGTGTTTAAAGCATCCCTCCAGTAGTACATTAACGCTATCTCAGTACTGGCACCATGACTGGGACCTGCTTCAACTGGAGCATTCACCTAACATCACTTTACAAGTAACTAGGTTCGCATTTGCAGCTGGAAGTGACCATGAAACCCGTTAGTTATCGTCCTTTAAGTCTTTTCTCCTGTTAAACCAAGTAATATATTTTGTGTAAATCTTGCCATTGTGTCATTTGTCAAAGTTTTATGAAGTGTTGATGGCTACTGTCACTGTCACCAATTGTTAAGTATCAGTGAGAGAGTTCCAGCCTTTGGCCTCTGGGGGCAGTAATGAGCTCACTACAGTTTGGCGCATCACAGTCAAGTGAAGAAGATGCCACACTAGAAAACTTTACCTAGACAAAGGTGAAATTTATGCTTTCTAAGAAGTGTTTTTAAACCATATTTTGGCTTTACAAGAGAAAAGACTTCAAGGATGAGGACAACACCCATTAAAGAGCATGTACAGAAAAGTCCCATAGAAAAGTCTCAGCCACTGCCTGGGATACATTCCCGAGTGTAAATTATGTTTTATCATGAAGGACTAAACTGCATGGCATGGACTGTGCAACGCAACACCAATGTGTTTCTGCTGTCTAATGCTTAAGTGCTGCAGTAAATCTACACTGAACAAAAACTTAAGCTTTTGTGTTTGCTCCCATTTTTCACAGGTTTAAGTTAAAAATCTAAGACTTTTTTCATGCAGTCAATTCGTATACTCTCAAATTTTGGTTGCAAAATCTCCATCCACCTGACAGGTGCGGCATATCAAGATGCTGGTTTAACAGCATCGTTACTACACAGGTGTTCCTAGGGATGGTCACAATAAGAGGACACTCTAAAAGGTGCAGTTTTGAAGGAGTGCGGTATTGGCATACTGACAACAGTAAGCCATTTTCAGTGTTGTTTCCATTTCTATGGCAGGAGATCTCCCATCAGACCACATGTAGCCACACCAGCTCAGGACCTCCACATCCAGCATCTTTAGTTGTACGATCACCTGAGACCAGCCACCCGAACAGCTGATGCAACAGTTGGTTTGCAAAAACAAAGAATTTCTGCTCAACACGTCAGAAACCATCTCGGGGAAGATCATCTGTATGCTCGTCATCCTCACCAGGGTCTTAACCTGACAGCAGTTCATCACTGTAACCGACGTGCCGTGTAAGGCCTGTTGGATGTACTGCCAAATTAACATAAACGACACTGGAGACGTCTTGTGGTAATGAAATGGACATTCAGTTCACGGACAACAGCTCTGGTGGACATTCCTGCACTCAGCATGCCAATGGCACACTCCCTCAAAACTTGTGACATTTGTGGCCTTGTGTTGTGTGACCACACTGCACATTTTAGAGTGGCCTTCTAATGTGACCACCCCAAGGCACAGCTGTTTGTAATGACGCTGTTCAATCAGCATCCTGATATGCCACACCTGTCAGGTGGATGGATTATCTTGGAAAATGAGAAGTGCTCATTAACAAATTTGTAACCAAACTTGGAGACAAATATATCCGTTGAGTGCATAAAAAGTCCTAGATATTTAACTTAAACCTGTTGAAAATGGGAGCAAAAACAAAACGGTCGCATTTAAATTTTTGTGTAGTGTACACATTTTCCTGTTCTGCTGTGGTAAATACAACAACCTATTTTAAACCCCAGAGATCACAGCTGGTTTCTGCACCACGTCTTGTACCTCCCAATGCTTGAGGAGTGAACACACTTTCCAATACCCAAATTATTCCTCTAATTGGATACAGCAACAGTGCAACATTAAGTTGCAGTTGCTTAGCCTACAGTAAAAACTGAAACTTTTTTTTTCCTGCTGGGTTTGGCTCTATCTCTGCTGAGATTTGAGAGAGTAAATATAGACATCTGGCACTGATAAATACACAAATATGCAAGTACACACAGACACAACCCACACTATTTGAATTTCAGAATTGTTGGCAGGCTAACAGACTTCCAATAAGAGCTTATTTTAGTTTAATTCATGCACTGTCATAGAATAGAGAAGTCACTGGACAGAGAAGCACAGGCTAAAGTTGAACACATTTTGATGCAATAAGACTTGGGTTACATTATCGACAATGATAAAAGCTGATGGGGGTAGGGCAGGGGACAATGTTTTAAAGAATATAAGCATATTTAGTTTAAAAAAAAAAAAGAGGTGGTGATTTTTGTTGGCAAAAATGGATCATCAGCTTTAACCTTAAACTTGAATTCTCACCCAGTTGCACTTTAGCTGCTCCTTTATAGAGAAACTCAGAAGAGAAAAAGTATATTATGTTGAGTCAAAGGTTAGCTGCCACTCCGACAGCTCCTTTTGTGATCTAAAATAGTGTTTTATCCTCAACAAAAAGGCTTGAGCCAGTGTTAACAAGCTTTTCCGTGGGACTAAGAGACTGGACATCAGGACAGGTATCTGTGTCCTCATCCTCTTTATTATCAAAGAAGGTTTTATTTACCACAAAGTGCACAAATACAGTGAGGACACTGTGAAGGTCCAGTTTTTTACTGCATTTGCTGGATGCCAGTGAGCTACTGCTGCACTCCTCCCCGAGAGGAAGTGGCCATAAATTTCAGTTTTTGTTCTCTTTTCAGCTGTCGGAGGCAGCGAGAAATTGTCAGACGAGGCGTTTCTCGCAAAGGGTTGTTTGCAAGAAACAAGTTTTATGATCCAGAGTGCTTATTCAGTCCTACTTATTCATTTTTACAGCGGGCTGTGAAAGAATGGTCTGCAGTGTTCAGCACAGCATTAATACCAACAACGGTATAAGGAATTGATGAGGGAGATGTATGGCTGTGAAGGTACGTGCACTGTGATTACATGATGAAGGAGACGTCATCGGCAATTAGGGTGATTACTGACTGCACTGTGCATGCTCACAGAGAGACGAGGTCATGCCCTGTGTCTGTGCAATGATCGACTGCTGACAGATGCAGGATAAAAGCAGGATGTCAGGCGTCCATCATGCCCACAGCTCCATACGGTGATAATGCAGTTTAACGCGGAATGAATGACAGCTATGGCTGCCGTTGTCTGTCATCCGTCCTGGGCTGAGCTCCATCATGCGTCAGTGTAGGTCCTACTGTCCCGTGTACCTATCAGTCCCATTTTCAAAACTGCTGACAGGCTCCACATACGCAGCAAAAACACTCCTTTGTCTCAAACTTGGCAGAGGTGCAGGACAAACTTTGAGTCCTCCATATCTCTCAAGAGTGTGATCCCTTCAAAGGAGCTTTGATAAGAAGTAAATTACATAATCCTTCCTGACAGACAGAAAGTACAAGTCATAATGGGATCCTCCCCCAATCCCCCGAAAAAAATTTCAAAGTTAAGTCCAACTTCTTTTTGGCATAGAAGTAAGTGTGTTTGCGCGTGGTGTATACAGCAAAATGATCCTACCTGGTGTACTGTTGTAGAGGAATAGATAGCTGTCAAAGTCTCCTTTGGGCTCCTTCCATGTAACAAGGAGTTTGCTCGGGCTCAGCACTTTGAAACGCAGCCTCCTCGGAGCTGGAACTGAAACACAATGAACCGCAGTTTTAAAAAGCTTTAATAAACTCAGGAAATGATTTGAAATGTAAATAAAATATGTTGATTAATAAAATTTAAATCACTCAAAAATTTCCCAGCCACCTGTCAAAATATTTTAACATGACAACAAGTCAGTGGTTAGACCCAGAAACACAGAAACACCACCGAGACTAAAACATTCACCCCCAAAAAGCCACAAACCGAAATGACTCAAAGAGGAAATGAATAAATGGATGGACAGAAGGACA
>JAPZEB010000025.1:19919004-19939191 GCA_029783705.1 Chaetodon striatus | reverse complement strand
CTACAGTAGCTTCACTAATACGCATGATTTATGGATGACAACTGCTGGCTTGCACTGTCACCACAAGATAGCTACTGTACTGTACATGTGGGAGATGGGGGAAGTGTGTGTGCGTGCGTGTGTGTGTTTAGTGCCTATCCAGTGCTGCAGCACGCGTCGTTTGATGAAGCCGGCGTCTCGTCGCTACAAGAACTACTCTGCTCACCGAGATAGCACTTAACCCAAATCCACTCTGGCTTTTTCTTCCCACCTCTCCGCTCTTTTTTTTTTTTTATCTCCTCTGCCGCTCTCATGGAACACTCCACTCTTTTATCACATCTCTTCTTCTCATCCTTGGGTTTTAACTCCCTTCTCCCTTTCCTCCTTCTTCCTTGTCTTCTCTTCTGCTCTTTTATCCTATCTTCTCCTCCTCTGCGCCCCTCCACTCCTGTCCTTTAGTGGCTTAACGCCTTTTTTTCTCTCTTTCATCGCTTTACCTGTGTAAGTGATGCCTTTTTCCCTCAACTCTTATCTCACTGCTGCATTGTGTGTGTGTGTGTGCAGTGTGTGTGTGTGTGTGTGAGTGTGAAATCTCTCTTAACGACTGGCTGAATATTAAGAGTCTGTTGGATGATTCGTCCCAATGTGCAGTCTCGTGAAGGAAGCCATAATATTCTGCATGTCTGCCAACCAACGGTAAAAAAAAATCACCATAAAATACTCAACTAGGTTAATTCTGCTGGAGATGATTAACATTAAACTAGAATAAAATATCAAATCGTAGAGCCAGCTATTCTACCAGACTATTTCCAGGTCCAGATAATTGCAGTGTACACTTCAAAACACAGACTGACATGGATTAATTGTTGCATTTAGTCTTTTCGGGATTATTTAAAGGGTAGATGTCACAACAAAGGTCTTAGTTTTTTGTAGTTTTGGTCATTAAAATATAAATACAAAATTTCATTCAAGACTCTAGTATTCAGCAGCACCATCCCATCAATAGTCTGTTGTAGCAACAAACAAGAGCGTTCAGACAAATCAACAGGTTAGCCAAACCTTTTTGAAAATGGACAAGAAAGTGAATAGTAAAATCATAACCCAAACTCTTCTTAAATGTCTGTCAAACTTTCCCTGGTTTTAATCTGAACCTGTGTATATTATAGATAGACGACACGACTGCTTCTCAAAAGTGAAGCCAAAACATCTCGATCGCCCCTAGTGGCTGGCTGCAGTATAGTCATAAACCCCACACCCTCCATGTTAGTGAATAGGTACATGCCAAATACAATTTTTCCCAAAGATGGTTTCTGTAACTTAAGTTAGTTCTTGTCACACTGATGTTTGTTCAAGCGTTTTTCGGATATGTTTGGTTATAACTAGTTATTTGTTGCAATAAAAAGGGAGGTTGACGTCATGATTGACAGCATTGTGTGCCAATTGGTGTGCTTGCAATCAATGGCACTGCTCATGATTGATCGAATGGGTGTGCGGGTGGTAATTCAGTATTACTGAGATCGCCACTGTGCAGACTCTGGCTCGGAGACGCATCGTCCATCTTCACACACAGTCTATGCTCCGCACTATCTCTGGGGGATTACTACAGACATTTTGGGTGTGCTCACTTTTGGTTTTGCCTCCAAATAAAGTCCTTAAAACAGCTACAATCAATCAGTGATCACCAGACTCTGCAGTCCCCTTCAATTCTATGTTGTTTTTTTAGCTTCTCTCAGCTCACTGTTTCATCAGTGCCATTTCTGGTTGCAGCAGGCAGCTGTTTTCAGGAGCTCTAAAACAGCTCTAAAATCTCAACTTTACACTACCTGCTCAGCTCCAACCAGCAGGCGGACAAACTTAGCAACTCGGCAAGCTTATAAACATAGTGGAGCACTAAGCAGTTTAGGAGTCAGATATTCCCCACAGGAGTTGGTAGAGACCAAAAATAGAGTGAATATTGGATTTGCATTCATCAGGTGGACACAAACATGACCCCAAATACAAACGAATGCTGTTCTGTAACTGCTAACTAACATATTTCCCATACTGACTTTAAAGCTGAAAATATGTCAGCATTTGTTTACAGTTTATCTTTGCTGCCCCCAAGTGGACAATAAAGCAGTTATTGCAGGTTTGATATAATTCAGCTAAACTGTTGTTTTGTCATCTGACCTCTCCGATCCGAGCCCTAGTTTCTTGCCCCGACTTCCTTTGTTGTAGCAATGTCACCATGTTGCCAGATTTCAGCAATTACTTTGGTGAGTACAATGTTACCATAACCAACAGAAATGATGGCCAGAACTACAAAAAATTATACCCAAGTTGTAAAGTTTAAAAAATGGAATTATCCTTTAGAGAAAGTGACAAAACAGCCAACTGTGTCAAAATGCATTTTTCCTTTGTTTAGTACACTCAGCAGTTTTCTTTAACGACCTACTTTACAGGATTTTCATAACAAAAAACAATGTATAGACTCATTCAGAAGTAATCCCTCTTGGCCATCACTTATGACATACTACGAGTGTGTGGCAGATTGTTTTTCTGCAGATATTTTTAAATTATTTTGCTGTGGTTGGGACATTTTGGGGTGTGTAGCCCCCAGTCAATAACAATGTGCAGGTGAGGTTGGGACTTTGTAAAAAGGTAGTGATCAGGGAACAGCAGCACACACCCACGAGGAAGCTACAAATCCCAGACACAGTGCCAAAACACCAAGCAGACAAAGCCTGTTCTAAAACGAGAGTGAATCTTGAATTGGCTTTCACTTTCTTTGGCAAGGACTTAAAGAGAGAACGGGGATGAAAAGCGATGCAGAGTCAGTCTGTGTTCTGTTGGACAGGTAGGTGCCGGCGGTTAGCTACGCTTAGTTAACTTGCTAAAGTAACTGCTTTTCCATTACAACAAATGTAACATCCCTATAATAGTAGCTTGCGGTGCAGGAAGGAGATGTCAGGTTGGAATGTTGTGTTCACAAACAGTAAACAAAAACTCCTCATAGTATACCTTTAAATTTGGGATTATATATGAAAGACATTGATCACCCCTTGTGTTATAAACTCTGGTTACCTGGCTTCAGAAAACTGCAGCAGCGAGTAAAGATTCATTTTCAACATGTGTCATTTTCTCAGTTATTTCAAGAAAACCAGGACCCAAGCAGCCGATTCACAACCTTGTACTACAACAATATCTGCTCAACCATGAGCCACTTCAGGCTCTGCACGCTATTCCACTCTGTGATTTTAGGAGACACGTCTATGTTCCAAAATGCTCGTATCCTATTTCATGCTTTTCAGACTGCAAATACTTCACCTGACACTCATTATTCCTACCTTCACTGTGGTGCCCATACTGTGTAATTTGGCATATGCATGCATATTGGATGGAGAGTGAACTGGATATCCAGAGTAATAGTATTAGACATTGTGCTATCCTTTTGTTCCTGCATCACTCCTTGCCAAAGCCTCGTATTTTCCAAAAATCATCATTAGCTCATGTTCCCCTTAATTAAAGATAATTTTGTTTATTTACAATCACAATAACAACAAAGCCTCCTGCACATCACCTCTCCAACAATTCAATGCTCCATTTAGCCCAAAGTGGCCAATAATTATGACATGCTGGATTACCAGCAGTCGAGGTTTGGATAATTTAGCATTTTTTAAATTCAAAACAGGTTGTTCCATCTCATCCTCTCTTTTGTTTATGAATAAATAATTTCTCATCATTGGCTTCTCTCCCTGTTCATTATAACGGAAATTATTGGCCAACACTTTCACTCATACTAATTCACCAGGCTGCCCTCTAACCACACACATTTGCCACACAAACACACGCTCAACACACGTTACTAGACACAGACACAAAAAGAAAATTGCAATATCTTTATAAATGTGTTCCCGTGCTCATAATCTGTTGTTGTCTGTCCTGAAGCACGGTATTGACCTGTCAGCTAATCAACAAAATCAATTACAGTAATTAACTATGCACACAGTAAGCAAACACACAAACACACACACACATTTAGTATCATTACAATGACTACCTGACTTACCCAGGGATCAAAACTGACTATACAAATAAATGCTTAATTAACAATAAGGCAGGACAAATGAGGTCATGGTTCAGATGTGGCAAACTTCCACCATCAGGCATCTTGCCTCCATCCATCCTGCTTTTGTCACTGCTGCATTGGAAACAGCAACGCTATGTGCCAGGTCACTGTGTGCACCCTCTGATGAGTGAGCAGAGAGCAAAATTTACATTTCCCTTTTCAATACTTTTCAAGGCCAAGGTAACAGCCAGAGAACAAAAAACAATCCAGTGTGTTGCACGCTGCTCAATTTCTGCATTAAGAACAGCATCAGAGCTGCTCCCACAGGGATGTGCAACTGAAGCCTCATATGCAGCGCAGACTGTGTGCTGTGTCCAAATCTTGTGTCCTGAAGGCACCCATACACAGTTTAACAAATTAGCATTAGCAAAGATGATTTTTAGGAAATATAATGCTGCTGAGAATTTTAAGCCAAGGCACTATGAGTGGCAAAGACTGTCTGTTGGTTGGTCAGTCCACCACAATATCTATAAACAATTAAATGTAATTGCCATGAAATTTTGTACAGACATTCATGTTCCCCACAGGATTATTCCTACTTCATTTGGTGATCCCTTAAGTTTTCATTTAGCACCAACAGCAAGTCCAAGTTTTGACTTAAAAGGTGATCTCAACCCTACGTCATATTAAAAAAAAGGGAACATAGCAACCACCATGACATTACCCATTGGCTTGTTGACTGTTTTGGACCCTCATCATGGTCATCATCATCTTGTTTTTTTGGAGCCAGAGATGACCATATTTGGATGAGAGAGTGGAACCACATAGGAGCGAGGGGTAGATCTGACCGAGAGCCCAATGATACTGCCATGGTTTCAACTTGTCAATCACAAGATAGCCACGCCTTAAAGCACACCCTATTTTATTGTCTATTTTACTCTAAATGATTTAAATGATAATTTACAGAATGACCAAGGAAGACATGAAACTATTGATTGAGATCATAAACTGATTAGGAAATGTTTACTGAGGTGATAACTCAAGTGAGAAGTTGGTTGATTTTCTCATAGATTTCTGTACAATCAGACTTCTTTTTGCAACCAGTGGAGTCGCCCCCTGCTGGCCATTAGAAAGAATGCACGTTTAAGGCACCGGTCTCAATTTTCAGACCTTAAGGCTATGTCCACTTTTACAGTAATAATAAAGACTGGCATGAACTGCCATGACATTTTGTCCTGACATTCCCAACAGAAATAATCCTGCTTAATCTGGTGATCCCCGGATTTTTCATTTAGCACCACCAGCACGTCCAAGTTTTCACTTATACAGTGAACAACTATCAGATGGACTTTCATGACATTTTTGTACAGACACTCATTGTCCTCAGAGGATGAATCATAATGTTTTTGGTGATCTTCTGACTTTTCTTTTTGCGGCACCATGAGGTTGACATTTTTGTTCTGAGTGAGACATCTTGACAACGACTTGAAAGACTGCCATTACATCTGCTACAGATTTTCAAGGTTCCTGGATGAATTCTTATGATTTTGTCAATCATCCAACTTCCTTTTTGGCGCCACCATCAGGTTAAAATTTTCAATTTGTCCAACACTTTGGTTTGTGAACAAATATCTGCAAAACTACTGACGAATTGAGTTTGTTGCCTTCAATGTCTGCTCCTAATTCAAGATTAAAATATCTATGGAGACTCAGAGCACTTGCTTAACGTAAGAAAAGAGTGTTGTTATAAATATTGTAAAAGTAATCACTGACTTGAAGCACAAGATGGGATACGCCGACTTCCTACAGTACTGTATGTTGGAAAAAAACTTGCATATTAACACAATTACATTTCCTTCTCAACATATTTAACAGACTTGTAGTATAGAAGCATATTTTTTAGGGGACAGTGTTGCAAACTATCAGATTAACTTCACATAATTTACATTTTAGCACTATCAAGTAATTTTAGTACCACATTTTACTGAAGATGTTACCATGTAACCTCTTTAATAATGTGTTAAAGTAAATGTTTCAAAGCCTGTGAAACAGACACATTTGTGATTTTTTAATTAGGATGAAATTATGCACCGATTAAGTGATATTCTTGGACTTAAATGATCTTAAATAAAGCTTCTTAGGTGTGAAAGCCAGATCATTCGCTACATTAGTCATTTCTTGCAGAGAAAAACCCCTTCCCAAACTGACCCTCTCTCTGGTAGTGGGAGTTCCTGACGATACACAGACATTTGTGTTGTATATACAAACATCCTCCGTGGGTAGAACACACTCTAATCCTCAAGCTCAAATCCCCTCAGACCAGATGTTGCAGCTTACAGGGACAGACTGGGCAAAAATTAATGGCTATCACATGCTCCCTAATGAAGGGATTGAGCGGGGCACGCTCCCATAGTGTCTGGGAGGTCGTCCATGTTCTGCTGTGATTCAATCACTGGGATCAAATCCCAGCCTAATTTATGCTGTCACACTTGTGTCTCACCTCTCGTTTCTGTCTGCCTGCAATGAAAAACATGACCTACAGAACTGCGGATGAAAATTGGAATAAAATGTTCAGAGAGAAAAGAAGAAGGGAGGTAGAGGGACGAGAAAAATAACTGGAGAGAAACAGAGCGAGAAGGATGGAGGGAGAGAACACAGAGGAAAGACGAGGGGAGAGCAAAGAGTGAAAACTAAATGAGGGGAGGGGGGAAAGACAGAGGAAAATAGAAAACCCCATCCTTTCATTTCAAAGCAATCACTGTTTAGTGAGGACTTCCACTGGTAAATAAACACAAAGCAGCCACACACAGATCCATTCAGGTTTGTGTCTTATGTGGATTATTGATTTTGAACAACCTCAGAGAGGCAGACAGAAAAAAATCTTTAGCTTATTTCTCTGTGTAGTGTTCCTTTAGACAAGACCTGCTGCTTCCCTGCTCCTCTGACTCCACATCCTGGAAGGAATGTGAGCTACACACACACACACACACACACACACACACACACACACAAAGCGGGGTCAGCTAAATGTTTAAGTGTCCCTTGGGGTCATTTTTATATGATCTCTATCCTCTAACTACAGTAGGTCTGACCCTGTGCACTTCATGGGCTGCCAATTGCAAACACACACACACGCAGTTGCACACACACAGACACACACACACACATACACACACACACACATACTCTGCGGTCATAAGATTAAGAAAGGAGCTCTTGGATCGGTTTGTTGGAATAAGCTGAATTTTCTCAGTCAAAGCATCCTACAGCTGGAGCTGAAATAATAGCCTCCAACATCTATTACTAAATCAGCTAACCTCCTGCTCTTGATCACATGATAAGAAAGGATTATTGGGTAGTTTGGCTTAAGATCAGCTGGAGTGTCAGGACATCTGAGTCTCATTCAGAAAAACCAACATCTGTTACATTTTAACACGTGATTCAATAATGCCACATAATGATACATTAACATACAGTGTAGGCGTTTCTTGTGCATCCAGATATTGAACATCCATGACCAAAAACATCACACAAAACAGACACCAGCCCACTTTTTGATGAGACTCAGTTTGATTAAATCAGGTTTGCTGAGGTGAGGTTGATTGCGAAGAATGCCGGAGCGATTTTATATTGCACAGCACATTGCGGAGCAAATCATCACAGCTTGAAGCGCACCGTTACAACACGTTTATTAAAGCCCCTCTGAAGCGTGGCAGCATCGGCAGCGGGGCTGCAAGTGTTGCCATGCTGCCAGGGTGAAATGGCATGATGATATGGAGGTGATATGATCATGAGCGTGATGTAATCTGATTGGACTGGGCTTGCACATCAAACAGAGAGGCGGCAGAGGGAGCAATGATGTTGAAACAGAGCAGGGGAAGACAGAGAGGGGTCAGGTGAGGGAAGGGAGAAGGATGTGGAGATGGAGGAGGGCGGAGAGGTGAGGGGAGGAAAAGAGAGTAGCGTGATGCCGGGAACAGATGGGAAGAGGTTGGATGGCGAAGGTGGGAAGTGGGGGAAGACTTGAAAGCGGAATAAAGTTGGATGGGGTGAGAAAGGGGGATGGGAGCTTGCTTGGGAGGCAGGGAAAGAGAGAAGGAGGGGATGGGAGGATCAGAAGCACAGAGAGATGACTGGAGAAGAGGAAAAAGTACTTACCTTGGCCCTGTGCCTTACAGGGGAAATGGGAAACGAGGGCCAGAAGCACCAGCGGAGCCCACAAGCACCACCTAATCTGCCCCGTTGACAACATCCTCACAACCAGCAGTCTAGACCTGCAGAGAGAAGAAAGATTATGTTGAGGAAAAGATGAAAATCCAAAGCGCAGAGGGGGAAGAAAAGCAGTCAGACAGAGAAAGAAGAAAAGAAAGGGGGATTTCAGTGACCATGAATGCAGCTGCAGAGAGGCTCTGGGGGTCAAGAAGACCCACCTTGCCCACACAGCCCCGAGACGCTGATCTGGAATCAGTTAACTCCTGTCTAATATCCACTTTGATACAATTACAGAGCAGTAGTTTGACAGTCTAGACTGACCGCAGAGCAGCGGTCGAGCCTCCCGCCCACATAGAGCAGGCTGAGGGTGAAACAGTAGAGGACTTTGTTTGAGGGAAGAAAGGAGAAGAAATGAACAAAAGAGCGAACAGAAAAAAAAAATGGAGGACAGACAGAGTGACAGACAGACAGGCAGAGAGCAGTTTGATTGACAGTCCAGCGAGGGCACATTTCATGAGAGCTATTGTCCGACAGCAAGAGCAAACACATCAGCTCCTCTCCTCTTCTCCCTATCTCATCTCCTCCTTTCACCTCTCACTTTTTTGTTCTCTGCACCCTCCTTCGCCACCTACTCCACCTCCTCTCCAGTCTGCCACTCATTATTACACACCGGGGATGGACACAGGCAGACTTCTCATTCCTCTCCTTGGGGAAACACACTCTCGCTGACAGTCGAATGAATAAAACAGCACGAGCAACAAAAGTTGTTTCAGGGTTTGAATCATTCTCTGGTGTAGAGGTAACCCTGCGGTTCAGAAAGGACGCCCTGCTCCTTCAATCCAGACAGTGTCAAAAGGCCAGAATATGACAATGCATATTGATAGGTATAAAATACTCCAGGAAATAGGATTGATTTTTTTTTTTTTTTCCACATAGATTAGCCTCAGGACATGAAGAGGGAAATGAGAAAGATTAAACAGAGATGATTCTCTCTTAGTCTTTCACACACACAAATGAGACTTAATCTCACTAAATTGAGATTAGAGTGTCTCAGAGTGAGGTTCAATTAAAAATTTCTCTTTCTTTGCAGCATGTGATGAAACATAAACGCACAATGCAGCCTAATCTGAATCACATTCAGCCGAAAAAGTTTCTCTTGTCTCCTGCGTGCGTAATTTTCTCTTTCCAGTCCATGGGACAACTTTGCAACTGGTTAATTGGTTAATGAAAACCAGAGTAAAGGCGTCGCCCTCATTAAAATTACGCAGTCTGTGGTCAATGTGCATGCTTTTAAGGCTATTTGTAGAATAGAGTTTGCAGACTCTAATACGATTAATAACAAAACCGTAGACGAATCTCGCACGCGCTTGTTTTATTCTTGGAAAACTGTTTTTTAGCCAATAAAAATCAACATTTTTCCACCTGCCTGTGAGACTGCACAAGTTTGATATCGAGATTTCTCTCCGGTGATAATTTCAAAGTGTTGCTGACTTGATTCAGTTAAGTTTCTCCGCCACATCTGGGTGAAACTATCAGATTTATTCAAATGAAGTTGTTGCGTTCAAACACTCCAGCGCCGCACACCTGAGACCGACTCACTCTCACACACACACGCACAATGAATGAAATCGCCTTGCGTACCTCTCCAGTCATCAATTCAAAGCGTCCTTTTATCCCCAAAGGAAATCCTCTGAATACCAAAGACTGCTGGGCTCCTCTATCTCCTCACTCTTTCTGTCCCTGTCTTTCTTTCTCTCACTCCTTCTCTCCGGATACAATTCGGTCAGTCCGGAGTGTGGGTGTTTCTCTCCTCGTTATTCAGCCATCCCTCCCTCCAGCTATTCCTCCCTGTCCCAACCCTTTCCTTCGCCCCGGTTCATTTCAGTGGGAGAGAGAGAAAGGGGGGAGAGAGATAGAGAGAGCCAGTGCCGCTGCGCAAAAGCCTCCGCTGCCAACCTGCAGGTTTCAATCCGGCTTCAGCCCCTCGGGGCCCTTTATGTGCGCCTCCGCGATCACGACGGGACTTGTCGTGGGCACATATCCGGAATCAGCGGCTTTAAAGGAGCCACATGGTCATTGCTGAAACTCGTTTTTTTTTTCCTGTGTGTTTGACTTATTAAAAAAAAGTCCGGCTGAAAATGGTTCGGTGCGCTCGGAGCAGGTGCGTGGCCATGCCCTGCTGCGCTGCGAGCTCTGATGTTAAAGGCACAATGACACATGTTTTTACTAGAGTTGAAAGTTAGATTTGCAAAAGACACAATCTGAGTATAAAGTCACATCGAACTGTTTCTGTCCTTTGCAAAAATGTCCCTAAATATTTATAAAAATCAATCATTTTTTAACAGTTTCTCTCCTCAAACAGTTGGAGAAACTGCTGATAGTGGCTGCAGACCACTTTACCCGTTTTCAGCCCAGAACAATACCTGCTGTGAGATTTTTTTAATAAAGAGATCAGTCAGACTTATTCTGGAATCAAATCAAATAATCAAATAATTTTAAGGTTAGATTTAGAGAATTGGATTCAAACATTTTTAAATGGACCATGTTTGAAGTTCATTCACTGATGACTGTCCATTGGAATTTACAATGCAGGACACCGGCCACCTTAAAGAGTCTTTTCAGCAACATGTGATGTATTACATGAGGTGTTGTTACTCTCAAAGAAAGTTTAGGTTAGAGTAGCCTAAATATACCTGTGTGCATAACATTCTCACTCCGACCTTATCGATGTTTGGTAATGGACTTCCCATGTCCAGATACGATGCTAAAGGTACCCTGGGTGTGTCTGTAGTTGACGCTTCGGGACACCGTGTCAAGTTCTGCCTGCTTCATGCATTGTCTTCTTTCAAAATACACTTCCTTTTTCACAGGAAATTTACCGTTTACATACAGTCCCTTTCAAATTGACGTTTTTTTTCCTCCAACGCACGTGGTTGGGTTTAGGCAACAAAAGCATATGGTTAGGTTTAGGAAAAAAGAACAGGGTTTGGCTGTATAAGCTTACGGGATGCAAACACCGTCTCCTGGGTGAAGGTCGGTGTTTGTTGGATCCATCCACAACCATTCCCACCCGCCCTATTAAGATTTTTGCCACCTTAACTTTCACTTTTGTCCTGTTGTGTTTCCCCCTGACGCCACTGAGTGCTGTCTAACTAACAGCAACTGGCTGCGTATCATGCCGACATTAAAGGACGGCTTTTTTTGTCAGTCTCTGACACCGCAAGTCACTGCCCAAGCGCTAGATTTTGACGACTTCAGAGTGAGACCGAGCTTATGTATACCCTCTATCTATCTAATCAGTCAAGCAGAGATTTTCACAGGAATAGTTGGACATTTTGGGAAATCCGTATTCACATTCTTGCAGAGAGTTACATGAGGAGATTGATATAAGGTTACAGCCAGGGGGCAATTAGTTTAGCACAGCATTAAGACTGAGAACTGGGGGAGACAGCCTGGCTCGGCCCAAAAGTTAAGAAAAATCTGCCCTCCAGCATCTCTAAAGCTCACAAGTCAACACGTCGTGTCTTGTTTGCTTAATCTGCACAAAAATACAAGTGCAAACAAATGTGACAAATTGCAGTTTTACGATGAGTTATGTTAGCCAAGCTAACCATAGCTGTTTCCCCCTTAGTCCTTATGCTAAGCTGAACGGACTGATATCTATTGGACAAATATGCAACTGATGTCGATCTACTCATCAAACTCTTGACAAGATAATATTTAGGCGTTGCCCTTTTTTCCAAAATGCCAAACTATTCCTTTAATTTTAGCTAAAAAAGGCACTACAGTGGATCGGTCAACAGCAGTGCTTTCTTCTATCACGCTGAGAAAAAAAGAAAAGACTTGACTGCACTTTGTAATCCTGTTTATACACTCAGCTCCTCTGCTGGTGAAGAGACTTTGTGACTTGCCCTGAGGGGGGAAGAATGGGAGTGATGGGAAACAGAGGCTGGTGAAATGTGCCAGTGGCTGGTGGAGTTAAAACGCTGAACAGCCACACTCCAGGTGTGTCCCTGGGGCACTCCACACACACACACACACACCCTCTCACACACACACACACACACACACACACACACACACCTTAGCCAAACAACTGTCCAGATGCCATGAGCACTATAATCAGTGGATAAGGATTCTCTGTCATCCTCCCTCCTTCCTCCTCTTTCTTCCTTCAGCCTCTTCCTCCCTTCCTGTCCGTCTGTCGTCCGCTTTCCCGTTCATCTGCTGCCCATTTGCAGCAGACCACACACCAAACAAATACAGCTGCAGCTAGCCTGGCTGCACCCTCTCAGTCCACAGCCAGGCGTTTTAATAAGCAAAATCAAAGTAGTTCTTATCCATCTGGTCAGATCAGGTGCAAAGAACTTCAGGTTCTAATATTTCATGTTTAAGACCCCAGAATCACACCAGTATGTTGCAAATGACTGAGCAACTGTGTCAATCAGGCAATACTGAAGAAGATGACAAACCAATTTTGGTTATTAAAACAGACAAAATTAAAAGTCGAGTGTGTAAGATTTCAGGAGATTTAGTGGTATCAAGGTTGCAGATTGCAACCAGTTTAAACTTCTCCAGGTAATGATTCCTTCAGTGTTCATTGTTCAGGAGGTTTTTACCAGGAGCAGGATTATCCACAGAGGTCTCTTATCTCCAAAACAAACAGAGCAGGGGTCTCATTTATAAAACATTGCATAGGATCCATACCAAAAATGCACTTACGGACAAAAGTCAAAAATGGTGTGCGTCAAAAAATGTTTGACAATTTCTACAATCAGGCTTCCTTCTCACCATTAACACTGGCAATTTCCCTTCTCCAAAATGTTCGTAAGCATGGGTCAGAGTTCCTCATTTTGCGTTTATAAATGAGTTAAAACTGGTAAAAACACTGCGTAAATCAGTCTTACATTAAAAATCTATGTTTATTCTACCATGTTCTGCACGTCCCCGACAGCCCACTTGCACAGTGCCTGTTAAAGTGTGCTCACCTATTTTCTCTGATAACATAATGTGTGCTCACCACATTTCTGATTCAGATGTTTACAAGGTTTTTACCAAGAGCTGCATTACCTGCAGAGATCTCTTGCTCTCCAAAGCAAACAGACCCAGTGATGTAAACTGATAAAAACACTGAAGAAAAGTAGTTTCACATTGTAAGTCAGTGTTTCTCCTACACTGTTTGGCATGTTGTGGACAAGTCACTAGAGTATGACCTGCTAAAGTGTGTTCACCTATTTTCTCTGATAACTCAAGATTCAGAGGTTGAGAAGGTTTTCAACGAGTGCCAAATTATCCACAGAGGTCTTTTCCTCTACAAAATAAATTGACCCAGTGATTTAAACTAGTAAAACCATTGAGTAAAGCAGATGAATATGAAACAGATTATGTGTTTTTCTGATGCTCTCATCATTAGGGGGCTGCTAACTATGGTGGCTAATGCAAAATGGCCTTATCTACAGTAGAGCCAGTGTTTGGTTTGTCCATTCTGGGCTACTGTTGAAACATGGCGGTGCAACATGGTGGACACCATGGACAAGGACCTGCTAAGTAGATGTAAATGGCTCATTCTAAGGTAACAAAAACATAGCGACGATTATGTTAAGGTAATTATACGCTAAAGAAAACATAACTACTCAGCACATTCTCAATCTGACCTCATCACATATTGGCGTTTGGTCATGGACTTTCCACGTCAACATACCACATTCAAGGTACCCTTGGTTGGTTGTTGACGTTCTGGGATACCGTGTCAAGTTCTCTTCTTCCCCCCGATGCCCACTAGGACCTTTGCCGCCTTAACTTCCTTGTCCCACTGCGTTTCCCCCTGACACCGCTATAAACTATAACAGCAACCAGCCACGTATCATGCCGACATTAGAGGGCGCCTTTTTTGGTTGGTTGCTGATGCCACAAGTCACTGCCAAAGCGCTGGATTTTAACGACTTCGGAGTGAGGTCATGCTCACCTATTATATTCCATACTTGCCAGTTTATCTTTCAACCCAGTTGAGTTCAGCTAGTTGTACTCTCTTAAAAAATCAGTAAAGTTAGAATGTGCTTGGCTGAAACTGCACGTTATAGGAAAACTAATGTGTAGAAATTTTTGGTTCAACTTTGTATTCTTAGTGGCTACAGTCCCAGGTGGTTTCTCTGTGACAGCTCCTCCCTGAGGACACACAGGCCAACAGACCTAAAGACCTGCCCGATGGATGAACCATGCTGCTGTCCTCCCTGTGTGTCCCTTTTTCTTTTCTTTTTTGTCATCTATTCATATCTCTTAATGTCTTCCCTCTGTGCTCTTTATATATCCCTTCATTATTTTATTTCTTCCTTATTTTCTATCTTGTTCTCCACCTCTTTCACCCCACTCCTAATCTGTTCATCCTCCTTCTGTCTACCTTTCGCTGTCCATCCCAACTGTGGCTCTGATGAATAAATGCATCAGTCACATGGTAGAGTTGATCCACAGGTCATTTAGCTGCGTGCCATATGGTCCTACTGTGATGCCTCATAAAGTTTTTAAAGTCATTGCACTTGTAACAAATATCTGTTTTCTGCAGGTACTTCTCCTTCATATTGGTCATAGAGATTTTCGCAGTACTGTCACACACACAGGAACTGATTATTACTAAAGAGAATAAATCAAATCTCCTCCAAAAGCATCCTGATTTCCTGTCATACAAATCTGTGTACACATCTGTAGCATATAGTGGAATGTTAGTTTTCACCTTCGGCAGCTGTATGTACAGTATAATACACCTCAGGAATTAGAAAAATGTGTGGAGTTTAGATCACCTGTCTCACTGTGTGCATTCAGGTGATTCATGACAGATCTCACATTTGTAAAACCTGAATGGTACAGCACCAGGGGACTTTGTGACAGTATGGATGAAAGTAAAAACTCTGACAGCCAATTATATTCGGTCTGACACTGAGAAGGTTTAGGGAAGTTTTACACACACACACACACACACACACACACACACACACACACACAAAATACAATTTCTTTTTTTTTTTTGCTCATAATTTTTCATGCATATTTTTTCTTCCAAGATGCAACTTTTTCATCTGAGTTTTTGTGCAGCACCAGTCGGGAACCTTTAGAGTGATGATTCAAGCAACACTTGCTGTCTTGATTTTGGTGGCACTGTCTGTAATAAGCAGTCATACCTCTGGTGTTTGCACTAAACCAACATATTGTAATAGTAAAAATGATCAAACTCCACCGCATCCTCCTGTATTTCCTCTGTCCTCCTGTAATTATTACAAAAAGGCCACTATTGTTGGCTTTGACAAACACAGAAAGCACCATTTCCTGTTAGCAGAGGATTTCTCCCAGGAAACAGGAACCCCTTCATTTGTGTTTATACAAGCGCATGTTTAAGCTTGAACTGGTTGAAAGACGAACGGTTATTGCGAGGTATCAATCAGCAAGACTAAGGGAGCGGCACATTTTCCTCTCAGATGTCACTCTGTTATTAATATGAAAAAGTCGCGTGTCTTCAAAAATGTGGCAGAAATAAAAGTGCAACATCCTGCAGTTCAGAAAGTGCAGCATTCAATAATGTGATTTTTCCTTTTTTATTTGATTCTGTTTGTCGAGTCAGATATTTGCTCACACACACACACACAAGTCTTGTACTTCTATCTTTGTGAGGACCCCCATTGACATAATACATTCCCTGGCCCCTTACCATAACCTTAACCATCACAACTAAATGCCTGACCCTAACCCTAACCTAAACCTAATTCTATCCTGAACCATAAAACCAAGTTTTTACCTTCAAACAGGCCTTTGAAAAAGTGAGGGATAGCCAAAATGTCCTCACTTTATAAAAAATGTCCTCTCTCTGTTGCTAAAATACGTTTTTTGGTCCTCACTGTGTAGTATGTACAAGTATAAACACACACACAGTGACAAAAGTCTGCTATGTGCAAACACACTTAATATTCAATTTGAACAAAGTCCCCTGACACTTCTCACTCTTTTTCTTTCACACGCAAACACACACACACACACACGAAGGCCCCTGCCCTACATTTTTAAGACGCAGAGACAACACGAGGCGGGGGGCTTACCAACCGTGTCACCGTGTCATTTACACACACAATGAGCTGTGTTTAAACCAGCAGAAGAAACATGGTTTGTTTGTCTTATAGGCTCAAGCGGCAGACCTGGACAAGTTCAAGTAGAGTTGACACACTCGTACAAATGAACTCAGACACGCTGACAAACGCCTCACTCTTTTTACTGCTGGACACACACGCTCTCTGCTCTTGAGCCGCGTGTTAATAACAAGCACCGGGTTAATGTGAGGGCAGCAGCAGACTGAAGTGACCGCAGCCTACTGATTAACCCAACTAGTCACAGTTATTAGCCGGCTTGTCATCTGGTAACGGGCCTCCCGTTCCCAGAGGGCTGCTAACCTGACAGCTTGTAAGGTCATGATACATTATGCAACTTGTCATGGTGAGACGCATGGGTGGAGGTGATTTATTCAGGGAGAATACTGTTATTTGTTTAAATACAGTGTTTTGTTTTAGGTGATAAGTGCTCATTACAATAGGTATGTGTAACATGCACAGAATGTTCACCAGAACAGTCTGAGTTGCAGTTTTTTTTTTCCATTTGCCATTTTCAGCCATGCTAGCAGGATGGTTCAAGGAAAGCAATGTTGGGCTGTACGTCAGACCACCACTTAAGTCCAGACTGAAATAAATCAACAACTAGGCCTGTTAGATGGATTGCCATGACATCTGGTGCAGACTTTCATGGTCAGGTCAGGATGACTGGTAATAATTTTGGTGATCCTCACATTTTTAATGTAACTCCACCTTCAGGCTATTTGGTTTATGACTAAATACCTGCACAACTAATAACATGTAATGATGTTAGCTTTCTAACACAACAAACTGAGGGCGCGTTCATAGCAGCCTTGTTTAGTCCGGTTTAAGCGAATCCTGGAGCATTTCCCTCCTTGGTGCAGTTCGTTTGAGATTAGATCAAATGGTGTTCACACCAGAAATTAATCACTCGAAAGTTTACTCGAAAGAGCTCAGAGACAGCCCCTTTAAGGGGGTCCAGAGATCAGTTCTTTGGTCCACGTCAGAGTTCGACTCCGGCATTCACACAAACCCAGAGAGCTGCTATTTTAAGTGTCATTTCATTGGTTCTTCTTCTGGGTTATGTCCTTCAACCTTCAACTCTGTTGACGCAAACCAGCCCAGTGTTTCATTGTCCAGGCCATTTAGACCACAATTGCCATTCTGTGGTCGGTGTTTGGGGTTGGTTATTATGTGATCCACAGTTTGTAATGGATCCCCACATTCACAGTGGGCACTGTCCGGGAGACCACATTTTTGCATTGCTGCCCCAAAGCGTCCTACACCCTTCCTCAGGTGGTTGAGGGCTGTCCATTGATTTCGGGGGCAGGTGCTGGCCAGTAACATCTGTGGGGTCTTCAATGTAGTAGTGGAGCCTTGATGGTTCTGCTGACCTCCACTGGTCCCTCCAGCTTGCCTTGACCCAGGCAGCCTCGGAGGTATCAGATGGTGTTGTACAGAGCAGTTCTAGGGCTTATGTGGCAAAGGGGTGCCGGGACTTGAGACGCAAGTGCTGTGGTGTCTCTGCAGTGATCTTGTGGAGCAGGTGGAATTCACTCGTCTGTTCCTTTTGAGCGAGTGTCAGTATGGCTGCTTCTCGTCTGACCTCTGCTGGAGCGATACCTGCAAGGACAAGCAGTTGGTTTGTTGGGGTGCCTCATTCCTTAAAAAAATGTTTTCTCTCCCTGTTTGGTGACTGGTAAACTAATGGCCAATTTGCACGTTTGCTACCAAAATGTCAAGTAGCAGGGGACAAACCTGGACTCATGACGAAGTGAGATGCCTCCTCAATGTACAGGTTTAAGTAAACATTTCTGGGTTACTTAAGAAGATGCATATGAACAAAGAGGTATTTAAAAATAGTGGTAAAATGAAGGGGAATGAATTCCAGCAAACTGATGAGCAGTGTTGTTTGAAATGATATGCGCTCCAAATCAACAACGACATAAACAGAACCTGATGAAGAACCTGATGGTGCTTCATGATGTTCAATATCCATTTAGGAAGTGGGAGGAGATTCTTGTCTTTTTGCCCTCCAACTGTACAACCAATAATCCAACGACATTTCGACCACATGGCTTTTGCTTCCAATATTTGGACCATTTGAGTTTTGCCTTTGTGAACGCAACCCGGACAAGTTAGAAAAATGAAACTATGTATCATTCTCGCATTGTTTTGATTCAAGAACCGGACCTCAAGGTTTGAACATGCCCTTGAGATCAAGATAAAGATTATACCTGCAAACATAGGCATGTTAGTCATCATCATCATCATCATCATCATCATCATCATCAGCATTAGTCTGCTTTTCCATCCCCAGTTCTGAAGATGTTGTCCATGAATCTACACCATGTGACCCAGTCCAACAAGCCATATGGATCACAGCAGGTGTAAAGCACATGGGATAAAATTGATTATTGGTGTCCAGGTGAAATTCTTGAACTATACTTCTCTCACTCATGCACCTGTGTTGTATTCAGGCTCTGACAAACAGTGTTCCAGTACCCATACAGTACCAAATGTATATGTGATTACCTGTCACACCATGTAGTTGGTCAAATAAGTTTTGAAAAGAAAACGCCGGTTGAACAAAAAGTGACTTCCTGCCAGAGTAGCTCGCCAAACTGACAGAGCTGGCAGCCACAGTCCAAGAAGCATTTGGCAGGTGGCTAACATTTCTGCTTGCTGTGACTTGTCCTGAGCTGCTCGCCCGTGGGGAGGGAAGTGGAGGACAGGAGACAATTCACTTGAAAACACTGTAATCATGCCTCAAAGGCATTCAGTCCATCAACCTGAGTGGGCACTGGAACATTCCTCCTCTTCAGCTACATGAGTATTTTCTTTTTTTTTCTTCTTCTTCTTTTTCTTTTTCTTTTCTAGGTAATATTCAAAAAGCTTCATATTTCCCACATGTGATAACACCGATAACCTTTATTTGATCTGAGCAGTAGCAACACTTATTGGCACTCTGTGTCAAAAAGCTAATTAAACTTTGAAGAATATTGTGTTCCCACAGTGAATCTTATTTCATTTTTCTGGTATTACATTATTTGCTCTGCCATAACGTAATGTATTACATAATAAAAAAGGGATATGAAAATATAATAATAGCCTGAAACCACATCTTTCATATCACCCAGTGTTAAGATAAATATGGAGTATTTTGAGAGATAAGGAGACTTTGCAACAAAGGATGCCAACACAGCATGAGCGGATTATGAGACAATGGGCCCCTGGGTACAGATATGCAAAGGACCCCACCACCTCATACATAAGAGCAAGACACACAGACTCTCTGGTGGTTGTGTGTTTTTTTGCATCTTTGTTTTGTTTCTCCTTTCTAGTCATTTTGTGTCTTTTTCTAGTTGTTTTGCATCTCCTAGTGGGTGTTTTGTGTCTCTTTCTAGTCATTTTGTGTCTCCTTGTGGTTGTTTTTGTGTCTTTTTAATGTTTTTGTGTCTCTTTAAGGTAACATTATGTCTCTTTTTGTCGCTTTGTGCTGCTTTGTACTCATTCTGTGTTTCCTTGTGGTTGTTTTGTGTCTCTTTTGGGGGTTTTTTTTTGTGTCCCTTTGTGGTTGTCTTGTGTGTTTTTGTAGTTGTTTTCTGTCTCTTTATAGTCATTTTGTGTCACTTTGTGGTTGTTTTGTTTCTCCTTTCTAGTCATTTTGCGTCTCTTTCTAGTTGTTTTGCGTCTCCTAGTGGGAGTTTTGTGTCTTTTTTTTTGTTATTTTTTGTCTCCTTGTGGTTGTTTTGTGTCTCTTTCCAGTCATTTTGTGTCTCCTTGTGGTTGTTTTTGTGTCTTTTTAATGTTTTTGTGTCTCTTTAAGGTAACATTATGTCT
>JAPZEB010000025.1:19885603-19902898 GCA_029783705.1 Chaetodon striatus | reverse complement strand
CTGTCCCTTTGCCCCCCCCCCCCCCCGATTAAAACCATGCCAGTGACAGACTACTTGTATTTTAACATAATTAAAGACATTATCACCACACATTGATACAGAAAAGTCACAAATTGGTGTATTTAAATTTACAAGAATGCTGTGCAACTGTGCACACTGCTTATGAATGTGAGACAAAAGATGAGTATGCATGTTATCTTTAGCAGCTGTTTTAAACTCAGAGAACAATGCAAATGAACTGAGAAAAAGTAGGCAGAAGTATGTTGGGTAAAAAATGCCAGAGGTGCCATAAAAACTTAAATTGCATTGACATCTTCCACACAAACCCGAGAGCACAACAACACACTGTTCAATGTGTGTGTGTTCTTTTTGAATCACTTGTGATCTGTGTAGTACTTCTAATCTGATAAGACAGAGGAAGTGAAGTGAGAGAGACCTTTTTATCCTCTTGATCTGGATATTTCCATAATCTCTCTTTGGAAATCCTGATCTGATCTGCAGGACAACTTACTTTATTAATATATCATCATCTGTCATTTCATATCAGAGGCGAACATCATTTTCATTATCTGTCGGGCTTAATAAATGCATACCACCACTTCTGTACCGTCTAATGTGGATGTTTTATATGTTTGAACTTCTTATCTTCCTATTGTGTGATATGCACAATTACCAAGGTAAATGTGAGGCTAAGGGGATTTCTGTGTGTGTGTGCGTGTGTGTTGGTTCTTGTGTGTGTGCCTTCCTCTTCCTGTTCATTGTGTAGCACGTCTGTGAGCACTCATGTCGAGGGGGCTCTGGTGCTATAAAGAGACTCTGTCAAGGACTCCCTGTTTGGATTTGACACATCAAAGGAAAACCTCACAGTAGTTAAGACACACAAAGCAGAAGACACACACACACGCAAGCACACACAGCTCAAAGGCATCACTTCATTCAAATCTCCACTAAATGATATGCATGATTATCACTTGCTACAAGCGGCACATATCGATCTTCCTCTGCAGTTAACATGAGGTCATTTGAAGTCCACTGAAATAAAGTGAAGCCAGTTTTAGTTTGTGATGAAATAAATGGCAGGGGGTGGATCAAGTAATGTTTGGTGTAGCCTGTTTCGAGTTTTTTGTACTTTTTGTACTATACTTAAGAAACTAGTGTTAAAGGAACAGTTCACCACCAAAATCAAAAATACGTATGTCCTCTCACCTGCAGTGCTATTTATCAATCTAAATTGTTTTTGGCGAGAGTTTCTGAGTGTTGGAGATATCAGCCGTAGAGATGTCTGCCTTCTCTCCAACATAATGGAACTAGAGGCACTCGGCTTGTGGTGCTCAAAGTGCAAAGAAAATACTCAATAGCAATGTCTCTTACCAGAAATCATGAACCTGTTACTAAAGACACACAGGAAGTGGGCAGTTACTCATGGGTAAAGGGTTCGTGCTCAGGACAGCGCGAGATGTAAACCTCAAGGGCGTTTTCATATATACATACACACACACACACACACACACACACACACACACGTAGGGGCTTTAAACACTACAACCTGTGCAACATCGGCTCATATCTCCAACAGTCAGCAACCTACACCAAAACTGATAAACAGCACTACAGGTAATACAGTTGCAGTTACACTTTGTGTTCAATGTGGTCGCAATGCATCCACGACGACCTCCAGATGTAGTTTGACCGATCAGAACACAGTGCATGTGGAGTACATTTACACCTGTTTCTTCATGTGGTCAAGCGCTATCGAACTGCAATCCAAGCACCCAAAACACATTTTAATGCAGGGTGTAATGGAGGTCAATGTATGAGTGTGTCCATGTCATCTCACCAGACTTGGGGTTGCAAAGGACAGGTGGACTGCTGCTGAGCGTAGGACTGCTGCTGTAATAACCACTGCTGCCACAGCTGCTGCTCATGCTGCTCCGCCGAACTCCCACTGCCAACTTAATCTCTTTAGTGGGACTCACTGAGACGGACAGAGACAAAGGGACACGTTAGACTGAAGACAGACGAGAGAAACAGACAGAGCAGGAGGGGACAGCAATACATTTGGATATAGACTGAAATTAATGAGGACATGTTTTAAAAGAGTGGATTGCACTTTTCATGACAGTGCAAAAAAAACTATGTAAACATGTTTTCCCATTGCTTCCTGTTTTTCCAGTTTCCTTCGCCAACTTCAGTTAAGTCAAAGTTGTTCCTCTGGCACCACTGTCTCTAGTTAACTTTTTAATTTTATAAAGGCCGAGTCAAGTGGACAGTGTGATTGAAGAACAGGACACTTTCCATCAAGTTCTTCTGCCTAGCAACACAAATAGCTCAACTCTTATCTTTATGTGGCAGATAACACCAAGGACACCAGTTATCATATGTGTGTGTGGGTGTGTGTGTCAACAGAAGATAATGCAATGGGGGTCAATATGTCACTTTTTTTTCATACAGGACAAAATCCAATATCCAAGGAAAGCATCGACATTTTAAAGTGAAATGAAGGAAAGAAAACTAATGAACACAGTGAAAGTTTTCTGTCTGTCTTTCATTGAAGAACAGACAAACTATGCTTATATGTCACCACACGCTAAATGCTATTGACAGCAGGCATAATATCATGTATAAAACTGGACATGTTCATGGTGCACTGTGTCTACCTGAGAGGAAGCTGGTGTTGCCTCCATCTGAGTTCTGTTTACGGAGACAGAAGGGGCTGTCGTGACTCTCGGGAATGCTGCGGCCGCGTTCGTGAAGAAGTTCGATCAACCGCCGTCGTCGCCGGAAATTCATCCTGAACTGGTAGAGGAGGGGGCCATCGACAAAGTGGTGCTTGTTGGTGACTGGTGACATAGCAAAACAGACAGGGGGAGAATAAATAAGTCAAGTCAGACTGTTTTTAGTGAGTTAAGGAAACATTTGTTTTCATTGGTCTAAAATCTTAAAGCCTGTAACAGACATATGTTGGAAAAGTATCTAACGGCACAACTTTGAAAATTTTAGATGACATCAAAAATCACATTTCAATCAATAGCCAAAGTCAAGATATTTGAAAAATGTAACTTGTTGTGAGTTCACAGATATTGAGTACTTGATTGTGCTCCTTTTAGTTTCTGATATACAGCCATTGTCTAATCACTCTATATCTAGTCTTTGGAGGCAGCTGATGCTGACAGACTCAATACGCTTATCAGAAAAAAGCTGGTTCTGTCCTGGGAGTGGAGCTGGAGTCTTTGGTGGAGGTGTCAGAGGGGGGGATGCTGAGAAAACTATTTATTATTCTGGACAACCCCTCTCACCCCCTGCATGACACTCTGGAGTCATATCAGAGCACATTCAGTCATAGATTGAGACCACAGAGGTGCATTATGGAACGCCACAGGAGATCATTTCTACCTGTGGCCATCAGACTGTATAACTCCTCCCCCTTCTGTAGGTAGGGGTGAAACAAAGGACACTGACAGCAATATTCACCTACATTAGGTGCACTGTTACTTCATATGATGACTCTTCAAAATCACGATCGCTTGTCAATGTAGTGCAATATCGTTTTCTCAAACCAAGTGCACTACTACTTCTCATACGTATATCATGTATAATATAACACTGATTATCAGGTACAGTCCACCATTTTAGTTAATTTTTAGTAACTCCTGTACTTATCTTTCACCTATTGTTACTCTATTAGGGAATGGTTTCTGCTTTTGCTCCTTGAAAACACTTCTTATCTTCTATATTTGTATATTTCGCCAGATATTAAATACTCTATTGTTCTAAAACTGGGCACAGTATGTTACACTGACCCGGGGAATCCACTGGTTGTCTGGTCGTTACTGGCTGTGAACATTAAATTGCGATTACTGTACTTAGGGTTACTTTCATTTGAAGCATTCTCTGGCACAAGAATATCCTTCGGGATGAGTTAAGTTCTATTAAATTGAATTAGTTAGAATTGAATTGAACTGAATTGAATTTGAAAAACTAACTTCGACCATTTTTTGAAAATGTCTTCAGATTTGTGCTTGGGCAAGCCCTGAGAACAAAAAAATAAAAATAAACAGAGTTCAGTTGCAGGCTCAAATATGTTTAAGAAAAAGCGAGGGGGAAATAAGAGACGGTAGCAAGCATAAAAGGCATTTGAAACCTCATAATATACTATGATGGATATTCACTGATGTCTGATCAAAAAAACAATATCTCAGCTGTGGTTCTCTAAATAACCTTAACACCATTTCTTCTAGATATCTCTCCTTTCAGATAAAGAATGAAGAATGTACGGAGATGTAAAACATGAGGAAATGAACTGATTATTTCCATCACTAAAGCATGTACAGGGCATGATCTTTCTCTGTAAAATGTATTTCTATACTAGTTGTCAGTCTGTATCTATTAGTCTCACACACAAGTCAAATTATTTGAACAACTATGGGAATAATAATGAAACATTTTTCCACAGGTCAGCCCTCACAGATTCGTGCTTCTCACCTGAGCTGAGCTCAGCCGAGCCTGAAACTCTGAACTCAACTGAGCAGCACTGAGCAAACTGTCCGCTGAGCTGAGATCACCTGAGCTCGACAAACATAAACTGACCTCAGAGAGTGTCGACCTCAGCTGAGCCGATAACAGCTGGTAACAGTACAATTTTTTTTTTACAATAAATTTGCTTCTCACATGTAACTATCAATTCACTGTCAGTGTTCAGTCCCTGCTTTTTGGAGCGTTAGGCTTTATTTTCTCTTAAGTACTTCCAGAATTCAGAGATAGACAGACTTTTGGGAAAGTGGAAAATGAAAGATTAAGGATGCCCTCAATTTAGAGTGGCTAAATCAACTTGCTAAAACAAGTTTCACTTATTTTTTTTTTAATATATATTGGCCCCTTGATGGTTGTTGTGAACCTCCCCTTGAGCTATTTTCCCTTTTTTCTCTACTTTGATACTGATTTATGTCTTTGTTTGTTCATGTCTCTGGAAAGAAGTTCAAAATCATAGGCTACATAAATCTAAAAAAATACTACAATTATATTACACGCAAGCCCATCAACCACTCAGCTACATACATCAGAGACCTGCTCATAAGCTGGAGCCCGACTGCATTCCCCTTACTTTCAAACTAGTATCTTTTCATCAGTGGCTGCACTGTGTGCATTTCTAGATGACTCATCGGACCCATTTATACAGGATTAAAAAAAGCAAAATCAAATTTAAATCAACCCACTTCCTCAAAATTAACACAGCTCATCTAACATAGTGCTCATTGATCTGAGTTTATCCTCTAGCAGCAGCAGTTCATCTTTGTCCACTAAGATTTGCAGATCCAAAGACCACACATGGCCATAACTCTGATCATCACCATCATTTCCTACTGTTCATGATTTAAATAGATCACGCTGCACTAATAAGAGTGAATAACAATTTAGGCCTTTGAGGAAAACATATTTACTCAACATATCCACATTAAAATCATGTATCATGTTGGTAATTTTACTCTTTCTGTATGGTTGAAATTAATCCAGTGAGGCTTTAGTTGAACTATTAGACCATTTGTTTGACTGGCAAGGTATTTATCTGACAGTTACAACAAATGCTATATTGTTATGTCCTCACCAAGCTGTTCTTTACAAGGACAAATGCAACATGAAATTGTGTAAAGATCAATAAAAGGTAAATATTTCAACATTTCTTTTTACTCATCCTTTGCCCATCTGTCTAACATCTTCCCCTAACCCAACCACGTCTCAGCCCCATCCTGGTCAACAATGCACAGTATTTAGAGTATCACAAAAGTATAGAAATATCCCACATAAGAGACAATGTGTGTAAAGAAACAGCCAAACATCCAGGTTAAATTAAAACTGTATCTCTGCACCTCTCAAATTCTTAAATTTAAATTTGCTCAGATGACACGCTTCTAAAGGCAGTTTAATTCTGACATCTGACGGACGTTTACTGTATGTCTGACTTCTTCAACCAATAGGTACCAATAAGCAATGAGATGTTTATTGATTTTCAGAGGACGTCTTCGACCTGTCTTCCTGCTCCTTGTGTGATCAAGGTGGAGCCGGTGGCAGCAGTACAGCAGCACAAGTATCTGGGCACTGTCTTAGACGACAAGTTGAATTGCAATGTGAACACTGACGGCATCTGTAAGAAGGCAAACCAACACCTACTCTTTTTAAGAAAGCTGAGGAGTTTCAATGTACATAGGACTATCACGAAATTATTCTATTCTGCTTTCATTGGGTCTGTTGTTTCTTTTAACATTGTCTGTTGGTTTAGTAATCTGAGCCTTAAAAACAAGAACAATATGAAAGAAGTGGTGAAGTTGTGCTGTAAGATCACTGGTGTTTCTTTTAATAACCTACAGCATCTGTCTGAAGAGAGGGTCATAAAGCTCGGTGTATTGTCTCAGACTCTAAGCATCACCTTCATGTTGAGTTTCAGATGCTTCCATCAGGGCGGAGGTTTTGCCTCCCTAAATGCAGCACTAAGCGTTACAGATCATCCTTTGTCCCGTCTGCTATCGCTTATCTCAACCAGCAGTGACCACTAATGTTCGTGATTTACCCCTGACAGTGTGTGATACTGGATACTTGTGTTTTGTAGTACTCATGACAACTGCCTGTATCTAAAATTGCCCCTCTGGGACATTTACCTTGCCTTACCTTATGTGCTGCCACATACTGATCTAGTGTATGTCTACTGTGTTGTCATTTAGTTATGGTTTCATATATCAGTCTCTAGTTCACTAAATAACACACACACACTGAGCCTTTGGTCAGTTCACATGTCCTTTTGTGGTGCAAAGCTTTTGTCAACCAAACAAATCCTTTTATTGTATGCGACAAAAGAAAAACACAAACTATGGACCAGCCTTTAGAGGACTGTTTTACTCTCCTGTAAAACTGGACTGCGAGTCTATCTTGCTAGTTTTTTTTAATTCTTCTAATGCTGGTTTAAACTGATTTACTATAGAAAGACCTTGTGTCAGGAACGGAGTCACTTTAAGATTTACAGTATAAAGCCTTGCCCAGCATGATTACAGCCTGCTTTTAGCCCACTGCATTTGGCACAGTGATACAGCAACTCCACTCTGACCACTTATGTGATTTATATTTTTAATTCACTTAGAGCATGTACATTATCTGCAACTTTTACATTTAGGTCAGTTTCAAAGCTGCCTCCTCTCTTATCTCAGCTCCTCAGATGTATAGCATAGAAAAACAGCTTCCACGCTGTCTCACTGTAAACAATGATAACCAAGCACAATGTGGATCCATCCAGACTTGCCTTGTATACATTATATGCGTCCTCTGCTCAGCACGGCAGGGAGCAGGACTGCAGAGTAGCATGTTTATTATGTGTTTCTAATGGGAACCTAAGGCCTGTAAACACATTATCAATAAAAGCAAATTAGCTTAAATAACTCGTGCATAATGATATGAGCAGTGCTAAGTCCAGATATCATCCACTAATGGAGCAGCTACTTCCACTGGGAGGATGACACTATGAGGCCAACAGGAAACAGATCAGGCTCTGTATTACATTAACTGGTGAAGTGGTATTTTCATGATGTATCTCTCCTTATGGACATTTACAGACTGTAATCCACAGCAAATTAGTTCCACATGTCAACCACCAGCTGTGTTGAAGGTTATATTGTACATGCTCAGTGGTATGGTATGATTTATCCTATCATGTATCTCTCTATCATATAGTGAAATCTGCAGAGCAGTGTCCATTTAAATGACACAAAAAAACCTCCAGCACTGACGGACATGTGATGTCTCTGCAGTAATACACTTCCTAATTTAATCAGACACGGGTGTAAACCACAGACATCAGCGTCAAATCAAATTTCATGTCATGCGGTGAGCCGACCGAAACTCATCCAGCATCTGCGTTCACTGTGAAACAGCATGTCGAATGTTAACTGTCGCGGACTCACTGTACAGCGGAGAATGACAACCATCGCACCCCACAGACGAATACACACATGCACACATACTATCACCTTGTGTGGGTCAGCATTTACTGTCTAATATTAACACACAACACTTTTTCAGTGAGAAGAGAGCTCCGGTTTTATGGCCTGTACTATAGCAGTGATCGCTGAAGCATTCAAACATCTGGCACCAATTATGCCCTTAACTGGCTTGATGGCCACACCTGGGAGTAACATGTTTGATTACACTGCACACACAGCAGAAGCATTAATCCTCTTTTAAATTAAATGAGAAAAACACTTTCAGTTCGTCTCAAATTGCCCAATAAACTACCAGAGTGATGACGTACAGCGTGAAACATGCAGCAAACTAATGCAGCAAATCCAGCTCTGCCTGTTCTCTGATGGCTCTTTTTGTTGACACTAGACAGATTTAGTTTTATTTTATTGTTTTAAGTTGGTAAAATGTTCAGGATTAACAAATTTATCTTGTTCCTCCTGTTTAATCAAGTTAAAAAAAAAGGGTACCTCTTCCACCACTAAGACTATAAGCCGAACCAATCACATTAAACAAGTGTATAAATATCACACAGTCACACAGATAACATGATAGCCCTGGTCACCAGCTGTACAGCCAGTAAAACCTGCTGACCTCCTGATGGCCGTGGCCCGTGACATACAGGTCACATTTTGCTCGTGTTTATTGCTCAGTAACATTCAGTAACTCTGCGCACTCCTGGGTGCGGACCTGAGAAGGTCAGGTCAGGTGACACATGACTAGTGAAATACAATCCAAACCAGTGTGAGGTATAATGTGGATCAGTTCAGAACGTCTGGGAGCCCAAAATGAGCTGGGATGATTTTTTAGAAAAGGATGCTGTGTTTCCATTTGAATGTTTGCAGTTTCCTATTAGACACTGTGTTGACCTACTTTTTGTTTCAGGTATGACTCTAGAGGTATATTTAGATTTTCATCTAGACATATCTATGATGCCAAATGGGTCAGAAGTCTCCCCTCTGTGTTGAAAACTGCTCCAAGTTCAGATTGAACTGCACTTGACTCTGACAAGGACATTTTTTAAAGAGTCAAAAGTGCGTAGATAAGGATGTAATCGTGCTATAAGGCTGCTTTCACACCTGTAGTTTGGTTCATTTGGTCCAGACCAGGGTGAGAAAATGATACATTTTTGCATTTAGTTTAGGTGTGGCTCCGGTTCACACTGACTTTTCACAAACAAACCAAGAGGAGTGAACAAGAATTCAGACAGACTGACACAGATAACACATTCATTGAATAGTTTTTGGCGATTGTCATCATGCATCATCAGGACTCACATGGGGAAATCAAACACTGGTGACAGACAGAAGTTTATGCAACATTTTAATGCTTCTTATGTGTATATTTATGTTCTCTGGTGTCACGAAGAGCCCGCGAACGACTGAAAATCGATCGCACGCTATGAATAATGACTAACAGGTAGTGACAGGACGAGAAGGAGGCATCTTGCACAGTTATGATTCAGGGCTTATTACTGCGGGATCAGTGACACGGTTTTTAATTGACTTAATGAGCTGACAAAGTACACGGAGGTGAATGCAGGCACAGCAGTTTTAACAGCTTTTGACATTATTATATGCCATGCATACTTGTTACCATGGTTACTAAATGATTTGCATAAAAGGTTATACTAAGGTTACATAAAAAGGTTAATTTCTTGTTTTACTGTCCTGTATATGAAAACATAAGGAATATACTTTTCAGGAAGATGACGTCTCTCTGTGTTGATTTCTTTTGGCTGGATGATCATGAAAAATTTGAGTTTTGTTTAGCTGAATTTCTTCGCCAGGCCTGGGATAGAGGGCAGAGTATTCTGTTTCTGGACTGAGTAGTTAAATTATATTTGATTGTTACTGCAACGCCATTGTGATGGTGTCCTGTAAACCCATGAGGGGTGGGCACGTGTAAGTGTGGATAACACAAATAAAAATCAATCAGTCAATTATTTCTATACATGACCTTACAAAGATCAATGACACGATTGCTTTCGAACAGATTTCACAATCAGCTAATGGATTATTAGAGGTGTAGCTTTTAAAATCATGCCAAAACCACAAACTCGTTGGCATTCACATCACAAACCTTTTTCCCACCTTTTCAAGCACTTTTGGTTCAGCTGTTTGGTCGACACCAGGGTTGGATTAACAGCTTTTGCACCGGCCCAAATGAACCAAACTAATCAAGCAAACAGACCTAAATTTGTTTTAACTGAACCAAACAGGTTAGGTGTGACAGCACCCTGAGTCTACAACAGTTATCAGATTGCATGGCCCAAAAAAGCAAAGAGCCAGGATAGCAGAATCAGTCGCCATGATGTACCAGCAGGTCTCTCTGCAGGATCATGTAGAGGTAAGACGTGACTACTCGGAGGGGCTACTAGCTTTACTGTCACCGAGTGTCTTTCACAGATCATCAATCTGTCAATAGTATGACCCGCACTCAGATTCTGTGCCACTCAGCTGACGCAGCAAAATGTAATACAATTTTAAAATACGTGAGACTGTGTGAATGTATTAAATGACCTAAATTTTCGGTCACACACTAAAAACAGCTTCTTCGTCTTTCTCACCGTGCTGGATGATGCCATGTTCAAGAAGCCTTCGTCCCAGCTGCTCTGTCTCCTCCCTGGTTGGCATCTCCCCCTCCTGTAGCAGCCAGTCGACAAACTCAGACGCCACCAGCGCCCGCTCAAATGTCCCGCCTTCCTCCTCCCTGGTTTGTAATAGGTTGTTTTCTGTGGTCATCAGCCTTTGGAGAGAAGAGAGCAAAGTTTTGTTAATTTAATTGGACAGGAAGTCAAAGAGACAGACAGGCGATTGCATTTAAAAGGTAATCTAGTCCATACTTAAATCTAAGCAATCCTCAATTAGCTTTTGGTGTCAACTGTGAATAAATTCAGCAATTTAAATCAATTTAGTTTTGCACCTACAGAGCAGTACTCTTGACTGTATCAAGGAAAGCAATGAGAATATGGTGGAACATTAATTTTGCAGCTCTGGCTGACGTCTCCATAGCAACAGCTGGCAGCGCTAATGTACTCCAGTGTTTTATACAGTACATACCTACCTGATGGAAAAAAATGTGAGTTCTCAGAAACGCTGCAACATTTATGACCAATAGCCATAACATGACCCTATAGTGCTGTTTAATTATCCAAGAGTTATGTTCAGTGTTCAGAAAAACTGCAGTTACTGTGAAAAGTAAGGCTTTTTTTAAGTGGGAATTTCCAGCAGGGAAAATCGTCCAAACCAGCCACTCTGCCGTTTCCTCCACTCTGTAATCTGCTCAGTCAAAACACACACACACTGCACTGTCTGTGGATGAGCCACACAAGTGAAGCTTAAAACTAAATTAATGTTATTCCTACAGCCTCATACACAAGACTTACAGATCAGATTAGCACAATGAAAAGGTAATTGCATCAGGAAAAACCCTTGAGATCTGCTTCACTGACTATGAGTGGAGGTTTGGATAAGCTTTCAGAAAGTTTCTATACAACACAATACAAAGTATCCCAACTGAAGCAGCATTTCACCGCTGTTTTATTTAGAGATGTGTGAATTCTGAGCAGTGTTTATCAGAGGATTACATGAAGCAAGTGGTGTGATCTCTTCTGGATGACACATATACACTCAAACAAACACAATCAGACAAGCACACACATGCACAGAACAGAACTGCTGACTCTCTCCCTTTAAACACATATTCACACATTCACACCCGTCACTCACACCCAAACACACTGTCGCCTGAACATTCACACAGTATAAATCAGCCAGGCAGTGGTTATAAGAAACAATAAGCTTTCTATGAAACACCTGGACATGTCACAACATGTGCTGGTTATAAGCTGCACCATCAAAGAGACACAGATACTAAACCTTCCACATCCCTGTTGGCTCTGTTTCGCTGGTGGTAATTACATTCCCCCATTCTGGTTTTAAGGCCATAAATCATTCACTGAACTGTCAACTCTACACACCAAACAGTTTAATACAGACAGGCAGGGTTCATTTATGGATATAATAGCAGCTTGGAGATTCGATGGAATGCTTAGACTATTTATTAAACTGATATTACGTGAAACTTGTCAGATGAAGACACTGAATGTTTCCTATAGCTAACGCCACATCTCCACAGGATCCACATCTTTTCACGTCCTACGGAGGGCAGGAGAAGAAATCACGCAGTCAATGGTGGGGGTGTTGTGGTGAGTTTGGAGGACGGTAGATTCGACTTAATGTAAATGAGTCCATCCAGTGTGATGCAGCTGGCTCATGAAACTCGGACCGAGCTGTCAAACTATGCAATGTACTTTTAAAATTACTGAATGAATGAAACAAGATTCAGCAGTGGCATTGAGTAGCTGCCTAAAATGTTTTCATAAATAGATTTTAGTGGATTGTTTAGATGGAATAACAAAGTTTATGAGCAGGCTGCTGTGTACACATTCATCCAGTCCGGTGCATTACATGATAAGGCCCGGGAGAGAATCTGAACCCACCTACTTTTTCAGTGGCTACACCCTTCAAGCGGCCAATTAAGTGGAGCAGTGCATCCCCTAGCATCCTCGCTGGATCTGTTGAAAAGGCACTGTTGGGCTTCAAGCTAATTAGACCAGTTCAAACTGGGTAGAAGAACCAGTGCTGTCTGCCTGTCAGTACACAGATAATCTTCAAATGTGTATGAACTTTAATACAGACGTGACTTTTTTCCACAGGTTCACACTGGTCAGTCATTTCAGATATTAAAATGAAACATGCTTATTAGATGCTTTACCTTTCTTTGTAAGACAAGAAGACTGATACCACTCTCATGTTTGTAGGCGACATATGAAGCTACAGCCAGGAGACAGTTAGCCTAGCTTAGTGTAAGAGGAGATTTATTTTCGTGAGGACATATCAAGTAGATTGTCTTGTTTTTCTCTGTTCAATATTTTGCAGCAACATGATTAAATGTTCACTAAATTCATGTATTGTTTACATATTTTATTTTGCTCCTCACATTACATTTTACATACATTACAATTATTTAATGTTGCGCTCCTTACATCCAGGAAATAAGAGTTATGATGAAGTTTAGCAGAGTGATATATAAGATGCGAGATGCTACTCTTGTTAGCGATTATCAGTTGTCCTACGTTCTTTTTGGTGAGATTAAAGTGGATCAAGTCACTATGAGAAGCTGTCACCGCGCTCTTACTTGGCCCACAGCCGTCTGATAGATAATTCAGTGACCAGTAAGTTTATAGATGAGACAGGAGGAAGAAACATGCCTTACATTAGCATAATGACTTGAAGCAGGGTGAAACACATTGCTTGGCTGTGTTCTAAAGCAACATAATCCACAAATCAGCACCTCTATGGACCACTAATATTTCCTAGCATCCCGCTGGTTGACTGGCAACTGCCCCCAGAAGTTACTCTGATCTTCCACATAGAGCAAGTGAGCTAGAGACTTCCACCAGCCAAGTGGATAACTTCTGGTTTAGCTGCTAACTTAAAATCATTTAAAATTGGCAGCTTTTTTAGACTTTAGAAATGTCACTGGACCAAATGGGTCAAATCCTGACAGTGAAACAAGTCATTTTGCAGGGGGTGCATGCTTAAAAATAATTTATCCACTGATTTACAGACGTGTCTTTCGCTGTGTAAGCCTACAGGGAGAAATTCTTTTTGGGCCCAATGGCATCATGTGACAGACCCAGAAGTTTTAATTCCACATTTGGCCACAATGTAAAATTGGCTTCAAAACCCAGCTCTGCTCCTGGGGGCTTAGACCCCGCCAAGAAGATGTCTGGGTTGTAACACCTCATAAAATGACAAAATTGTCATTCTTACACTTTGGTTTTCATACAGATAAAACAACCCAGATATAAAGTGTTCTTAGTCATCTTTAGAGGTGATTCTGTTACCTTCGGACAGAGCCAGGCTAGCTGTTTCCCTACGTTTCCAGTCTTTTTGCTAAGCTAAGCCAACTGGCTCCTGGCTCAAGGTACATATTTACAGACATGACGATGATATTGATTTTCTCATCCAACTGTCGGCAGAAAAGCAAATAAGCATGTTTCTGTCTGGCACGGTCAAGCCTCAGCATGTCTGTTGTTTATATACCTTTAACAGGAGATAATTTAACATCTTAAAAGATGCAGAACATTAGTGGTAAAACCTCCAGAGAGCAGAAAAACAGCATCTACTTTAATGAAACTTAATGACGACCCTAATATGTGAAATTAAACTAAATGAAACCTAAATCATGTGCGGCTTGTAAAAGCCTCCTCTCTGCAAAAAGCCTCTGAGTTCTTTCTGCCAAAAAATCCCCTTTGTGTGCTTTATTTAACACAGGTCCACATTTCAAGAGAAGAATTACATTGTCATTACACTTGGTCCCAAGGTGAAATGTCTTAAAGTTCAGCTGTGGGTTGAGTTAAATATATAACTGCAGTTTAAATGCATTTAAATAAACCGTGTGAGGTGCACACCCAGGACTGCTGAAGTCCTTCACTCATGTAAAGTCAACACGCTACAGAACATGTAACTTTGTTTATGTGTCAAAATGTGATAGATTAGTAGCTTTTGTGGGACAATAGCCCACATGAACAGCCAACATCATAATACAACTGTTGAAAGACCTGGACATAATGTTCCATGAGACGTGGCTGTGCACACAATGCCATTTAATCTCTTCAAACATGTTAAGTCAACATATCATGTTATGTTAACTCAGGGGGATTGACTCAACGTACTGTACTCAGTAAACCACTGTGATTTCAAGAATAACATCTTGGGCATTATACAGATTATTATGCAAGCCGTGAGACTGTATATACAGTATGTAAATGGATCATGATAACTTAAAGTGGAACAAGGCGGGCCGCCGTGACCTGGTTATGCACTCAGCGTAGGTGTTCAGTCAGCGTACCTAACTCAGCTGGAGTGGTGCCCACTGAGACGTGTTTGTAAGACCACCAGGCTTTTACCTGCTCTCAGATTTGTTCTTGCATGAAGGTGGGGCACTGATGACTCTCAAGGGACATGTAAAATCAAAAATTCGGCTTTAAGGGTCATTTGAAGGACATGTGAGAACAGTAAGCACGTCATGGGTGTCACGGGTAGGCAAATGTTTTAGGGGAAAAAGTCCTAAAGTAAAAAAAACTAATAAACAATGGATAATAAAAACATCAGACCTAGAATCATCTGACCTAGAGGCTGATATGAAGGAAGATAAATGTGGCTTTTGTTTCTTACCTTTAATTATTCAACACTTAAAGTAATATCTTCTAAGTAGAGCTGAAGTGGAGGAAATCAAGTTGTAAAAGCCTTCTTCTAATTTTTATTCTAATTTTCTGCATTTACTTAACAAGAGAGGCCCCCAGCTCAGGATTATTGAGCATTACTACTTCATAAAACAAAGTCCCTGCTCATACTGTTACTGTCTATTAGCAACATTTTTCTAAATAAGAAAAGAGACGCCACAAGTCTGCATCATTATAATGTGTTTTTTTCTTGTTAGGTTAATTTGCTCGAGGGTTTGGTCTCAGTAGTTAATTGAAGTATGTGGAGTAAATGTTAAAAACACAACAAAATTATTTTAACTTATTCAAAACCCTCATTTAGAGAAAAAGGACCAAAGCTGTTGCTGTTCCCTACATGGCCAGTGTCTCAGAAAGTTTATATACACAATTTACGCAACATTATCTCACTTCATGAACCCATTTCAGCTGCATTCTGGCCACATGACATCTAAATGACTCTTACTGTGCGTATTTCTGTTACACAAACAGGCTATCAAACATCTGCTGTAAACCTTTAATGACATCTAACTTTCTCATTTCAGAGCAGTTTTATTTGTACAGCTCTTAATCTTGGTTACAGTCTCCTAAGGCCACAGCGACCTCATGGAATGACAAATAAATGATAACGTAACTTTCTGTACTTATCAGCACTTTCAGCAGAGATTAGCATTTCTTTTAGATAATGTTAAAACATGAAATGTTTAAATGCTTTTAATGGTAAAACGTCCTTTGTTAACAACCCTGTACGTTGGCCTTGATTTAATAAACAAAGACATTGCAGCGGTTATCAGTGAGTCATGTGGAAACATTAGGATCTACTCTCAAGCCGAGACAGCAGCTGATGTTATTAGCCAGCCATTATCAGTTTTAACTTCACCGTTTAGTGACGCAGACATCTTTTTACTTTATATCTGTAGTACAAATGATAACCCAGCGCCAGCATGTTTATAAATTAAAGGTTGGGGTGCTCTGTCTTTATTTAGCAGCATGTTTCTTGTCTGTATGTGACAGAAGAAACATGTGATGGATGTCTGGAATGCAGAAAATGGTCACCAATAGTTTAAGTGAATGCAATTTGTAGTTAATGGACTAAAACATTCGAAACAGTCCTTTAAGGACTGTGGGGCCCTGGCAGACAGTCAGTTAGCCTTGGAAAAACAAATGGAACTGATAAGCAACAGAAACAGTGAAGGAGACAGTAGTCTGTCTTTTTCACTGCCTCACACACTAAGGTGCGCGCTGATGCAGCAAAAGTTGATGCACAGTAGAATAAAGATGTGTGCACATCACCAGAGATAAGTCCCTGCAAAGGTTGTATTGCTTCCTCAAAGTATTGAGAATAAAGCTCAAATCTCAGCTAAGGAGATAGTGATGATAGCTCTCTGTGCCTGAAGTGATTTAAGTAAACAAAGATAAAAAATTTAAATCACTTTCAATTTCAAATTCAACAGATATGGACTGGAAGGGTAGACTTTTCAACAAGGCCGATGGTTTGATAGCTACACTGACACTGACTGGGTGTGAAAGTGAAAAGCAAAGCTCAACCCTTCCTATTGCTCATACTGCTGTAACCTTCAGCAATGCACATAACCCACAGCTGTTGCAATGGGGCTAACTTAAAACACTCTTGTGAATGTGTGTGAGCGTGGAGCAGGCCGTTCAGGCTCAGTGAATCTACCCCAGATAAACACAGGTTAGATTCAAGTGTTCTGATTCATTTATTCAAAAGGTCATTTTTTTCCATGTAGTAGTTCAACATGAGCATGACTAAAAGATAAATAATAATGGCATTCAACCACAATCTACAGCACACAAACACACACACACAAACAGTCAAAATGTTGAACAATGCATGAAAAGGCCTGTCAAACATTGTCCTCTCTAACTAGCCCCGTCGCCTGGGAAATGCTACCAAAACAAGTGTTTGAATTGTTTTTCCTGTGGTTTGTTTACTGCAGTGTGTGTGTGTGTGTGTGTGTGTGTGTGTGTGTGTGTGTGTGTGT
>JAPZEB010000025.1:19855445-19872217 GCA_029783705.1 Chaetodon striatus | reverse complement strand
TACACTAATTGTATTAAAATCCATTTTCTAATCGATTTTATTTTTTAATTGCATAACAGTCGCAAAGGAGGAGATTTGGATAAAAAACAACAAATGCAATGCATGCTTATAATCTCTGAGGTAAATTTAAATTTGAAGTGTCACACATATTATGTAAAGAAAACATATTTTGGTGAAGTAAATGCTTTCAAATTGATCTGATATTCACAACAGTTTCTGCAGTGAACATAAAACCAACGCCTCTGCCCTGGACAGATGAAGTCATCTGGCTGTTCATTGGCTACACTAATAAGTGTGTGCATGTGTGTGTGTGTGTGTGTGTGTGTGTGTTCTGCAGAGTAATGTTTTTAGTGTGTGAATGATTTCCTGTATAATAGTTTATAACCTCCACATAAGGCTGTGCGTGTGTGTGTGTATGTGTCTGACTTGAGAAGCAAAGAGCCCAAAATCCAAACTCGCACTGGAGAGCTTGAAAGGAAAAACGTAAAGCAGTCACAGATACAATGGGGCCATTGATTGTGGTGAAGGCACTTGAGTGCATTATATGCATCCTCATACTCTGCTCTCATTTTGCCCAGTCCATTTGGGAAATGCTCGACTCTATGTAGGCTAGCATATCAACCCAAGCCTTCTCTTGTGCTGCATTCAAACCTTCTGCAGAGGGCCAAATCACAGTGACAGCTTAGTTTGAGGTTCTTATAGTTTCATACATTTAATCTGTGTGTCAGGGTGTATAATTGTTGACAAACATGTTAGTTAAAAGCTCCCATGAGCCCTTTGCAACTAAGTTCACAGGCATGCTCCTCATATACATGTCTCAACATTAGGTATATAATGCTAGATATTTCACAACAGTAGGTTTAACATGAGTGCTCATTATTACATAAACATACAGACACGTTTGATGGTTTATTTGTTGACACATTAGACTGTAATGTCTGTATGTAGAAGTCTCTGGATGTTATTAAAGTCCGACAGCGACATCTGCTGGCTAATGAGGACACTGTATGCACCGAGGGTCGATGTTTAATTTCGTTTTACTTATTTAGGCTTTGTTTTTTGTGTTGGTAGATCATTAGCTTTGAGAACGCCAAACTATATCTGAATTATAACTAAAAGGCAACGTGTTTTGGCAGAAATATTCCACTGGAGGTCAGAAATTGAAGTTGATATTTAGTTAGCTTCGTTTTCAGGCTGAGTTGTTACCGTTTGGCGGTACATGTCGTCCCTTCTCTCATACTTACTATCAAATTAAGCAAGTATAAACCAAATGTCTGTTTAAAAAAATCAATATCGGTCTAGCCGTTCAAGATACCGAGGTACTGCTGCCTGCTTCTCCAAACCGGGGGCGTTCCGACCGCCTCTGAACTGTCCCTTTAAGAGCTAAATATGATGCCATATCTGTCAGTGCGGGCCAGTGGCGCAATGGATAACGCGTCTTACTACGGATCAGAAGATTCTAGGTTCGACTCCTGGCTGGCTCGTAATTTTTTCCCACCATTCACACATGTGAGCATTACTTTGAACTGACTGTCTCCCCGTCTTCATGTGTTTCCAAGCATAAGCCATAAACACGTATTACATTTTACCAGCAGTGTCTTTTGAGTTTGTTTTGGTGTTTTTTAATCTGTCTTTCAATTACTTATGTTAATGAGTTGCATTTAGATGAACAGATTTGACACTCATATTCTGAAAATATTTGTGCATTCACTTCAAACAAGCACAGAGATAATTTCCTCCTACCACTTTTTTTTTAAGAGAGAAAGATCCCTCCTTGCAAAAGAAGTCCTTGTTGTGGGCACTGATTGAGGTAGTTTTAAATATTTGTGTTTTTAACAGTTCATCTCACCTGCATATAGCCTACCCCTCCCCCATGTAATAACTTAATTTTAAATTCACTAATCTATGTTGTGTGTGTGTGTGTGTTTGTTATTTTGAATAATGATTTTAATAGTTTGATACTTAAAGCACCTGTTTTGTTTTATTACTAACCTAAGTGTTTTAATGCAATTTCATCATTTCAGCACTTATTTTTACTTGGTGCACGTATATAGTTCTATTTTAAATTATAAGATATTTTCTTTATCTTTTTTTAATATTTATTATTTTTTTCATATTTATATTTTATGTTATCTGAACTGTCATTTTAACATAACAACTTTGATTGGAGTTAGCCTATAACTAGTCCTCCCATTTAAATAAAAAAGAAAATAAAAAAATATTTTTAAAAATTTAAATTAAAAGATAATTAAATAATGGTGTGGACAAAACCCATTTTAATTGTGTTTTTTAGGTTTTTATTAAAGAACACTAAGTATTTTTTACTCACGTTGTCCTCTTCCGCCCCTGCTTTAACCATAACCTACCCTTAACCACCAAAGGGGGCGCTACACATTGACAGTAGGGAGACGCACTTCAACGGGGACAGATATTTCCATACGAGGCTAGTAAGTTTTGTTAATTTAATGAGTTGATCTAGACAAAGTAAGGAAACATGTAATTCAATCTGGGCTGCGTTCAGCCTCAACCAAAACAAAACAGTATACCTATTATTATGAATGATTAGTAGAAAATTTGATCTCCGTGGTAGATAGCAGTAGCCGCAGCAGATGTAGAAGATATTAAAAATAAAACTTTTTAATGTTGTAAAAATAAATATGGCAGCAACTAGAATAACGGAAATGTGATGTAGCCCCATGTAAAATAGAGTGCCAAACTAATGACCTTATGAAGATAAATCAGGTAGGCTAAATATGAGGATTACTGATATTTACATATTTTTTTAGTTCAGAAAATAATGTGTTGATGATAAAAGCTGCAGATTTTTTTTAAGTCGAGTCGTAATAATTTAAGTAAGTAATAAGAAGAGGAAGATGACAAAGAAGAAATCACATTTATATTTTTAATATACTTAAATCACCAATCACAAATACGATAATCACAATAATGTCGAACATAAATGACAAAATTAACAAAACAAAAACCACCTCCCACAACTTACACTCACACATGCACGCACAAATACACACAGGCCCACACACACACCAAAATAGACCCTCAACTCTCTATGGGGAAGCTGCTTTATACAGGTAAGGTTAGAGTAATGAGAGCGGGAGCTAACTAGTGTCAAAGTCACTGAGCCGCATTGTTTTTAATCAGAAAATGAAAAAATATAACAAAGGACTTCTTTTCCCAGTATTGTCCATAAGTGAAGCAGTCACTGAGGCAGCCCGTGGGCGGGCCCTCTTCACTGCTTGGTAATTTTTCGTAGCGGACAGAAACGTAATTGGCTGTCGCTGCCGAGAATGAGCTCCCTTGATTTGCCTGTGTTTGTATGAGCCATGTGGTCGTCATGACGAACAAGCCGCTCTCACTGCTCACATTTAGTGGTAGATATGGCACATCTCCTGGCTAAATGTCTGTCTAATGGCGGGCAGACTCCACCAATTCGATGTCATAATGATGCAGCACCACTGAGTTGATCAAATAATGCGTATTTTAACTAGATATAAAGCTATAACATCCTCCTGAGACCCTGAGTCCTCGTAAGAGGACATCACATTTTGGGTTTACTTGACCTTATACGTCATTCTACTTAACTTGGACCTGTTGTCCTCGTTCGTGGACACTTTTTTGACCCATCGAGAAACCCTGACTTCTAGAGAAGTCGTAACAAGGTTTCTTTTGGTGAACACACCGAAGGACCATTTGGACAATACACTAACCCATGTAAAAACAAGATGGCAGCCATCTCTGCCAAGTCAGTCTGCAGCCGATCCCAAAACAAAAGTGGACAAGGTCCAAAACCTGATCACATTTTATGGTTGAAACTTGTAGTTTGATATGGAATATAAATGTGATTAATTTTAGCAACAGTAACAAGCTAACACACTGTTAGTTAGGGAGTACACGTTTGAGGACACTGGGACTTTATTGTCATTGATAATGTTTAGTTTTTTATACTTATTGGGTCCTATTGATCCCAAATAGCTAGAGAAATTGAAAATGCATACCAAACAAAAGTTTGGGTCTCAGGAGGATATTAAAAGCAGATCTCCTTGCAAAAGAACCATTAAATAGATATTTAATTGTCTCCACAGAAAGCAAGAGATATACACGTGTACCACTACTACTGTAAAAGAAGACTCAAATTAAAACTGAAGTTTGGCCTATTGCAATGCTTTTATTAAATATTTTCTTTACAACACTCATACAGCACATACATGTAAATGTTTCCTCTTCATCTCAGTCTACAGTTTGCTATGAAATAAGGACCTCGAATGACAAGCAAGTATTAAGTTAGTAAACTCAAGACATGAATATTTGGATGGCAAAGGTAGGCGATCAAAACAGTTCTTTCCACTGCAAATCTAATTAGTATTTAAGAGTCCTGCACAAAAGTCAGAATGAAACTGCTAATGTAGGCCTACAATATATATCTTTCTTTTAAATATACGTTTGCAAACGTAATAAAATACATAGCTCTACAGGCCTAATACCAACCTCTTCGTAGGTGCATAGAAAACTCACCAATATATCCCTAAGTGCTTAGAACAGACTGCGTTTGACAAATGATGGCTGTTAATTTACTACATGATGGCACAACCTGGCTCTCTGAAGCAACTTGCTCAGACTTAACAAAAAAGACAAGTCATTAAAATGTTTTATATGACGTGAAATGGTACGACCCAAGCACACAAAGGCATAGCAACCTGGAGGATAATGGCATTGTTAAACATTTCTATGGAATGGTCATGCTAAAGTAGTTTGAAATAATTTATTGCATACAAGAATTTGCATATGAAAAAATGGCCAAATAGAGGCCTTTGTGTTTGTGCTGTTACCACCATGAGAAGAAAATAACACAATCTGTAGCTGCGTAAAAATTGGAAAAGGAAGGCGTTATTGTTATGCTATGATTTTTTTTTAAAACAGCTCAACACCAACTAATTACTTTTTTGTATATTTCTCATCTGTAAGTACACACCAACTGTTATTACTGCGTGTAGAAACTATAATATGATTAAACCATTATTTTCCAATAGCTAATGAGCCAGCAGAACCATTAGACAGGTTATTCATGGACTGTGTGAACGTGACATTACAAATGTGTTGACTATCAGATATTTACACAGCCAATGCAACTGATATTTACATTTAAAAAAAGTGGGTATAACGCAATGCTTCACTGTATTCAAAGTAGGGCTTTGGTGTATTATAATACTTCATTATTGGGCGAAAACCTCCTTAGGCATAATTAAAACTTCATTAACATTCCTGTGAACATACACATCCAACCACAGCATGATCTGATGCATTAATCAATCCTCTACAACAAGAATTGTACATATCCACTCCTGCTGTCAGTCACGCTTTGGCAGTGCCTCCTTACATCCACCAGGTGTCTCCCTACACCTGCTGGAGTGTTAGTAGGAGGCAGTGGCAGTGATGGGAGAGGAGCGGGAGGGCTCCATGTGCTTCAGGTGGCAGGAGTGGCAGAGAAGGTGGCCATTCAGAGGGTAGCAGCGGTGACCCTCCTCGTCGTTCAGCTCCATCTTACAGTCCTGGACGACACAAAGGAGGAACGAGTGGTGAGAGAAATTCACTGACAGGTTACAGAATAGAGGATAATTGGTCTGATTTACGCTCTGTATTGACCTCATTTCCAGGCACTGACAGATTGGACAGCAATAATTACCTCGAAAGTGTGCAGAGACAGCATTTAGACTGGGTTTATTTCTACGTGTACAAAAAGATTTAAACCCCTCGTTATTATCAGATCTTGAATCTGTGCTCACTGAGAAAAGAAAATAATTCTCTGATCGATAAAGGATACATTTATTTGCCTTGTGGCATACATTTTCAAGAGAGAAATCTGTTTACAAAGACAAAATCCTTATGTCAAGATGCTCCTCTGTGATTAACAAAACGCCACCAGGAGGACCCGGCCACTCAAGAGTTAAACACTCCTTAAACAGAGAGCTGCTCCTCACAGCCCACTGATTTTTATTTTCATGAAGTAAGAGAACAGCAGTTGTAAATCAGCCTTTGGCAAAGAAAAAGAAGAGGCACTTGAGTAAACTGATGAGATAGGGATGATGAGGCGTTGCATACCTGCTCTCCTCAGCAGCATGTCATTACCGCCAAGACTGTAATTAAGATCGCGGATCTACTCATTATGATTTCTCCTAATGAGCCTTTCAGAGGGTCTCTGGCTCAGAGCCACTAAACAAGCATGTTTTCAAATGCAAAGCGACACTTTTTTTTTAAATTTATTAAACCCACCTCACAGTGATAGCATTCCACATGATAGTCTTTGTCCATGGATACGACTCGAATGGTTTCATCAGACCCCTGGAAAGAAATTTGGACAGACAACTGAAGCCAATCTCGTCAGAAGACACTCCACTGTCTAATTCTGTTCAGTCTGACAAAAGCTTCAAAAGATCGATACAAAGCGTGCGCGCACTGATGTAAGCCAAGAGCTGGATTGTGTGTGCTTTAAACCACCCCTCCGCATGACAACCTTGAAGTTTAAGTGCTCATCAATTGTTTCTTTACGCACAGACCTGCTTTGTTGATCCACTGTCAGTGAAGCTCCATTATAGTTATTTTAAATTAGTATTGAAAAACAATAAACAGCAAGACGAGGCTTATAAATCCTGTCATACATAAATATAGACACAGAATATAACTGCAAGGAGCCAAAGATTGAAGTAAATCATTTGCAAGCATGTACAAAGATCCTGTATCTAAATCTATGTGTGTGCGTGTTTGCACTTTGTCCGTTTCTTTTTCAGTCATCTTTCTCAGGTTACAATATCAGCCTGAGAGTCAGCTCCCCTAAACAACCGTAACAACAGCTTACATAAAGGCACAAGACAGACTAGGCCCCCTACCCCAGTATGCACACATGCACACACACATACACACACTACCTCTCCTCTAAATACCGGCCTCACTGCTTACTCAAAGGGGAGGGCAGGGGACATTCCAGCAAAGTCAACTCTAATTTTGGACATTTCTCTGCTTTTGCCAGCACGTCCTGTCTGTGTGTGAGTTGACTTCTCCCCGCTATCCATCCGCTCCTCCATGACACCACATCAAATCAAAGCCCATATATATTAGGTCTCACACTGTTATGACCTACAGTCTAGTGGGAAATATGGCTGCATCGAAGTACCTGCGACTAGCACAGCTAAGTTCTGTGTTTGGTTCATAACCGAGTAAACACGAGCAGATGAGGATTATAATCTGAGCTCCTGGTGGTTGAAGGGGCCACAGGTTAAAGTGAACAACTTCTAGAGGGTATGAAGCTCTTAATTCACACCACGCTGAAATTCATTTTACACTCCCTCTGCATTAAACTCGTCTTAGGGGCTTTGACAGCGCTTCATCCTACAGCGAGCACACTGACAGGAGCATAATCATACCAAGCACACAATATACCTATGGGTACGCGATGCAGATAAAAACTGAGCGTAGCGTTAGTTCAGACAGGACACAATGTCAAGCTCAGCTCACATCCCAGCTACATCAGCTGATCTTAAACAGCCCAATTAACTGATGGAGCAGCTAATTGATGGAAGGAAGTCAGCTGATAGATCACATGATTCCTTTCTAGGCAACCAATTAGCAATTCTCCTTCAGGGCACCCTATTTAAACTGCTCTGGCCTGCAACCCGCCTCTACCCCAGCTCTTCCTCCTTTTCATGCTTTCTGTTCTGTTCCCAGGAGGTCTTTGCTGCTGCTCTCCCTGCCTTAGGCTTTCCATGTAGGCGCATGGAAGGTCAGGGAGGTGTGCTCTCTCGGCCTTGGGTTTTCCTTGTTTGCGCGTGGAAGGGCAGAGAGGTGTGCTCTCTCTGTCTTAAGACTTTCCACGTAGGCGCGTGGAAGAAGTTTTCTGCGTATTCCTAGGAAAGGCAGAGGGGCCCCAGAACAGAGACATACCGCCAAACATAATACTGCAAATGGAAAGTTTTCTTTGACTTAAGTGTACCTGACCAAACCTGTATTGTCCCAATTATCAGAGCACTGTCTTAAAAGGTATACTAGGCAGGAATTGTCAACCCCAGACTGGTGTTTCGCCTCGCTGTATTCGTGTTTTTTCTGTAGAGTGTCCATGATTTTTATAGTTGTCTTTTGGATGCATGCTGCTCAATGTCTGGCACCTGATGGCTACCTTTTTATAAAGTCCCGACCTCACCTGCGCTCTGTGTCCCTGAACATCCTAAATACAGAAAAATATGAACATTCAGGCAGAGAGCAGGGTCTCTGTGGATAAATACTTGACTGACAGGGTTTACTTTTGTATAGGTCTATACACTGTTTTTTAAAGGAAAATCCTGCATGGTATATCTTTATCAACAGTCCATTTAGATATCCATTTATATCCAAATCAGGTTGTAAAAACCTCATCCCAATAAATGAAATTGTTTTACAACAAAACCCAAATTGTGCACATTAAGAACAAAGGATCTCGACTTGTGACAGATTCTGCAAATGTTTTAACATATTAATGATTTAGACAAGTGAACAATAATAACTTAAAATGAGAATTTTGTCAAAATATGATAATATAAACAAACTATATATGATAATGCTTAAGTATGATGACCCAGTCCTAAATAAAGGTGAATGTTATCTTACCTCTGAGGGCAGGATGGGCTGGTTACAGGCTGCACATTTAGGCGCCAGGACCCTGGAAGAGCACAAAGAAACAAGTTTTCACAGATCTGTTCAAACTGCACTCAAATAAATGAAGTGAGTTCAGTATATTAATGACTTGAATTTGAATTCACTTTATCTGAAGACTATAAAGGTTACAGTTTGTATCTGTTGTCCCTCTCCTGACCTTTAAACCTCCCTCTCTCTCCCTCCCCTGACTCAGACTAGATTCCGCTCAGTGGATGCCAGGTTAGCAGATGTGCTGGCTTTCCCTCACACACATGATTCCCCAAATCCAAAAAGAAGTTGAAAAACACAAAAGCAAAATGAATTCATTATTTCCACACACATGGCTGGCACCTGGATGTCTGAGGGAATAACAAAGGGCCTCTCAGTGTGGATGGGCATGACTGTGGCTAAAAGTCAAACACATACTGTATACATAATAATGATTTAATCAGCGTGGAGAACATGTGGGAGCTGCCAGACAGTGACCGGCCATGTGCCTGGCTGTGCTGTACATGTTGTCCCAGCAGGGAAAGGAAAGGCTGCAAATGTGGAGCTGCTGGTGAGGTGCTACAGATGCTACTGTTGATAACTTTAACTGCAGCTTCTATAAATGGCTGACAAGCACACAATCAAGTATTCACCCAAAAGCTTTATTTTCTTTCCTCAGAGGTGAGAAGCTCTGTTTTTGTGCTTACAAAGCATGTTACTGTTGGACAAGAGGAACCATGGCCGCACGCCACTCTTCACACCTCTAACTGGACAGTGATCTTTTCTCCCTCCCCCTTCCTCTCCTTTCATCCCTGACTACACTTCTCATGTGTCTGCCACACGTGGCAGAAAGAGACTCAGCCGACCCCTCTTAACCAGATCCTGCAGCAGCGAGGGAACGTTTAGGGGCTGTGCTGTCATTTAACTCGTAATAAGACACCTAGACTTTTTTTTTCAGCGTCACGCTAAACTAATTTAACACAGATAAATCCAGATCATGTGCTCGTGTTCCTTTGATATACTGTGTACCGTGCCACTCACCTGTGGTAGTCTTTTAGACAGTAGATCTTATTTTCAGTGTCCACAGTGAAGGGCACTCCATCAAGGCTCTCATTACAGATGACACAGCGGAAACAGCCGGGGTGGTACGACTTCCCGAGGGCCTGCAGGATCTATAAGGAGAGAAATGAGTGAAGAATATCAGGACATCGATGCTCTAATTCATTTTGCTACGTCATATCTCCTCACTACTTGGATCCAAACAAATTAGTCGCTGGCCCTTATTCACCAACTGTTTCTCAAGAAGAAATATCTTCTTAAAACCCAATTATTTTACAGAGTGCTTTATGGTCTTATAAAATAAACACTCCACTTCACATCTGGTATGTTAATGGGAACCATGCTTTCTAATAATTAGTGATTGATCAAGCTAGAAAATATCGCAGGTGGCTCCAGCGGGCAGGACAAAAAATAACTAATTGGTATACTGAGTAAGTTATTAGTAACTTCCTGAAACATTGCATGAAATAATTCACCTTCCACCATCTCTCCCCCTCTTTTGATCACTCTTTCTCAAATACACAGACACACCTTAGAAAGCACCGTGGCGCTTATCTCTGTCCTCAGTCCTCACAGCGGGGCTATTATAATCCATGAAGTTTGCAGTTTGTGGGTCAGGTGGTTGATTAAGGTGTATTTTTAGAATCCCATGCATCTTTTTGTGTGCTTTAATATCAGCTCCTGATGCTACTAAATATGACAGCTGGTTTGGTGTTCACTCTCTGCAGAAACACATCTAATTAAGAGCTACTGAGCGTTTTTTTGTTGTTGTTTTTTTTATGTTGGGTGCTTCACCCTCTTCTGACTTTCAGTTGGGCATTCTTAACTTTATTATCTTCTTCTTCTTCGTTTTTTTGGTGTGCACATGACCATGAAGTCTGATGTCCTTTTATGGGGATTTGCGGGGTGTTTACCTGTGTTAATTAGGATCAACTAGCATGTGCTGTCAATGTACAGGGATAATGGGATTCATCTTTATAAGCACACAAGTGTGAACAATTCTGCTGTTTAAGAACACATCGGGACTGTGACGTAGACTTTTCTTAGGATCTTATTTAAGAACAAATTTAAGAAAAAACTTTGGAGGATATGGGTGAATAAGGCCCATTGTTCTTAAAAAATCTTTGCGTTTTAATTAGATTAATTTTTAATGATCCCTGTGAGTATAGTGGGTCGCAACAGCAGTTGAGAATTGGGCAAAGCTAAGAATAAGCCCACCTACAGTACTCATGGTAACAAATAATAAGTATTCACACCTTTAAAATGAAGCTAAAAGAAAAACAGAGCAATTAAAAAAACATACTGAAACTTCTCTGGCAAATATAAGGCAAAGGCAGACAATGTGGTGTATGTTATATACAGAAAGATTTCCGTAACATACAAAACATACGACGTACAGTGTCAGTGATCAAGTCTAATATATTTCTGCTGTGAGATAATGTGCAGATGTAAAAATGAAGCAGCAAAATAAAAACAGAGACACGGCCTTCATCTCTATGTGCAGGATGGAGAACATGTGTGGACAAATGTCGACAAAAATTCTCCATATGCTGCAACACTTCCTGACTTGATCAGTGCTGTGTGTGTGTGTGTGTGTGTGCGCTCTGTCTTTACCCATGAGACTGTTTGTGTGTGCATGTGAGGGAGAGGAGCACATGCAGAGCCAATGCTTCTTCCTGAGTCTTTATCCAGATGTGCCCACAGAAAGCTCATTTAGGGTGAAGTAACTCTAAGTTTCTGCTGAGATCACCTGGCTCGGACCCACGCACACAAACACACACAGACAGACGAGACACACAAAAGTACGCACAACTGGAGAGAAGTAACAGACACTCACCATGTCCATGATCAGATGTCCACATGCGTTGCACTTGTCTGCAGACTGCTGGAAACCAGAGTACTTCAACAGGCAGAGAAAAGACGACAGTGATGTCATTGGAATGTGGTTATTTAATGGCTGACTAAAATCTCTGACTCTCTGTTTCAGACTGAGCACTAAACTGCTCCACAATATCTCCCAGGCATAATCCAAAGTAGCTTTAATGGTTTAGCATGCATAGTTTTACTAAAACCCTCTTTAAACTGCTTAAAATCCCCCATTTCCCTGTCTGAGAATAAAAAAATCACAACACTCAGCACAGTTTGCACTTCAGGTGTGTGGAATACTGAACAAATCTTCAGAAAGCCTTTGAAAGTCAATAGAGTGTGGTTCCTGAGATTGACATTTAACTGATACAGTATTTGAAACAGTCAGCTCAGCTTTATTATGTGTTAATATGTATGAGCAATGTCAGTGAGGAGAGGCCCCACTAACAGGTCTGGCAGAAGAGCAGACGTAATTAACAGCACACAGAGGGAGAAGAGCCAGAGCAAATTTAATTCAGTATAAATTTTGATTTTAATTGAGCAACTAAGAGCTTTTGGTGGAAAGGCAATTAGATGAGGTTTTATGTGGAGGGCTCCTGGGGTAAACACGCACGGAGTTACTGACAGTGTGAATACGAAGATGAGTTGAGGAAATACTTGCGGCAGCCAAAGAGGGCTCTATTTCTTATGCACACGAGCTAGAAAATGCATGCTGGAAATTACGACAAATTTCACAAGGGGTTTTAATTCTGTTTAGTGTACATCCCATGATTATGCATACTACAAGTTTTCCATTTTTGCATAACACATACAGTCATTCTGCACTGGTGTGAATGCCCTAACCGCCCTCCACCCTATAAACCATAGCAAAGCAGCTTCTCCAGTTACTGACCTCCTTCCAGTCCCACCCAAGGGAGGAAACTGATATGAATCAGCTGCATTAGATGCAAGAAACGAGGCCAAAAGGTCAAAGTCTCTAACTGATATTTTGTACTTGAGTTAAAGCCTGACAGGTTGATTTAAGGTTGCATTTAAGTGTGTAATGTACACTGGATGAATGGGGATTAATGATAACCTCATCTTATTCATAAATAGAGATCTGTAAATCTTGAGACAACAGAGGTGTGAAATGGGTGAAAGTGAGAGCAGCACAGCGTGAGAAAGGTACTGTGTGTTATCTCAACCACATGCAACAAAGGTCACAAGACAACATACCTCAGTTGAGGTATACTAAATATAGACTGTGTATTGACTGCTCACCAGAAAGTCCTCTTCACAGAAAACCTTCCCTCCGACATAGTAGAACGCCTTCCCTCTCAACCTTCGACCTGCAGAAACAGAAACAGAAAAGTCTATTTGTATCAATGACTATAAAGCAGGACCCGCACCTGGGACTCTTAGAGGGAAAAAACAACAACTTTTTTTTATTATTGAATTACAATAAGTGGATTAAAGCAGACGAGAAAAGGTAAATCAATGATAGAATGTTGAAATGTCTTACTGGAAAATCTTGCAAAGCCATGAGCCTGGTCTCAGAAAATAGTTACAGCTCTAATGCGTAAAGACCGTGGTGATTAATTACACCCATTCGAAGGTAATGGACCCTCTTGCAATATTCATTATATCCTGCTGAATCCCAGGCAGATAAATCAAACAAACGGATCTCTGGTGTGCTGGTGTCTTAATATAATATTGCTGGGAAACAGAGCGAGTTGCAGTAGGACAAGGAACACATCTGGATCAGACGCACGTGAGGAAAAAGCTGATTAAATTCAATTACTAGACAGGTGCAACAGATTAAACACTCTGCTCTATTGGATTTCATGGCAACCACGGGCCAAGACCTACAGCGACCTGCTATTCTTCTTCTTTTTCCTTTCTGGTGTCTCTTCACATGCTGGGTGTGCTTCCTGTCTGTCTGCTTTAATAGTTCTATGGTCTGGAGCTGACTTCTTACGGCAACACACACACGCACACACACACACACAGCAAAACTACTGCACACAGCTATTCTTGCCCAGGTCCCACAGGAAGAGAAAACATTCCTGAAATTTTCTGGGTGGGGAGGTGAGGGAGGGGACAGCAGGGGAGAGGAGGGGTTAACCTTGGTAAACAGGAGCCTTCTTTATCTCCAGTGGTCCATCTCATACTCTGTTTACCTGATTGCTTGTATCCACATAATCTCACACAGTCGTTTCGCCACAAGGAATGTCACCGTTTCATTCTTAAGACAAAGATGAAATGCAGCCACAGGCGTAACTCCAGTGCAGAACATTTTTTAACCATGGCTACCTGCATTTTTGCTTGGGTGCTCATTTTAAACCATTTATGTTAGATATGTCCTTTCTTTTTCTTTTCTTTTTTTTTGGTACTCAATGATAATTTAATTTAAGTACTCGAATACCTAAATATCTTAAAATTTCCAATGCCCACCCCCAGAGGCTACCCTTTAATATCTCTGGTAGCATTATGCTGTTGAGGGCAATGTTGCAAGTTACTGATGATAGTTTTTGCATCCATGTGATGAAACACTTTCATTTGTCAAGTGTCTGATTTGCTGTATTCACTAAAAGGAGACAAAAAAATCTAAATCATTTATCAATTGATTTCCAAACAAAATGCACAATATCTCAGTAAATTTACACTTCCTGTGACAGAGGTCTATCATTTTTTGTCCCTAAGACGCAGATCAAACCGACCCATTGATCTGTGCCATCAACCTACAAAGTGAAGAAAATGACCATTTAATAAATATCATACAGAGGGTGACCTTTCTCCTCTTTGAAAACTGTTTTAAATCAGTAGACAATGGACTGAAACGGGCCTGAATTAGACATAGAATGTAGAGGCAAGAACAAAGACAAAAAAAAGACAAACTACAACCTTGTGATTCCTTTGTTATCAATGGAAAATTAAATTGATCTAGTTATTTACAATGATGTGATCTTACTTTAATAGAATAATAATGGTCATGCAACCGAGGTCTGGCCAAGGCTAACACAATAACTAACTTAAGGAGGCGAGTCAGTTCGATCGGGCCAAGGTGCGACGTTGGCCTTGTGTAATTACTGACAGACAGTCTTGGACCTGAGTCCCTAATGGAAGAAGGGAAGGATGAAGGGGATGAAAGTGCGATATGGACCATTCCTCCTCTTCACATTCCTGTCTTTTTTCCTAGTGAGTCAGAAAGGGAAGGCTCTGAGCTTTGCCTGAAGATAAGAGCTTAATTAAAGTCAGGAGTCAGGACTGACTATTTGAAAAAAAAAAAAAAAAAAAAGCACCAGAAAGAACTGTGACTATTGCGCTTTCATAAAAATGTAAAATACCTGAGGGACAGAACAAAACACAAGGCCATTTTCTAATTAAAACATCCTGTGAATTCCCTTATGTAATCCCATTCAGAAAATAAGAAATTCACAATGACCCTGCCACAGCTTCCTAATCGGGCCTCAACCTTGGTCTTTCCTATGAGTAAATTACTTAAGTGAGACATCTCAGCAAAAAAGATGCATCTCTTTATACCAATTTCACATTTGTACATGGTTTACTTTGACACTCAGTCTCTACTCCTGCCCTGCTAAATATATGTCTTTGTGTTTCACTGACAAAGAAAATCTTCCCTGCATTTACAAGAAGTCTTTTAGGTAGTCTGAATGCATTTCTTTGACTGTGAGCAACACCTGGGACATTTGGTCAAGGTCCCGACAAATTACCCACCAGATGTTAGCATACCAGTGGATTCAGGACCAATCAGATCCTTGTTTATATTCTCCAAAGCCTGTCGACTGGCTTAGATGAGGGGCTGATGTTATGAAAGCAGAATCTGTTCCTTACAAACTCAAGTCACACCTTGCACTGCTGCTGTTTTAGTATGATAAAATTACCCCAGAAAGACACTTTAAGGATTATTTCACTGCTGGAAAGATGGTCTTTTCATAAAACTGCCTGTCTATGCAGTAAAAAGATACTAATACTTTTGAAATGAGTGCTATATGACCAGGGAAAACCAAGGAAAGAGGGACTGTGGCATTTGGTTTTGCTTGAAAGGTAGAAAACCTACAACTACCAGAATGCAGCGAACTGAAACAACAATCTTGAATTACAGTTAGCTAAGATATGTTTCTGAAAACATTTTCGGTAAGAAAAAGGCAACGCAGTAACAGATTATTGGTTCATATTTGATCAGCACTTCTTAGATTTGCCATTTGATCTCAGCTTTTAAGCCTTGTTCTCATAATACAGGAAACAGTATGGTGTTATTGGTGCTTCTTGTTCACAAAGTCTCATATTACAGCCAAACAGTGCACTAAAAATGTTTCTGAAGACATTTTAGGTGAGAAATAGGCAATACAGTCACGATATCTTGGTTTATACTTGATCAGCACTGCCTAGGTAAAATTACCAGGTCTATCTAGATCCATAGATGCATATATAGTTGTGAAGTCATTTCTACCTGCATCTGATTTTAAATATACTGGGAAAAGAGTTGCATATGAGGAGAGGACATTTCTTTCTTCTTCCCTCTATTTCCTTCTTCTGAGATCTCCACAGATTATTTGAGTTGGCTAATGTGTAAACCAGTTCCCCTGATTACAAACTTGGGCTTTAACTCCAACTGGGAGTTGTACCGTTAACTGTTTGTATAGAGTCAATGATTAGCCAGGAGGGAAGCCGCTGCTGCCCCCCCCAGCAGTGAAGAGCTGAATCCCAGACATGCAGCCTGAGCTCTCCTAGCCATCAGGAATGTTCTCCAGCCTCTCAGTCACCTTGGGGGAACTGGTGGAGTGAGGGCACGGGAGGAAGTTCACGGTCGTAAAGACTTCTTATGCAACTCGACAAGCATAAAGTTGTCTTGACATACAGACTGTGGGGGAAGATGACATGGGATACTGAATATACAGTCACTGTATATGCAACTGCATCGTGCTGTTTACTGTGTGGGCACATATGTGAATACATATGCATGTATCAGCGTGCCCCTGCGTGCTGGCTGTGTGTGGTGGGTGGTGTGCTCCCACTGAATGCTCTCCCTGTCCCGCACTATACTCACATCTCATTGCGCCCAGCTGACATAACAGCACCCAGTGTCCTCCTGGAGACAGACCTATTGAGGGCCCCTATGCCTGCATTCCTCCCCAGCTGAGATGCTTTTCCCTGGGGCCACTCACAGCGAGCACAACCCT
>JAPZEB010000025.1:19843522-19855345 GCA_029783705.1 Chaetodon striatus | reverse complement strand
CCCCCCACTTCAGACATCAGCTTCACTCTGAGCAGCAGTGTGTCTCTTCTTTTTCATCTCCATGCTCACACACACACGAATAAACACACATGACGGAGGCTAAAAGAAAATCCAGCGATGTTAATCATACATTTGGGGGCGTAACCAGCAAGGTCAAAGGTGCTACAGAATAATGGGCCTGAGTAGAGGTCACCTAAGTGCCGCACATACTCCACATACCTACCATCTGATAATTGGGACAGAGATTTTAATTGGTTGGAGGAGAGAGCCAGGTCATGCTTCAGCAAGGGAAGAGCACGGCTGTCCAGCAAGGAAGTTACAAGCCACACATACATCGGACAGTGCAGCCGGGGTAATGAACCTCAACTGACACCTAGCTGCATCTAATTGGTCAGGTAAACTGTCTGAACAGGCAAAATGACAATAAAAACCAGGCCAGTGCAGCGTTAAATGACTGGTCCAATGAATACAGAGGTGACACTGGCACATCAGATCAGTTCATTTCCTTGCAGTGGAAACTATGCAATTTGTCCTATATAATGTGATATTTAGCTGTTCCAAACACGCAGTTTCTTTAACCTCATTCTGTCTTAAAAGTTAAAACTGTATCTGCCTCTGGTAATTAAAACCAAAAAAACACAAACAAAAAACAGATATTCTCTTTCAAGTTGTTGCCAAAGTATTTCCAAACAAATAAGCCCTGTAGCTAGCCAGTGCAAAGTGCTACAAGTCATTATTGCTTCATTACAAGTGCCACAAAATGCAGATATAATCCCCGCCTTTCTCACATATGATTTGTGGTTTTTATACGTCAATGATTTTTAAGTCTTGAGCTCTAGACAAGACTTAGATACACAGTATTAAACGATACTAAAAGTCAATTTGCTGACTGATGAAACAATTAGGTTGGCAAAAAGTCTTGCTCCCTGTGTCTTTGTGTGGGCTGGAGGAGTGACTGGCACACCCAGAAACCAAACACCGGCAGCACAGGACAGTAATCCCCAAATGATTGTGTGTTTTTGCTCGGGGCAGTGAACGACTGAAGAAGAAGGTACCACTTCTAATTCCAGAGAACATGGTCTTTGGCGGTCTATTAGTCAGGAGGTGACATGAGCTTTACACGTGGATCGACAGAGCAGAGAAGGTGAAAGGGTTCAGGTGGGAACAAAAGACTCAAGCCCCTTTCACATAGGTGCTGCAAACCTGACATTACCTGGAGGAGCTGAATGCGAGAACGCAAATGTCTGAATCAGTTGGAGCTGACATTACAGGACTTTATCCTGCCTGCACCCTGGTACAGAGTTAGTAAAATGACTGATTGAGCCTGTGTGTGAAAAGAACAGGTAATGGTGTGGAGAATTCACATGGTTCTGGTGGGCGTGCAGGTGACAGCAACGAAAATGTCGAACTTTTGTCGGTAAGGGCCAACAGAAGTTCAAGGAACAGCAAGAGACTCTGTTGTGTATGACCAAATTACGAACCGGCTACGTGACCATGGTGTACTCCGCATCACGTCCTGCCTCCTGTCCCTGTCCTGACAAGGACAGTCTCCTGGTGCATGCTACATGTGCGAAAGGGAACCTCTGGACATTGTTCAGAGTTCATACAAGAAAACGGCTTTAGTGAAGGTATGCTGTGTGTGTGTTTGTACTTACTGCAGGCACTGCAGGTGAAGCAGCTGTCGTGGTAGAGACTTCCCATAGCTTGGCAGGCCTGGCTGGCTCCGTACACTGCCTTGTTGCACTTAACACAGACTCCTGGAACACAACACAGCATATGACCAAGTCAGAAAAGTCACAATGAGTCACTAGAATCAAGATAAAGGGGAGCTGTTAAGTATATGATCCAGATTAAACCAGACAAAAACAATGGAGACGGAGGGGAAAAAATCACTTCACAAAAGTCAGGAAGCTGGTTATCGGGCTGTATCATTGAAAGGGGAAATATATCCCGATTTGCTTATTTGGCTTGGCTCAGAGACTGAGAACTCTTTTAATAAAGACTTTGAAAAAAAATCAAAACATTCCTATCCAAGACACAAGAGTCTACTTAATATTAATCCATCCGCTCATCCAAGCCAACAAGATTTACAAAGTATGTGCAGAGGAAAAAAAAAAAAAAAGAAATTAAGATAAAAGCCCAAAACACATGAAAGCAAGAAGTTTCCTCTCCTGTGGGTTGGGTGAAAAATAGTTCAGGCCTGGAGAAAGAACTCAAGCTACTTTAATAGATAGCCTATGACAGACAATTTATCCTGGGTACTCTTGACCAAAGGTTCAAACACTGGATTCCAATTGACATAACAGCATTATGCACAACAATAAAAGATGGTAATGTTATGAGTTTTCAAAAACTTAAACAAAATTACACGCTTAACAACCAGGACCACCTTAGATATTTGCAACTACAAGACTTTAACATCAAAGAAATGAAGCATAATGTAAATTTGGTTGAAAACAGGATAATTAGAACCATGAGCGGAGTTTAAAATTCAAAGAAATATAGAATAATATCTACACTATACCAGCATCTACTAGAGAGAAGAGGAAATGTGACACTACATGTAAGGCTTGTGTGAGTATTACAGAAGATAATGGGAGCATATTCGGAGAACACAACAGTCTACAACACCCTCATGCACTTGGAGAGAGCACTGTTGGAAGAATATAATTTGATTCTTTACTACATAACAAATTAAAAGCAAATTCTTGTCAATAGGAAAACCATGCTGGAGAGGATATGGAGCAATAAATGTGGATCATACCTATGTATTTTGGCTCTGTCTTGAAATTATACGATTTTGTATAAATGTTCTTATATTTATTATCAAAGGTTTGGGCTATGATAAACCTAGATCACGTATTGTACTGTTCATTGGCAATATGACAGGAAGAAGGGTTTTAAGAGAAGACAGATATCTACTGGAAATCTTGTCGGCAGCCTGTAAAAAAAGCCATCACAAAGAGATGGTACAAAGCAGAACCACCAACACAAGATGAAAGGCTGAAAATTGTGAATGAAATACATGATATTAAACTGTTAACTCATAGGATACAGGCTCGAGAAGAGTGATGTCGAGAGAAATTGGAGAAATGGACAATGTTTGCATGTCAACGGCAAGATGAGAGACCGAATCACTGCATATGTCTCAGGGATGAAAAGCGTTTTGTGAGACAGCAACTCAGATCTGTTAGTTTATTTTTTGTTTCATTTTGTACTGTTTTTTTTCTCTTTTTTACCTTTTTTTGAACATTTTTGTAAAAACAATAAAAATAAACTGTTGGGGAAAAAAAGAAAAATACTCGAGGCCTTCAAAATAGCAAATCACATGAGAGCATGCCAGGAGATATTACATAATCTCTCCTTTGACTTTGGACTGTTCATGAGCAACACATGTGATCGATGCAACTCTACTTTCCTGAGACCTGGCATGAAAAAAATGATCGTTCTTTGCTCCACTTCCCTGCTAATCTCCACCTCTCACTGTGAGCACGCACTGTACGACATGGCATGATGTGACAACTGACGTATGCATTTTGACAAGTGACAAACCCCCTCACTGCTGACTGTAACGGGTAGTCAGCTAGCTCCTTAATCAATCAGATACAGCACGATGTGACCTTCCAGTCATGAAGCTTTTAGTTAAGCAACAGAGGGGGCGATGGCATTGAGGAAAGATGAAGGCAAGACCTCGAGCCTTCTTTTAGTGTGAGGATGTGTGTGCATGAGGCTATTTGTGTGTGTGTTTTTATAGAAAAACTCCCTGGAGACAGAGAAATAGAGCTCAGCAGAAGAGTGCGGCCCAGCCCAGCCCGGCCCAGCCCAGGTCCTCCTCGAACACTGACAAAGAAACTTCTGTTTCCACTGTATCCGACACACATCACGAGGCTGCCTCCTCAAAAAACACACTGTTACATTTAATAACCTTCAAAAGTTTCTCTCCATAGACTTTCAGCAATGCAATATACAACTGGGTTATATATAATTCAACTAAAGCCCCTCCTAATGCCACAACAGAGGACACTTCATCAGGGGCCCTGATGGCTGGAAAGAAGATTTAGAGATAATACAGGGATATTATTAGAAAGCAGAAGAATGTTGCTCTTATGTAAGCTATTTGTTTACATGAAAACACAATAAAGTCGTCATGCGCTTACTGAATTGAATGAGTGAAGGTCCTTTAAATCACACTCTCTGCTTTTCCTTTGTCAATGTTGACTACAAACATGTCAGGGAACAAACAACACAGTGGGAATAAGATTCTCAGAAAAACCATACACATGTGGCAGTAACCAGTGCTTTTTCACGACTTCTTCAAGATCTAACAATGAGACATTTTTTCCTTTAATTTATTTATAGCTTTGATTTGTATGGGCCATGTGAACAAAAATTCAGTAAAACTCCGTTCACTCTTTCTTTCCTGTTTGGGGCCAAAAATTCCTTGTTTTCATAGTAACCTCCTCGCCGATTGGGCCACTACAAATCTGCTTTTGGCCAGGGTCCCATATTCCAAAACAGTGTGATTATTCAGGGGACTGACTGCTCGTTTCAAGTGGGGGGAAGGGAAGCAAAACACGCAGCCAAAACTTCACCCCTTCTACCGCCCCCTCACCTTTCCCAGTTGTCAAAACTCCCAGTTGACGACTGCTTGCTTGCCACTGACTGAAAAAGAGACCCTTGCAAACACACTGTGGCAGGTATTAAGTTTTATCACTTCTACAGTTAGTCTCACAGTTTCAACATGATGAAAAGATTGAAAAGCAGCAAATGTATGTAGCACACCGACATCTCATTCACTTAAGGGTATGTAAAACATTTCATGGATGGAGTGTGTTGTGTCTCTTCAAGCAGTGTTTCCCAAGCTTTTTAGTTTGATGTACGTCCACACCCATATCAGATGTGCTTTTAGTTTACTATTTCACCTGTTTATTAATTACATTCATGTTACTATTCCACTGTTTCAATTACTTCTAGATATTTAAAAGGTTTACTAGTGCTAACCTGAAAGTTGAAGATTCGAATCATCAGAGACCCCTCAGTCGACTGAGATACTTTAAGTTGAGTAATCACTTTTTTGTTTGTTTGGTTTTTGGTCAGTCAGTGTGCACTGTACTCCCCTAGATTTAGCTGCAGAGTGAGCGCTCCTCGCTTTCACAATGCTCACCAGTACAGGCAGCTGTGGACCCCAACCCAAGGTGAGTCTGAGTGAAATGGAAGCAGCTTCCTGGAGGAAGAGAGACTTTAGTCAGGCTCTGAGATAACGTTATCTTCTGCCTTCTGCTTAGCAGTGATGAATTTACAGCTCACAGAAGCTTCACATGATACAGTCTCTGGTACGGGCAAAAAATGTTGGTGCACATTTACGATCTGTTGTTAGTGAGTTAGCATACATTAGTTTGACGGCATCCTTTGCTCTTTTACTACTGTACGTGGACTTCTCTTTCACCCTGGACGTCCTGTCAAGCCCTGTTCAAACTCTCAAACTCTAGGCTATATCAAAAGAAGAAGGGAAAATAGATGAGTACTCGTACTGAACAGCTAAATCTGATTCAACTGACAAAATTCTGAGTCTGCTACAGCCCCAATGTTTGCCCATTACTTTAAGCTTACTATTTTGACTTCTCTGTTCACTTGCTGTTACAGCTGACACAGGTTGGTGAAAGGTGAGTACTGTTTTGCTAGCTTAGCTGCTGCTAGTATTGGAGTAGCAGTTCTGGTGGTGTTAGCCATTTTTCCAATAAGCCCTAAGTAATCAGGTTGTTGAGTGTAACTTAAAGGAGTGATCAATGATGACAGACAACTTTTCTTTCCATCTATAGCACACACACCACATGTTATACATGCAACTTTTTAAGGAGCCAAAGTATGTACTTTGCACTCTCATTAGATATGCATACACCAAGTACCGATATTTTAATTATCTAAATGATTAATATTGCAAATACAAATTAAACTTATGGTAGCCTGTTGAGGAATGAAATCAATTGATTTTTCAGTTCACTAGATACATTTTGCTGCAATAAAAATTAAGTCAAATGAACAGACGGAAACTTAATCTTCATGAACAAAGGTAATAAAAATGGTAATAAATCGCAAATCATCAAAATTAATGTCATTATACATATCCCAAAACGTTTAAAATGACAAAAATAATGTTGTAGATTTGTGGGGTCTCTGGTGATTCCCACCCCTAACTCCCATTCACTTAAATGTGCTGGATACTGTGTCACCTATGGCATCATTTTCTAACTTTTACCACAGCACACACAGACACCACACCCAGAAAAGTGACACAGCATATTAAATTCAATCAAATACCACAGGCCATTATATTCATAGAGAAACAGACACACTGATGTGCATGAGAGGATATCACATTCACACACATGCACGCACACACACACACACGACAGCCTCCAAAATACTGCCACAACACAAGCCAAGAATCCCTGGGAAGAGTTAAGACGAAGCTTTCCACTCAACAGCCAGATGGGATAAATTAATCCTCCATCTTAACACAACACTAAACGCTCAACTGAATTTGTGTGTGTGTGTGTGTGTGTGTGTGTGTGTGTGTGTGTGTGTGTGTGTGTGAAAGTCAGAGGAAGAGGGAAGGCAGAACACTGGGATGTCCCACCACTTCTCCCCTCTTGGATGAACTTGGCTATAAATCTCACATCCTCTCAGGCTCTTGTGGCCAAGGACAAAGAAGCATCCACGTACTTGTCCCTAAATCTCTCCGTTTGTCTACTCATCCATTCAACTGCGCCGCAGGCACCTCTAAACTCGTCTAGGACTCCCCTCCCCTTTGTATCTTAAGTCCCCATTTCTAAAATTCCTCGCTCTCTTCCTTCAGACATTCCTCAGTGTTCCCCCGGTGCAGCCGTTTTGGCACTGGACTCATTTTCCCAGAACCTCCGGCTGCAGTTTTGCCAATCAGCACTCGGTGTACAGTCGGGAACTCTGATGGATCCCAGCCCTGTGTGTGGACACAGCTCACTGGATTGGTTAAACACCACCATGGCATTGGCAGACTTTTAAAAGCACATAATATACAGTCCCGTCTGGCTCAAAGAAACCTTAGCTTCAAACTAAAAACCATCAAACACAAGTAGGATCTACGTACCAATACGCTAAAGATGCTTCAAAAGTCTGCATGTACGATTCACAACTATTAAGGTCTTCTGTGATGAAACTTAAGTTTTGTTGAGAAAACTAGCCTACACACGTTTTTTTCTGGCATAAAGGCATGACTCAGAGGATGAGCCAGGGTCTAGTGGAAAACTCCATACAAGAACCGTGTGTGGGCTTTGTGGGAGCGCGTGTGTGAAAGAAGGAATATACTGTTTTACTTTAAAGCCTACACTTCTGCTGATTGCACTCCGTGCTTTCCCACACATCCGTAATATTCACGCAGTTGTGCTATTTGTGAGCCTTGTCGTGACAGTGACGTACGCCAGAACATCTTCCCTTACACACCAATACAAGCACCCCAGGGGGCTGAGGAAGGCTGTGAGTTACAATCATGACATTCCAGCAGGAAATTCCTTTCAACAAGGAGGCAAGGATATGTGTGTTTGAGTGTGTAATGGGGGTGCACTGTGGGTTTCGAACACGATATCACCAGTCTCACGCTCTCTTTCTCTCCCTGACTTGCTTTCCCATAGCGGGACGTCCCGTTTTCATGAATGGCCTTGGCTCCAAACACCTGGCTGCCACGTGAGCACCAGCTTCCTCTGCAATAAACACACTCCCAGCACCAAACAGCATATCTTGCCTATTTACTGTATCTGCATCTGTGACAACAGTCTGTTAGCTGACCTCACAGCAAAGCATGTGTTTTTTCAATGCTGCATTAATTTCCTGAGAGCATTCCTGCAGTACTGATGGAGCAGCTGAACTGCTGCAGGCACTGATATGAGGAACAGAAACTAGGATTTTTTGCTGATGATGGACATTCTTCAACAACCCTTCCTACCTCTGTTTCTCAGCAAGTTACCTTGTGTATCGATCGAAATCTTAGCTGCAAGATTTTACTCCTATATTCTATGTTATTTGTAATGTTACATTTGAAATAAATATAATTCCAACAGATGCAAGGACAGATCAGGAAAACTCAACAAAATAAATACATGTTGTCATAATTAAATGAACAGCCATGGTCTCTTGGTCCTAACGTTTCCCCAAATGCTAGAACTAGCAGTCACAGGTCTTATTATTCATTATCACTTTCCCTGTGCGCACGTGTTCATCACTTGCACAAGTATGCATGGCATGCCCACAAAGTCACGAGAAATGTGCAAGCACAGGTCTGTAGTAATGACATCATTTGGGAAAACACTGAATGCCACTGCCAGTCAAACAAACTCAGCACGGTAAGGTCAAGGAACATTAAAACAATCCCAGACTTAATGGCGCACAGAGTTTACAGAAGTGATCAAGCTTTAACTAATGAGTTTAGACATCAGTGTTGCCTCTATAGTAAACCACTAACTCTCTGGGAGGAGATAAGAGGGCACCATTCTTCTTTGTGGCCGTGGCCCCACCTTTTACTGCTAAAGGGTTTCTTTCAGCTGCCTAGAGGGCAGACAATGAATCATTAAAAAAAGATGTGGAACAAATTAGAAAATTATTCTGTCTGCATACCACAGAAGAAAAGAAGAGAGACCTCTTACAGCATGTGCCGAATACGTTCAGCTATTTTATCTGCAAAGACCATCAAGAATGCCACCAAACAAAGACTTTAGACAAATGGGTTGCACTCCTGATTAATCCACAGAAACACACAGAATAATACGTGTGTCTGTGTGAGAGGGAAACACAAAGGGATACAAAGGGTGACAGTGTGTGCATGTATAAACATGAAATCAAAAACAAGTGGATTTATGTTCTGAACTGTGGGTGGGCGACTCAATGGGTTTTAGAGCAGTGGCCTAACTGACAGTAGCCCCTTGTTGATGCTGGTGAGTCTAAACTGTCTTACCAAAGTAGTCAGCTTTTGGTTGGGTATCCATCTCTCTTTCCAGCCGACTGGTGATGGCTTCCAACTTTATTTCAGCTGCTGAAGGCCCCTGTTCATGGGGCTGTGTGAGCAGAGACTGGCAAGGTAGTTGGACAGGCTTGGGGGACTGGGGGGCTTCAGCTTCAGCACTGACAGCATGTCCAGAGATGGGTTTTTGGCCCTGACCTTGACCCTGGCTGCTGCTTTTGGAGACACTGCCAGGAATCAAGGCAGCAGATGGCACCTGGGCTTTAGGTAGAGGTGTTTCAAAGGGTGCGGGCAGGGGTGAGGCAGCTGTTACAGGACCATTATGGTTAGTAGATGGCCTTGAAGTTGGAGAAGATGGTGCGTAATGGGCTGCAGAATGTGTGGAGGGCTGCTGCACGTGGAAGTCAGCTCCTGCTGTGAAGGCACTCAGAGGCAGGCCAGGGATGAGGTCAGGTTTGGCTGAGCCAGAGGGCTCTGCAGCCCATCCCCTGGCTGGCCCTGCAGATGAGGAAGGACTCGGGTTTACAGACGGGGTGACAGCCTGATTCTGCTGGGGTGGGTGACTGTTGGCGGTGGAAGGTGCAGGCTGACGTTGAGGCTGCTGCTGAGACGTACTGCTGCCCACAGACCCAGACAAAGCTGGGGAAAGCTGGCTCTCTCTGGATGGGGCCCAGGCAGCCGGCTGGCTGACCGGGTGACGAGCATGTGTGGGCGCGCTGTGAGACGCGTTTCCTGGACTGGGGGGAGCAGGGGTGTTGTGCTGGTATGACTGTGGCTCTGAACGCTCCTTATTATCGTAATTGTTTCCGTAGCCATATGCCCTGCCGGCTGGAAGTTCAGACTGGATGCCCGTGTGGTGTTTCTGGCCGTCAAACTGTGCGTACTGGTTCCCAGCCGTGGTGCCCGGCACAGGGCCAGAGAGTATCGGGGGCTTCGCTGCCGCTTCACACGGCTGTCTGAAACTATTGATGGGCGGTCTGTCTTTGGTGTAATATGTGCTGTTGTGGCCCCCATTCATTTTCACAAACTGGTTGTTTTTTGCCATCTCCTCTTGCTGTTTCTGCATGTGTATTTTAGTCATTTTAGAGGCAAAAACTCTTCTTGTCTCTTCAAAGTCGGGGTTGTTTCCCGCATCCCTCCTCATACGAAATAAACCATCTCTGGATGCTTCATACATGTTCAGGTCCTCGATAAACTTGCTCGCCTCCAGTCCTAAATCCTCGTATTTATCCATTTTGACGATACTTTGTGTCTCTGCTTCAATGAAGTGAAGTAACAAGTAGTTATATTTAAAAGCTTAAGCCTAACTAACTCAGCAGTCTGTCAAAGAGGGATATTTCCAGAGTGAATTATTAGCTTACAGTCCAGCAGCCTGTTGTCTTGACAGAAGACGAGGTGTCCACACACAAGCAGAAACTTTACTGTTAATCCAAACTTTCCCCTCTTGTTTGTGGTCCGGTGTGGAGGATTAAAAGTTGAAAACTCCGCGTCCTCCTCGGTGGAGCTGCTCGTCCGCTCAGCTCAGCTCTGCCCCGAAACAAGCCGCCGTCTGTCTGGTTATAAATGCGAGCAGATCTCAGATCCGATAGCCTGGACGACCCCGCCAACTGCCCCCTCCTCCTCCCGCGTTACAGTCCCAGCGGGGAACCTTCATTCACAACTTCATCCTCCGCAGCTCCGTGAGGGAGAAAGTGCTTTAAAGTAGTTAAAATAGCTAATATGTCGTTAAAGTAGCGACGGTTAACTGATAAAAGTTGTCCGCCGTTAACGAGCAGACCGTGGGACAGCCGTTGGAGCAGGGAGCCGTACGTGGCCACCGGTCGACAGCTGGGACTGGAAACAGGGAGCAGCTTGTTTTTAAAGGTGCAGTGCTCTCATTGAGCCGCAAGTTAAAGTTGACTTGTATCATTAATCACACAGGAACGTTAGCTTACATAAAACTGGCTGTTTCGTCTTAAAATAGCGGAACTTGGGGGCAGATATTCATTCGCTTCCTTACATCCTGTGACAATGTTAAAAATACCCTGAGCTGGTTGAGTCAGCCGCTTCTCTTTGAGTCAGCAAAACACTCATTTTGCTCCATAGAATTAAAGGGCTGGGCTGGGAGCAACTATAATAAGTGTGGACCGTGTTGGATTATAACTAAGTACCTTCATTAAGTGTCCTGCTAAATATCAGTGGCGCTCCCAAGGGGTGGGGGGGCATGGCCACCCTGATGTAATTGACTCTTTGCTAAGCCCCGCCCCTTTGTGATAGTCTCTCAAACTGTCAGAGCAAGCATGGAGCCCACACTGTAAAGCAGGATTTACATGTATATTGAGGTCCTGTTTATACGACAACTATTTCAAGCAAAAACAGTAAACTTTAGTTGCGTTTTGGCTGATTGTTCACATGACAGCGGCATTTTGGGTGCGTGAAAACGCAACATTTTGAAAACAGGTTCCAGAGTGCAATTTTTTTGGAAACAACACCATCTCCATTGTTATACATCCATCCATTCGCGGGGGGACTGGAGCCTATCCCAGCTGACATTGGGCGAGAGGCAGGGCACCCTGGACAGGTCGCCAGACTATCACAGGGCTGATACAAACAACCATTCACACTCACATTTACACCTACAGGCAATTTAGACTCACCAATTAATTTATCCCCAGTCTGCATGTCTTTGGATTGTGGGAGGAAGAACATACGGGGAGAACATGCAGTCTCCACACAGAAGGGCTCCCGCATCCGTGGTCAAACCAGGGGCGACAGTGCTAACCACCACACCACTGTGCCGCCGCCGATGTCATGTAAATTTGCAATGTGCAATTCCTCTGAAAGTGGAGACTTTT
>JAPZEB010000025.1:19800005-19814678 GCA_029783705.1 Chaetodon striatus | reverse complement strand
GCGTGAATGCTAGTCCGACTCTTCAGCAACCTGTTATCATGGAGACTCCCAGTACATTACAGAGCGTGAGTGACAGGACGCAGTAAAAGATGGGCGTGGGAGTCAGTGTAGGCACATTTTATGACAGCCTGTCCACTGTGATGCGGAGCAAGTCAGTGCCAGGCTGAGACAGACATCAATCTACAGCTCCAGGCTCCTCGCGCTGACGACAACAGGGACAGGGAGTGTTTAGTGACTGATTTTGTGAATGTGAAGCCACTCTGCTACATGCAAGTGTCCACCCACGCAGTTCCAGCAAGAGGCTTCGCTCCATCTGTGGCAGCTTTGAAATGCAATTCCAGCATTTGTCCCTTTTCTCATCACACTAATCGGCTCTAACCAAACTCTGATAAGTGCTCCAATATTCAACTCTTATGTCTTCTTATGGAGTATGACTTCAGTTTTCATTTACATCTATAAAGTGTATCAGGGATGACGTTTTTCTGTAGGCTGATGTGGAAGTTAGCATCCCAGTGGTTCCCTCATCAAAAAGCCTATGGCATTTTCACACTGTATTTTGCATTATTGCTGAAATAAGATCTGTGGCAAACTACTGAACTACTGAAGCCTTAACACAATCACCAGAAGTAAAAAGCTATCATAAGGCTACAAACAAACTACACTATGGTCGCACAACCTTACGTCACCACCATAAAAAGACGTTCTGTAGTCACATTTGGCCACTTGTTAGCAACTGCCTTTTTTAAAACACAAAGAAGCTTTAACTTCTCAAGTGGTGTATTTACTGACACATTATGTGTCGTAAAACAAAACGTGAAAGTCTCTTAAGCTTGACCACAGACCTTATTTCAGGCATCTAACCAAAAACCTGTTTAAAAAGCCCATTGACTTCGATACGAGGAAACCAGGAGTACTAAATACTAACTCACTTCCAGGTTTTACGACTCATTCCGGAGGGACTCTATAAGGTTTATTTAACCCTATTACGAAAGTCAATTTTTGATTTACAGTAGTGGTATCTAGCCACGCAGCTAGTTTTGGTTTAAAACAATAGTGTGACATTTGTGGGGGTGTAAGAAAATATTGATATAGTTCAGTATCTTGAGTATCGCAATATTATGAAATCACCTTGCTGACAATGTCGCAATATATTGGTAAATCGTAACCCCTGTATCATGATATGCATTGGATCGCCAGACTCTTGCCAATACACAGCCCTAACATTTTGGGAAATGCACCTATTTATTTTTGTGCTGACAGTTTGATGAGAAGATTGATACCACTGTCATGTCTGTACAGTAAATATGTAGCTAGCACCAGCAACTAGTTAGCTTAGCAGAAAGACTGGAAACAGCTAACCTGACTCCGTTTCCCGGTTTACAGTCCTAATGTGTAATTTGGTTTAGTTTAGTTTAGTTTCAGTAAGTTTCCATCTTACACAAGTTAAATGCACCCCCAAGAAATATTAAATAACAATAATAAGTCACAACTTTTGAAACAGGGACAAACCAAAGCATGGTAAGATAAGCTAATTGTCTCTTGGCTTCAGCTTTATATTTACTGTAAAGACATAAGAGTGGTAAAAATCTCTTCATTTATCTTGCAGCAAGAGGTCAAATAAATGTATTTCCCAAACCGCTGAACAATTTCCAACTTCCAACCCAAAACAATGGAGGTAAATTCACTTTGTTTGTCCTTTGTTTGTCCAGGAAACAGCAATGAGTATCCAGTACTCTGGACAAGCCACAGACCGTGCTGTCTTCAGCTTTCATTGGTACTGCCTCTTCAGTATTAAAAAGAAGAACTTGTGTACTTGTGTTTTGTGCCTTTCCAGCACCTAGCGGAGCCTAACAGAGCTGTGGACACTTTAATCCTGTGAACTACTTCACATAACAGCAAAGCATATTCTGCGGATGTTTCCATAAGAAACTCAATCACCTCCAGCTCCATTAATGAGATTGTGGTCACAATCTGTTAATTTGATGTCAAACAACAGGAACAGTGAGTCTGAGTATAAAATGCTCATATTTTATGACACCAAAAGGAGAGTTTCACACATGAAATACCCGTTAAAAGCCTGAAAATGGCTTTAGGGTGTGACAATCGACAGGGTGCGCCTTCCCTAATTAACTAGTGAATAGAGTCGACTGTGTGCATGCAGCGGAACAAGGTTCGCTCTCTGACAGATGCTGAGAGAAAGTACACTCCTGGGCAGGAAGTAGCTGCTAGTCATGTGAAACCTTATTTCTGTTCAGGGACAGAGACAGAAGGGAAAAAATCCACCAGGAAAAGAAAAAGGAGAGGTTTGTCATACACCGGTTTCTCACCAGGGTAAAGACATGGATGGATGACGTGAGGAATAAACCAAAGAAATGAACATAGGTTGTCAACGCCATGTCAGAGGGTGTGTGTGGCCGCTGGAGCGTGATCCATCTGAAAGACACTGGTCACAGCTGCAGCAGCTGTTTACTGGACTCAAACTGAGTGCTGAATATCGACTGTAAGGCTTTGATTTGAAACAGCTGAGTATGGATTTTACTTTCACCTTACCTTAAATGCAGCAGGTTTAAAACATTGTAAGTTTATAAGAAGCAACAAAACTTGCTTTGAAAGTATACTATGCCGTATTTTCAGTGAAAGTGAAAGCAAATAACAATCCTAGATTCACTCTCCTTTGGCATTTCGCCTCCCTTCATTTGCATTTAATGTTTCAGTGCTATGTCTCTTGTATGCCTGCTGCTCACAGTCTGGCACCCAGTCGCTACCTTTTTAAAAAGCCCCGACCTCACCTGAGGGCTGTGGGGTCACACGCCCATAAGAGTCCTGAACACAGATGATAAGACGAAAATGAGAAAGTACAGGAAGAGGGCAGAGTCTGCAGATAAATACACCGCCACACACATCTAATGGGTCGTAGGTGATGGTTGGGAGGGGCTGCATCTACTCTATATGAGTCAATACATTCATTTTCAGGGAAATTCCTGCATAGTTTATCTTTAAGTTGACTTTGTGGCATCATATTTATCTGAGGAACCACGCAAGCTTAGTAACAACACCCAAAAGTAGCTTCAATGTTTTTACCCAGCAACATAAAAGGATGTCACATCTAATCATAATGAGGTTATTGTAGCAACAAACATGTTCATAAGAGAAACAAATGGAGTGCCTGCTTTATTAAAACAATTATAAAGATGAGCGAAAGGGTTAGCAAAATAGTCAAGCTACAAATTGCACAATTAATTTCTCCTAAAGCAAAATACACACAGTGCAATTGTGCACTGTACTGGCAGAAATCAATACAGTGAAGTAGCATTCAAGTGCAACAAGCACAGAAAAATCTAATTACATACTCCCAGAACAGTGTAAACTTTGGCCATGTAATTGAAAGATAGTGGCGCCAGGAGATATTATTATGCTACTAATGGTACTGATGTTCTGCTTGCACAGTGTACAGAATATAGTGTACTAACTATAGCATTAATATGAGTAAGGAGATATGCAGCATCACAGTTCAGCGGGAATGTAAACAGAGGCTCCAGCAGTGTAAACAGAGCTGATATTAATGATATTCTTCATCAACTGTTGTATACACGGAGTGAGGTAAAGCAGGAAACAGATCAGCTTTCAGTGTGAAAGCAGATATCAGACAGTCAATACTGTATAATGTAATACAGAGATCTCCATTATCTCTGAATGAAACACTCACTGTTCCCGTACAGAATGGCTGTTTACCAGTAATATCATGGGAACGGCCAAAATCTAATCATTCTCAAACCATTAACCCAGGCAGGAAAGCGGATGTCTCACAGTTATGGTAGTTTGCTTTAGAAAATATGCTCCGCAAAGTGCCTCTGAGGATGACACATCCTTTGTGATTTTTGGCAAGAAAAACTGCACGTCTGAATGAAAGCAGAGACAGTCAAGCCACAGAAAAGGACTTGTGGTGAGGGGCAGATAATGAACAATAAAGCAAACCCAGGCATAACTTAAAACTTAAAAGCTTCGAGCCACAATTGACTTGTTCTTAAAGGGAAGCTACCTATTGTGAGAAGTTACACATGTTCAAGAGCAGAGGATATACAACTCTATGCTTTACGTGAAAAACAGACAACATTTAACGTCTCTCCTCTTGGTGTTTAAAAGACGTATTATTGTTGGTGTTGCTGCTGCAAAGACTACCAGATCGTTTTTCATTTTCCTCAGAGCCTAGCAACGGGGCTCTTCCTCTTTTGCCAGGTAGAGTTTCCACCGTCACTTTGGTTTTTCCACCATCGGCCATTTCCTCTACTGGGAGTTAAAACTACAAAGAACTCACACTGATACTCTTTAGTAACTGGGGATAATTAGTGATAGCTACCAGGGAAAACAAAAGCACTACCCTCTTCCTGTTTTGGGTCAAATTGATCTGAGGACAACAGGATGGTTAAAATAACTCTATTAACTTTTGGTTTCACAAGGGACACAATTAGGAGTCTCCCAGCTGAAAGTCTGGAGTTTGTCTGACCAATCCACCTCCCGACCAAACCACCCTATATGCACTTTCTCACTCATTATACTATGGCAGTTGTTCAGAGTGTCAAAAAATGTTGCCACCCGGTGCGTCTCAAAATGCTGCTAAAGGGTGCCTCTATACGTTGATATCTGATGCCGAGGGCCACTGACCAAGCGCCGGTATTTGACGAGTTGGGAGTGAGACTGGGTTGATCTAAACTAGTGTCATTACTCTACAGATATTACATTGTACATTGTTTCATCTGAAAACAACTGATACTGGGTTCTTAAGGCCCAGACTACCAAACCGACATCAAAGAACAAGTGGTAATGAAGGCCAACTGTTGCGTCGCCTCACATGGCCTGTGTCTCTGCCAAAAAGTTGTACTTAAACACATCGCACAGACAACAGCTGACGGCTCAACCAGAATGCACGTCCTGCGCCTGTGTGAGAGGGACTTACTCTCCACACCAGCAGACGGAGGTAGCCTGTATTCCTCATTCAAAAAGGGAAATCGGAAGACCGTCATGACACTAAAGTTAGCCAGTTAGCACAATGTTGACAGCATATTTACCATGCAACAGTAAACATTAACACAAACCATCATGAAATGTTCCTACTTAAAAGTTCAGCGGACAAAGAAAATAATCTCACCTTAAGTAACAAGCTTGTTTTAATTTCACTCCCTACTGACTTTAGCTGTTTGTTTACTTTCCTCACTTGCATTTCACTTCCTTGCAACTGAGCTGAACTGCCAATCAGAGTGATTTCATTCACTGTCAGATTCTGCCGTTGCCAATGCCAGTTCAACTTACTGAATAAGTTGAAAAAAAGCCAACAAGGGCTAACAAAGGCCGACGAGGGCCAACGACAAGGGCGACTAGGGTAACAGACGCTCAACGATGGCCCAACATTGACTGGCGTCTGACCATCAGCTTGGTGTGTCAGGGCCTTTAAACTTGTGATACCACTGGTTAAATATCTCCATAAACAATGGAGGGGAAACTTAATCTGTTGATCCATAACAGATCTGTGAGTTTTTAGCCCCAAATAAGGTGCAAGACTTCCACTTAGCATCTCATTGCTCCCCTGATTTTTCATGTTACATTACTGTATTATCATACATTCGACATTTTGTTTTCTTCCTAGTTTTCACAAAGAGTGTTGAGTGAATCAGCAAATGCTTTTAACCTTCCACCGTTGTTCTTATGAGAGGAAGCTATTTGTAACTTGATGAATATTTACAGTAGTTTAAAGGCTTTTTGCACGGCAGACAGTTGGACAAACTCATTATCATTTATTTCTTGTGCTTTTACCTGTGTAATCTGAAGCACTCTGGGTTGCCTTTGGGTATGAAATGTGCAATATAAATAAATCTGTTTGCTTTATAACAATAATAATGGCTCTGTTATATTCCAGTGTCCCAGTAAACCATGGCAGGGTGAATGTTGGCCAGCATGCACAATACCAGGAGCCTGAAACTGAAGCAGCTAAATGGAATTCAGCCATGATTGATTGTATCATTTACACCTGTTGTTTTCCTTCTGCAATATGACAAAATGTCTTCCATCTAAAAGGTGTCTAACTCAAGGACTTTCCTTTATATGCTACTTTAGTTAAAAACTTTCCAGGCTTATTGTGTGTTGAGTGTATTGGCCTTGCCTGTTTCTGGAAGGATAGTGAGAAATGACAAAAACACATTTACTAAGAGCAGAAATACCTGATGGCCTCTCATTCTCTGGAAGTGGCCGATCGTGTCGCTGATGGTATACACTCGCACGTGACCCATGTGCAGTCGGCCCGATGGGTACGGAAACATGGAGAGGACATAAAACTTCTTTCTGTTGGCACTCTGGGAAAACAAATATTGTACATAGCTGTAAGAAAACCTCATAGGATATGTGGAAATCTTGATTTTAATCTTGAGAGAATACAATAACAGAGCTGGAGTTTTCTCCATCATCGGTCTGGCTTTTGAATGAATGTCTTGTATAAAAGACGCTGCATTAACCTGACGGGGTCAGGACAGGAATAATAACTCATCACATACAGAGCGAGAGAGCACTCGCTGACTTCTGCTGTGTTACCGTATGAGGCCCTAACAGCGTCTGATTATGGTGTCAGAACACGAAATGAGGCAGCGCTGATTATGGATGGTTTACAGTCACAACATTGTTACCACGGCAACGCAGTAAGTACTGGTTACAACCAGCTATACATGATTACAGGAAACCTGAGTCATGAATTTTTCAATAAATTAATTAGGGACCAGGGCTGTCATGAATGCACTTAATCACTGTCAGCCTGTCCCAGACAGCCGCACGGTCAGACCATTAGGATATATAATCAGCTCCGGGACTGAGATGAGCCACACGGGCCAGAGCCAGTAATAGCTGGGAATCATGTGCAAGGACGCTTAATGACCTATTAATCAATAAATCTTAGAGAAAAGGATAAAGGTGTTTCCAATGTATACAGATGCAGATTTTAGGTATTTTTTTTCACTCATTCGACAGTACTGACAGTTGTTTATACACCATGAGTGATGTCACCAAATTATTGCATACACACAACTTTTATGGTTCTGAGTCTTATCCTTATCTTAAAAACTATAGCATTTTCCGCTGAACATAATAACCTTGTTATTCATATCACTGTATACTAGCAGGTTTTGGCTCATCTGCACACAAATGAGTTTTGATTCTTCAACATGTCAGCCACTTATATCAGCACCTTAACAGTAGGGAGAAAAAGTAATCTGCAACTACTTTAATAATTTAATAATCACTCAAGTCAATAATCATTGATGGATATACTGGGGTAAAGCCCTTCCTCTTCTGATAGATCATCATGGGACCTTATTTTGGAAAAAATATTTACCGTAGTTAACAGCGAAAGCCAAAGAATTTTTTGATCCCATTTGAATTGTGCCATAAATTATACATATGATGTTTGTAAATTTAATAGTTAATTTTGCAAGTCAAGAAAGTTGCAGTTTGTGATAAAAGGGATTGTGAGGGTCAGTTACACCGTGTGGGACAGGGGCTCCATCTTTTGAGGTATGCGCTCTGGTACCACTATCAACAAAGTGTATGCACTTAGTCCAAAAACGAGATAGTTTACAATGTTCGGGTATGTGAGAGGAGGCAGCACATCAGGGCCTGTGATCCAGTTTTAGGCTGTCAAGTCATATGGTTCTGTGTTGTTTAACATGATTAGTTTGTCCAAATACTGTTGCTTGACCACTGTAGGAGTCACAGATAACACAGCCTGATCCTCACAAGATGGCGTCCCTGTCTGAAAAATTGAACATGATGTGACTTCAGCTTCACATTCTCTATAAGACTGTTAAAACAGATAAATACAAAGACTGCACAAGTCATACCTTTCTCTTTTGACAAAGCTACAATGCCTGTGTGTTTCACACCACCACATACTCAAACAAGCAACAGGCTTTATTCGTTCCTCCCTCCCCGGCTGATAAAAAGACCAGGAGTCTCTGGATAAAACACATCAGGTAAGACGGCGTTACATTTTCCGTGGAACATGGCGAAGTTACCTAGCTAGCTAGCTGGTGTTGGTGACGTAGATTGTGCAGGTCAAGAGATGTAATTCCCTGAGCAGTTTCACACAAAAGTAAATGGTAGCCTATTAACACAAACTGTAACTTCCCTGACTTGCAAAGTTATGTTTTAAACTGACACACATCATATGTGTAAATCGAGGCACAATTGAAATGGGATTAAAAACATATTTGTCTCTTGCCTTTAACTATTGTACACATTTTTAATGAAATAAGGTCCAACTGGAACACTAGAAGGGGAGGGACTTCATCTCCCTATTGCCAAACATTTGCTGCTTTTCTCTGTTTCAAATCATCACAAATGTCTTTTGGTTGAACACAAGAAGAAGAGCTTTCTTGAGCTCTGTAAATTTGTGATGGTTATTTTTTTTGACACATTTTTGGCTTTCTTTCTGACATTGAATAAACCATATGATTAGTTGTTGTTGTTTTTTTTTCTTTTACTGACTGATCACTCCCTAACGTGATTTGGCGACACACCTGCAAAAGTGAGAATGATCGTGAACCTGGATAAGGTGTACATCCTAACAGAGATGTATTTGGATTATCATGACATCCCCGAGCTAAAGACTGTAGGAAACATAAAGTCTTTCTTACCTCCCCTAACGTATCCTTCTGCCACTGTGCCATAATTCGTGGGTGCCACCATTCTTCCACTCGGCATCGGGTCTCTGTTTTGTAGTCCTTCTCCCACACTCCGGTCTCGCTGAACAGAGTACGGGTGCTGGGGGACAGGACACGGGTTGCCGGGCTCAGGAGACCATCCCTGATTTGGCCGAACCGGGCAACAGCCAGCGGATACAGAGCCAGCCTTCTCACTGACACCTGCATGGTTCAGTCACCTGAAACAAGGACAGATACAGTGAACTGGAGGCAGATGGACAGTCAGGGTCGTAGTGGTGGTGTTAAGTAAATTAAATATTCTAAAGTTTACTGTTGTCCTGGATGATGTGGCTGAAATATTACACTATAAATAAAATAGTCCCAAACACGATGCATGATATGGAAAATTCAGGTAAAATAGTCATTTAAAATGATCTAACAGAAGCACTGCTAAAGCAATTAGTCAATTAACTGATCATCAGAAAATAAATCAAGTATTTTGATTGCTGATGTGTCATTTATTTAACAAAATTTCCAAACATATTCTAGTTTCAGTTCCTCAAACGTGAGAATTTGACGGTTTTCTATCTTTTAGATCTCTGTAGACTGAGTATCTTTGGAATTTGGGCTGTTCGGCCAAAAAAAAAACAAACAGGTCGTTAAGTCTCAGCTCACTGTTTGCTAAGATCCTATATATTCAAAATAATAATTTTGCGTGTTGCACAACAACCTAAACCCTTATTTAAGGGTATACTATGCAAGGTTATTGGTTACTGTCTATTAACACTTGCCAGCCAAAGTGAAAGTAAAAACCAACCCCAGATTCACTTTGTTTAGGTGTTTCACCTCACTATATTTGCGTTTCTTGGAACTGAGTCTCTTGGATCCCACTGTTTACAGTTTGGCACCTGGTCATTACCTTTTTAAAAAGCTCACCTCAACTGACCGCTGTTGGGGTACACACCCATAACCATTCTCTGAACACAGAAAATGAGAAGAAAAGAGGATAATACAGGCAGAAGGCAGAGTCTTTGCAGAGGAATACACCACCACACATTTGCAGTGGGTCATAAGTGATGACTAAGAGGGATTACCTTTGTGTGAGTCAGTACAATGTTCTAGCAAAATGTTGGAGTAGTTTACCTTTAAACCACAGAGCTCTGTATATTTGACACATGATCAACTCGTCAACACGATACAAATCCACTGAATGGCCCCTTCCCTACTTCCTACCCCCTGCTTCTGGTGCCCTTACTCAGACCACACCCATATTCGAACTGGGCCTTCAGTTTAATCTGAACAACACATTTGTAAAGCTTCATGACTGCATCTTGCACAACTGTGACAACAGTTGACCACAGACAGACAGACAGACAGACAGACACCTGGCAAATTAGGTATTTAGGTGGTTTCTGTGGTAGTCCCCACTACAATAGGTATGACCACATTCTGCCATAATGACAGACACACACACACACACACACACACACACACACACACACACAGGGTAAAAACAATACCAGCCGTTGCAACGTTGTCACACCTGGTAATTATATAATACTGAATCATCATCCACCACTAAGGCACTGTATTTCCTGTTTAGCAGCACAGCTGGGCCGCTGTGATTCACCATTATCACTCTCCAGCTTCCTGTCAGAATCTTTAAACTTCACAGATACATTTTGTTTTCCTGCTCCTACAAGATTCTCCACAAAAAAACATTTATACAAGCTTAATGCTCGGGTGAGAACACAGTGTTGTTTCTCACGCTGTTATGTAAAGGCCAGAGATGATAACTTCATGATATAATAGGCATAAAAAAGTTCATCCAAAATTTTATCCACAGAAATACTCCCCCACGGGATGCTAATGATCACCCAGTATGGCTCTGTGTGCAATACCCTGTATGCAACAAGATTACATTCCTTCAACATCAACACATACATGTGCATATGTTCATATGTTCATGTTTCCAGACACTCTGAGTCCATGGGACTGAGCAGCACATCTGAGTCCACTTGTTGAGAGCAGAGTAAGTGATAGCTCTGCAGCTCTCCACGTGATTTCCTTTCACATTCTGTGTTCTTTGCACCACGTCACTCACACAACAGCATGACTTTGTGAAATAAGAGGTTTAGTCAGCGTGATGTGATTATGCTCTGCTCTGGACCGGCTGTTCTTATTAAACTGTCTGCCTGCTCAGATGTGAGAATGACACTTTTCAATCAACTGAGTTACTCACTGATTTCTCTTCTAATCTACCTACAGTTTTATATGCTTTTCTTTGCATTACAGGATGTTAACTGCTTTAACGGCCTCAAGACATCACCTGGAGGGAAGCTCCTGCTTCCAGAATAATGTTTGCAATCACTTGTAGAAAGACAGGATGAAATCCTGCACTACAGGCATCTAAAACCGGACTATGCAGGAGATTTGTGGGTGACACATCTCTCATTTTAGACCTACAATTAACAACAACACATCTATTGTGGGCTTCCCTGTGGCTTAATGTGGGTCAGACAGTCAACTGCATGTAAGAAAAAATTATTTGACCTAAATTTGTCTTCTAAGCAACAGAGAGAGAGAGAGACAGTTTCCAAGGTAACCTGAGATGTCTGTACAGTCTCTGCCTCCTTGGCAGCAGAGGACAACTGCTGCTAACCTGACCTGTCAAGAGAATATTTTCACAGCAGTGACGCATCTGGATCTCAGACAGCGAGACCTTTATAGCTGCTGAGTGGAAGAAGACGTAATCTGTGCCCCCTGAAACCAGAGATAAAGATGGAAATGAGGTAAATAAAAATTAGGCCGGTTTATCTGAAGTTGTGGGGGACTCATTGAAAAGGTTATTCTATCTTCTTTGGTGTTAATGATGTGATGAAAATACGGGATTAGTGAGGAGAAAGGGCTCAGTGCAGAGGTGGGGAAATAAATGTGAATTATTAAGAGAATGACCTGCATGGTTAAATCAAAGGATACAATTATTTTCACTAGCAGAGAAGACACAATTTCAGTTTGAATAAAAACAGTGACACTCAAAACTTTATGTCTCCACATCATTTAGTAAGACTCTGCCCAGCCTGGAGGATTTACTGACCAGGGTGGACAGATCTGCTGGGGATAACTCCACCAAATTAGTGTAAAACCAGCAAAAAAAAAAAGTGCTCTCTCCTCTGCACCACCCACCTTTCTTGTGGGAATGTGTTTTTCACCAAATCCTCTCGAGTATAACCTAAGCATCACAGCAGCCAACGCTCCTCCCTCAGGCTGAGGCTGGGAGAGCCGAGCACTCAAGGTTGTGTGCATCTCTGAAGGTGCAAGTGAGTGGGCTGAGGCGAGAGACTGAGAAAATGTTTCTATGGTGACTGGGCTCATCCGTTCGGGCGTCTCCTGTAACTTCTGCAAACAACAAGCTGGTTCACTAAAGCAGAGGAAGACAGCCTCAGCTGAACATCTGTACTCTTATCGGCTATGTCTACAGCCTGGTGTCAAACTCCAATACTTTTTGGGAAACGAACAATGTGTTTAAAAACTGGCCTGCACTGACAGCTGGCATCGATGCTCTGTCAATTTCTTAGTGTTGCTAAACTAATTCTTCAGATTTAAATTATAATTTTGCTCTTTTTAGACTCTGTTTATTCGGGCAAAAGTTTGCTTGGTTTGCATTAAGTTAACAACTATTGCATTTCTAAATGTTTGGCTTTGAGAAGTTGTATTTTGTTAGATAAAAAAAGGGATGTGGAGACAAAAGTATGATTTAAGTATCAGTACAAAAACTCAGGTATCATATTTCTGCCTGTTTCAGATAGTGATGATATTACAGCAATATACAGTTATATTATTAACATGATATGTGTTTAAATTTTGTCTGGGATTTTGGCTATTATGATATTGTGAAAGAGCTTAAATGTTGCTCCCTCTGCTCTTAAAGACTAAATTAGTTGTGTTTTTAGACTGTTTTTATTTGAGTGCAAGTGAAATCAGTCATGAATGCCTGCTTGGTAAAAACATCTCTATTATAAATAGTCCTGTGTCCATTAGTCTGTTGACAGAAAATAATCCGTCATAGTTTTTAAGATTTCTCAAATAAGAAAATTTGCTGATTTGGCCTGCTTAAAAGAACTGTTGATAAATATATTTATAGTTTTTCACTATTTTTGGACATTTCAAAAACCAAATGATAATTTGAAAATCAAAAAGTAATCAACAGATTAATAGATAAGGAAAATAATCATTAGTTTCAGACCTAAGGAATACTGCCTGAAAGCACCAACAGTATCATTACAATACCAGTAATGACATATTTGGTCAGAGGTAAGACGAGGCATGACGAGACAAGATGAGATGAGACAAAAGATGGAAACTTCACAGTTGCAGTACAAAGCTGGAGCAGCATCTAAGATAACAAGGTGCAAATCCGAAATATGTACAATGTATGCAATGCCAAAATCAGGTAACAGCAAGATAGAGATAAATCGAAGGACAGATACTTTACTAATCCCGAGGGAAAGTTAGGCACCTAGTTGCTTATTACACAATGCGTACAAAAACACAGATGCCAAAGGGACAGAGAATATAAGAATAAAAACACAAAAACACACAGTAATGAAATGACAGTCTCTTCTCAGGACGACTACAGCGAGCTGTTACTACAACAGATATGCTATTGATAATGATGGTAGTGCAATTGTAGGTGGTGGACAGTGTAGGTAAGCAATGTAATGTAATGTAATTAAATTGACGTGTAAGAGCAGTACAGAAAGCATTATGCTTTTTGTATGTGCCATATTGTGAGCAACTGCATTTGCTTGAGTTCAGCTGCCTGAGATACAGCACTTAAAATTATTTTGACCTGGATGACTGGAAATCTTCACCAACTACACTATGCTCTGATAATATAAAATACCAATGAAAAATCAGTCTAGATGGGGTTGCATGAACTAGATATGCATGTACAGTGTCAAATATGAGGTTTAAGTAGTGCAACTGTACAAAATATGAACATACAGCCCAGCTCCTCTTCCACAGTCTACACTCAGGACTCAATACGTTTTAACATGACTGTTAATGTTGTTTGGATAAATTGTGGAGGAAACAGCTAACAGGTCAGTTTTATTTTGAATTTTGGCTGGCTGCAGAAGCTACGTGACCACCAATTAAATACGGCTCACATTTACCCTCTCAACTAACCTTAGGTCTCACAACGCTCTTATGATATACAGGGACACCATATTAATAAAGTACCCCTGATGCTAGCATGACGAGCATGACGTTAATACGTTATATAAGTACCCTCCTGGTCTCTCCACACAGCAGAGCAGCCGGTCCTCTGTTAGCTACAGATAAAAGCTGAACCTCCTTATACTAACAGAGCTGTTCATGCTAACACAGCAGGTTGTCAGTGTTGTATCTGTAGTGAAGCTGTCTGTCTGCAGGTCGCTCTCACATGAAGATGAAACAGAGGAGCGACATTTGAGATTAAAACTTCAGTTTGAAGGTTCTTACCTTTTTATTTCCGGGTTCTTTCTTTCAGCGTTATGGTCGTGATTAAATAAATCCAGTAGTCCATGTTATGAATGTCATACTCAGCTTTTAAATACGGTGTGAATGACCTGTTTCCCTGGATCACGACTTCACTGTAGGCGCCGCCATCTTGGATTTGAATCAACTTTATCAACGCGTTGTACGTCGACAACGACAAAACCAATGGTGTTAAAAAACTGATCTTTTTACAAATATACCTTAATCAAATCAAATCAAATCAAGTTTATTTATATGGCCCATTTAAAAACAACTACAATTGACCGAGGAGCCATACAAATTAAAAGAATGACACACAAATAGGCCTATATAGCATATAGATAAACCTATGGTTTATCTCTTTACATTTTTAGCTTCTTAATTTTGCATATATAATCTGTGTGTGTGTGTGTGTGTGGGTGTGTGTGTGTGTGTGTGTGTGTGCGCACACATGTGAATAAATGTCAGTTTGACA